>CM020179.1:24592507-24606101 GCA_009805545.1 Oryza longistaminata | reverse complement strand
GACCCAGGAAGATCTCGTTGCAAAAAGAGCCCTTTCTTGATGCCCATGTCCATGAACCTTTGTTGTCTTGCCTGGACTGTTGAGCTGAATGCCGATTTCTGCAAAGCTCGATGCACTCTAATAAGTCTTTGCATTGCGTCTGAATCCATCAGATGGGAAGCCCTCCACTATTGCTGTAGCAAAAATAGTTAATCAGCGAAAAACCTTTTGTTCTTGCTTCGTTGTTAGCTACAAATTGTGCTCCTTAAATTTGTAAGACTTTAGAAGCAACGTAGGATATCGGAGAAGGGCCCAAAGGAGACTGTCGGCGGCGTTTGTATTAACTACCAACCGAAGACACCCAACAAAGATGACGTTTCATCTTCCTTCTCCCTTAGCGAGCGATTTCCGCAGTTGTGCGGGCCATCTTAAGCAATCGAAATCCTCTACGCTCGGTTACTTCGCGGCCTGAAGCTTCTGAGGGTCTGGATCACCACCCCAAGGGGAGGCTGGTTCTCCAGCAAGCATCATGCAGCGCGTTGATACTTCATTGGTTGCAGTCAATAATATTTCACCAAACACTCTGGGCAGTCTCACCGCCGGTGTCACGTATTAAGCATATACTGCATCAAGACAGCAACCATCACGGAGAATAGCAATACTTCAACACCTTATCGTTGCGCGATAATTTCGAACCTCAGGTGCTTCCCGTATAAGCTTTGCCGATATTTCTCCTATGGCGGAGGTAGAAGCCTCATACATCTCTTCAACTGAGCGTGAAGTTGGTGCGCAACCTGAAAGTAATATGCAGCCACGTTCTTCACCTCGTTCGATATTCAACTGGTTCCTTGTCCACTATTGGCCACGGCCAGCGGTCACCGCTACCGTGTGTAGAGAGGCAAAAAGGCTTTGATGGGAACGTATCAAACCAGTAAGTAGGTTTCTGGCCTATGTATGAACCAATCATCGGACACCTCGGCTTCTTCAAATAAACTATCTGATTGAGCTGAATAAAACGGAGAGATGGTGGACGACGGTGGAAGAGAAGCATTCACCTCGTCTTCTCCAATATCAGATGTTCTAAAGAAGGATGCTCCCAAATCGTTTTAGAATTTGTCGAATCAGTGAAGGAGACGGCGATGATGGTGGAAGACAAAAAGCGGCAGAATAGTGAGCCGAGGATACTGCAGAAAAATCTGTGTTTGGTGGCCTGCCATTAATTGCGTCGGAATACCGACGGAAAAAATACACGTTTGACGCATGGCGTTTTACGGCGGCTGAGGCATACAAATCACCGCAAAACTTGGTTTGCACTGCCTGCTATTGCGTATGCTACTGTTTGTTAGAAGAACGTTGAATAACTTCGGGAGTCCCCTCGAGTTAAGTAGTTACATTAACTTAGTGGAGCTATACTGCACATCCATCCAAAATACCTTTCTTTTGGCTGTGTACTATGTACAAGTACTTGTGTAGAAGCAGATAAAACACGAAAAAGTCAAAAATATTTTTTTCTTTTTGAAAGGAAATTTAGTAGTTTGCTTACTTAGCCGTTCGGAAAGGACCAAACTGCCCACCATTATTTCATGTCTTGCGCCCGCAACCGACTTGTCCGGCCCCTTCCTGTAAAACAATTCCCCAACACGAGTTTCACCATGCAATTCAACGTTTTTTGCGCCGTCAAGATAATTCGGCCACACAGATACATAACAGTGAATCCAAACTAATATTTCATTTTAAGGAATTGCAGGTTGTGGCGGCTTTATTACCAAATTCTATTATGGACTATAATTTATCAACATTCACAATTTGAATTGAGACAAGGTTTTGCCTGATTTGCCGACCACCAGCCTCTAACTTCCCTTCTCTAGCCGCCAACCTCTTCCTCGGCCAGGTGGCCTACGAGTAAATGAACAATTATCCAGTGAACGGGTTGATGATGTTCTAAGTATGTTTAGTTCACGCCAAAATAGAGTTTGATTGAAATTAGAATAATGTGACTGAAAAAAAAGTGAAAATTTGTGTGTGTAGAAAAATTTTGATGTGATGAAAAATTTTAAGTTTAAAGAAAAAGTTTGGAAAACTAAATCAGGCCTAAGGCTATTGATGTGCTCGAAAAAGAATCAAGTGGTCATCCAAATTACCAAAAAGATAAAATAACCTAGGCCAACAATAAAAAAAGATGGATTAAAGTGTATTCAATGTAAAACTTGTAATTAAAATGTGACCCAAAACACAAAACGCACTGTTATTCTTTTCACTGTTATTTTTTTTTCTATAATCTTTATATGCTCCCATTCTTTTTTCTAATTGGACGAAAGGCTAGCTACCTCAATGATAGGTGCACATAGTGCGCGTTATATCTACAACCAGGTGCTATTGTACACTGTTTTGCGAAGATTCCTCATATTCAACAAATAAAATCTGAAAAATAGGGCACTAAAAAAAACTAATCGAAAGAAGTATCTAAGACTTCATCAAAAAGCTTGCAGTAAGCCAGTAACACTGATAGCTAGGGAAAGTTGACAAAACGGTCTAGGAAACGAACTAAGAGCAAGTTTAATAGGATATCCAACTACTAGCTCCAAATCTTCTTAAGCTAATCTAATTAGTCAATTTTACATATACTGTTAAACCTGATCCTACCCATCATACACACATTACATTTGGAGTCTGTGCTGCAATTGGCTACAGATCTGTAGCCCGCTGTTCTTCTCTCTTTTCCTTTATCTATAAAAAATATGTTTGTAGCTGACTTATAAGTGTGCTACCTGCTCTAAGGCTGGCCGCAAACTGACGCCAGTCGCCGCGTGGTTGAATGAATTTGACAACGACGTACGGGATCTGTGGATGCCGGTGCGTGTGGTTGGAAGCCTTGGAGGCGGACGGATCCGGCTATTCCAGTGTTGTCGGACTTCGGAGGGCACCGGTGGTTTGGCCGGTGGGGAACACCAGGTGAAATCAATGGACTTCAGGTGCGAGGTGGTTAGCGGCGAGAAACCGCGCGTAGTTCGCCATGAATCGGGTGCCTGCAGTGGGCTTCGCGTGGCTGCTTTGAGATGGGGGGATGAAGAGTGTTTCAGGCAAAAGATGGTGGTGGTTGCAAAACTTTGCAATGGGGGCATTGCTGGTGCTGGATACCTAAATAACTCGTAGGCAGTGAGCAGGCGGGCAAGTGACTGTTTGTGTTCTCAGTCAATCTATCTGTAACATATACTTAATTAGGCACTTCAAGAGATCTCTCACGTTAATAAGAAAGATCTGGCCTTTAATTAAGTGAATCGTGTAATCATGACGGATAGATCGTATTTATAATTAATGTGTTATAAATCAAATATTCAATATATATATATTTATATTAAAAAACAACAACAGACCCATGCTTACATCCATTCGTAGGCTCGTAAGCATATACCCATTACATGCCATCGTAGCAATATAGCAATCAGAATAGATATGGTTCTATCTCCATGTGTCCATCTCAGACTCGTCTATCCTAACAGACGGGAAGATGAAGAGGGCTTCATCACGCACGAGCGATGATAACTCCATCTACGAGGCGGTGATCGGGCGTGTTCCACTCCAATCGCGGCCTAATGTTTGTTTCTCTAGTAACCCGAGGTCATCAAGAGATCGGTCCACTGCCGACGTTTCCTCTTAGAGTTGAATCCATGGTGCTATTTCTTTTCTATATATGCCTCCCAAAGCACTAGAAGCATTGTTTGACTTTTTTAGGACAACGAGGGCAGGAGTCTGCCGAATTTAACATTAGAAGAGAATAAAATAAAAGTAGTACAGAGGTTACAAGCTAGTAATGAAAAAGAAAATTACATGCTGCCTGCATGAAAAGCTAAAATAAATCAGGGGGGTTTAAGAGCCAAGCGGCGCATATCAATATCTTGCTTGATAAAATAAGCTACTTCGATCTCTAAACAGGAAGAGTTTTGGAAAATTCTCCTATTTATTTCCAACCAAATATTCCACCAAGTAGTTAGAAGAGTTCCCCTGACCATCTGCACTTCCTTCTTAGAGCCTACAAATTTGGTTCCAGTCCACCATGTTGACACATCCAGAGCAGGATTTATTCCAACCGAAGTCAAGTTTTGGAACTGACAGATTAGGGTCCAAACTTGTCTGACAAGTGCACAGTCGTTGAACAAGTGGTTTGTATCTTCAAAAGCACAACCACAAAGGCAACAAATCCAATTGCAAGGCCAATGCCCACGGAGCAGATTTTGGGCAGTCAAAGTTTTTTTGGTGGAGAACTAGCCAACCAAAGAATTTTATTTTTGGTTCGGTCGGGGATTTCCATAAAGAAACAAAATCATTGGTGGCAAACGAGCCTTCGAACTAGAAAAGGTAAGCACTCTTTGTTGTGTAGGCGCCAGACTCGGTCCGATTCCAGATGATGTCGTCAGGCTCCTGGGAAAGCGAAACCGATTGCAGCAAGCCACCAAGCTGTACCAAATCATGGATTTGTTCCACAAAAGTGAATTGTCTGAAGGAAGTGAGCCATCTATTATCTCGCATTTCCACTTGAACCGTTCTTTGCTTTCTCTTTGCCATGCTAAAACAATTGGGCACGATATCTTTTAAACAGCGGTTTTGGATCCAATTATCATGCCAGAAGCTAGTTTTTGCTCCGTTGCCAATCGTTATTGTCGTTGCCGCTTGAAAGAGTCTTTTATCCATCTCGTCGTAAGGCACATTCATGCCAACCCAAGGTTTTTCAACTTCTTTCCACTTGAACCAGAGCCAGCGGAGTTGGAGTGCTCTAGAGAACCTGTCCAGATCCGGTAGGCCTACCCCTCCTAAGCTTTTCGGTTTGCAAACGGTTTGCCAATTGACCAAACTATCACTCGGATTTAAATGATCAGGATCTTCGCCCTTCCACAGAAAAGATCTTCTGAACCAATCAATTCTTTTGAAGACCCATTTTGGCGCATGAAGGACTGTAAGATGATGCGTCGGCATAGCACTCAGAACCGAGTTAACTAGGGTTTGACGACCTGCAAAGGTAAAAAAGCGACCTTTCCATACCGGTAGTTTGACCCCGATCTTGTCTATTAGAGGAAGGAAATCAACTTTCCTTAATTTCCTGAAGTGGAGGGGGAGGCCCAGATAACGGCAGGGGAAATCCTTGATCTGTCCTGGCCAGCCGGCAAGAAGCTGTTGCAAGTCAATTCCATTACAACTAATGGGGAAAATTTCAGTTTTGTTGATGTTAGAGTGTAACCCGGAGATTTGTGGAAAGCACGAAAGGATGCAAGAAAGAGCATTCAGGTCATCGGGATTTGGGAGAGCAAAAACTGCGACATCATCCGCGTAGAGAGAACATCTGAATCTGCCACTTCTCACGCCAATCGGGGCTAACACATTGGCACTCTCTGCTGCTTTAATGATCCGGTGAAAAGGCTCCATAGCTAAAATAAACAACATCGGGGACAGGGGATCTCCCTGACGGAGTCCTCTAGCATGATTAATTCTCATCCCTGGGAACCATTTAGGAGCACCTGGGACGAGGAGGTGGAAAAAAGATTGGAGATCCAACTTAACCAACGATGCCCGAAGCCGAATTGGCGAAGGACCTCTAGGAGATATGGCCAATTCACAGTGTCAAACGTCTTTGCTATCTCTATCTTAATGAACAGACTCTGTTTTTTTGATCTATGAAGCATCTGCACCATGTTTTGGACGTACAGAAAGTTGTCATGAATCGCCCTTTTACGAACAATAGCACTTTGATTTTGTGAGATCATTTCATTTAGCCGAGGAGCAAGTCTATTTGCTAGTATTTTGGTGATAATCTTGGCGAAGCTTTGCATGAGGCTAATGGGACGGAAGTGATCAGCTACTGTAGCATCATCTTTTTTTAGGGATAATAAGGCAAATAAAAGCTGAGTTCAGTTTTGCAAGTTGTGAAGTGTTGTGATGCATGAAGGATAAAATTGCTGCCAGGAGATCATCTTTCACCGTGGTCCAAGCGGTTTTGAAAAATGCCCCAATGAAGCCGTCGGGTCCAGGCGCTTTTTCAGGGGGCAAATAAAAAAATTATAGATTTTAATTCTTCTTCCGTAATATCTTCTTCTAGCTCATTAATGTCCAAAGAAGGTAACTGTAAAAGAGACCAGTTTAGGCTTAGAGTTCTTTGGAAATTGGTCCCCAATCTTTCCTTGAAAAATCTGAAAAGTTCTTCTTCCTTTTCTTGTGCTGAAACAGCCACTCCTGATGGGGTTTGAAGCGAATGAATGTAGTTTTTTCTTCTTCTTGAGTTTGCCTTAATGTGGAAAAATTTGGAGTTAACATCGCCATCTTTAAGCCAAGTCAATCTCGAGTGTTGTCTCAGCCTCAATTTATTGAGCACCGCAAGGCCTAAGACTTTTGATTTAAGGCCTGATAAGAGATGTTGTTCTTCAGCTGAGAGCAGTCTTATATTTCAATAATACAATATAGAGATATATATGGTTGACATGCTGAAGATGTGTAATTATCTATTTAATTAGGTGAAAACTCCTTGTTTGTAGCCTGCCAATTCCTTTGTTTTCAGAAGAAATAGGGATAAGTCTACTGACGATAAGTATAACTATATAAATGAGTACAAGACTAAGATGTATAGTGCTTTGCAGAGGACATTTTTTACGCTCTAACAAAGCTTTACTTTCCTTTTGCTAGGTCATAAACACCTTCAATTAGAAGTTTCTTTTTATTGTTTGGCTTACAATGGAACTTCCAGAATATAATATTATAACAAGAGATCAAGGGGATGACAAGGCAAAGTGGACAATTGATAACAGTAGTAATATTAGGGTCTTCGTGGAACATGATATTGAGAAAATTACTAGCAACTATAGCACTCCCATTGGAAAAGGTGGATTTGGAGAAGTCTTTAAAGGAGTACTTGATGATGACCATGGTAAAGTTGCCGTGAAGAGATATATCCAGAAAGATTTAAGAAAGGAGTTTACGGAAGAAGTAAGCATTCATAGTAAAGTCAGCCATAAGAATGTAGTGAAGCTGATAGGCTATTGTATTGGGGAAAATACTTTGACAATGGTAACTGAGTTTATCCCGAATGGAAACCTTGATGAAGCACTTCACAACAGTGATATTTTCATCCCTTTGGGTACAAGATTGGGCATTGCTATAGGATGCGCACAAGCTTTGACCTACATGCATTCAATGCATTTATCTTTTGATAGTCTTGTGTGTCATGGTGATATTAAACCTGCCAACATTCTTCTAGATGAAAATTTAACCACAAAAGTTTCTGATTTTGGATTGTCAAGGCTTCTTCCTGGAGGCATCACTCAATATACTTCTATTGTTAAAGGAAGTAAAAATTATGTAGATCCTATATATTTTCAAACGGGGCGTCTTACCCCGAAGAGTGATGTGTACAGCTTTGGAATAGTTTTGTTGGAACTTATCACTAGAAAAAAGGAAAAAATGGGGAATATTAGCCTTGTCGAGACTTTCAACGAAGCCTTTGCCAAAGGGGAAATATTGCCAAGAGAGCTATTTGATCCAGAAATAGTGAAAGGGAGCAACGCAAAGATTCTCCAAGATATAGCAAAGTTAGCAACTGAATGTCTGACATTGGATATTGGTAAACGTCCTAGAATAAACGATGTGGCAAAACATCTACTGATACTTTGGAAAGCTCTGCATGGGGATAGAAACCTAAGCCTGCGATTTTTTCGGAGAATAGGAAATAAAATGGAGATACGGAATGGGCAAGCTGGCGCAAACAGTACTGTCAGCTCTACTAGTTCGTTGCTGCGTCTTTTGGGCATTTCCAAGAGGATTTCCAGCAATTCTGGGACTCCCAGAGAACTGTTGAATGTCAGGATTTTCACAACGGAGGAACTAAGTGAAATCACGGAGAACTACTCATACCCAATAGGGAGAGGCTGGTCGTCTACCGTCTATAAAGGAACACTTGAGGACAACACATTGGTGTCTGTCATGGAATGCCATGAGGCAAATGACACCCACAGAAAGGAGTATTGCAAAGCAGCAATGATCCAGTCTGGAACTGTCCACAATAACATGATCAGACTTTTGGGTTGTTGCTTAGAGGAAGATGCTCTAATTCTAGTATATGAGTATGCTGCTAAAGGGAATGTATCTGACATTCTACACAGTCAAGAAGATTTCCCCCTGAAATTACGCCTGAAGATCGCAGCTAAGACAGCAGAAGCATTAGCGTGCCTTCATGCTAGTTCCAACCGACACGGCTGTGTCATGACATCCAACATACTTCTGGACAGCAATTTTGTGCCGAAGCTAGCAGGTTTTTCAGTCTCAAGGAGGCGTGTCAATGACAAGGTCCATACTCGATTTGATAACGAGATTATCAACTATGTTCACCCAATTTATTCAAAATATGGGATACCGTCGGTCAAAAGCGATGTGTACAACTTCGGTGTTGTTCTCTTGGAACTCATTAGCAGGAAGAAACCAGTGTATCGGGAAAGGGAACATTGCCTCGTCTCTAAATTCATCAGAGCTTATAAGATGTATGGAAGTGGAATGGCAATGTTTGATGAGAGGATCACAGCTGAAGAAAACATTGTTGTCCTTGAAAAGATGGGGAGGTTGGCACTGGAGTGCACATATTCAGAGGTTGAGCAGAGACCGGCAATGGAGGAAGTGACAGAACGGTTATTAGATATGCTTAGGGATCTTGGAAACAGCTCACAGCCATTGATGTGAGGTCGAGGTAGTCAAGGTTAAATGAGCTCTGTGTCCTTTTACCTGCAAAATGGGTTGGGTGTTCTTCGTTGGATGTTGTATTGCTGTCGTCACAGTTCACAGAAGCATCGAAATGTTGCAAAATCGTGTGATATTACCTGAACATATGTGTGCTATTTTCATGAAGACAAACTGTGTGTGGAGAAAAATGTAGGTGCATTTGTACGTGGGGAGTGATGGTAAGATAGATAGCTCGTCATGGTCGCCGCCGGCTGCTGGCTTGCCGGAGCTCTGCCGGGTCAGCGGCCATGAGCGTAAGACATGAAGGACTTGTATGTTCACTTTGTTATCAAAATCAACTTACTAATATTTGGTAATACTAAATTTGGCACATTTTAGTGTATTTTATTTGGTAGCCCCCTAGATGCGCGTGTATTTTATTTAATATTGCTTGAAATTTTTATTGTGAATGGTTATATGTGGTTGAATTTTTCTTGTAATATCCGTTAATTCTATTCTAAATCTAACTTCGTCAATAATTTGTTAGAATCTCTTCTAATTACCCTTGCAATATATAAAATTCTGAAATAAAATTTAAACCATGCAGTCTTGAATTTATAAGAAAAATATTATAATCTTTTTACCGTCCTTAGGACTGGCGTTACCAAATCCCAACCGTCCATTCCGGAAGATCTAACGGCCAGGACACCTCGGTACCGTGCGGTACTGCTTCTGCTTGAGAGCCGGTACTAGATGATTTCTAACGGTGGAAGGGTAGAATTGTAATTTCTCATGCATATAGTGCGATGGATGTGGCAGCCTCTCGGACGGCCACGAGCTCGAGACCTTGGGGCGGCGGCGGATGCAGGGACTCGGGCTTGATTACTTCCTGATCTCCTCCTCCCCGACGCTAGCACAACGGATGCCCATGGGAGCGAGCGACGGCGGACGGACGGAGACCTATCGGGTGGCGAAGGTGCCGACTTCGGGGGAACCTCCTGACCACCCACACCCTGGTATCCTCTCGATAGCTCCGCTGCTTCCTCTCCCTCCTCACTGCTCCACTCGCGATGATTGCTAGGAGCCCTCCTTCCCGTTGATAGTCCCATGCTGCTGCTACTGGTGCTCGTCCCCCGCCTCCAGCACTCTCATCCCTAGCACCTATTCTCTTCCCCCCTTCTCCCCTCTGCCTACCGTGGCCGCCTGCCTCATCAGGATCGGAGGGCTATGACGCCAGTTATCATCGCCCTCTAGGCTCATTGTTTCATCTACTTGATTTCTGCCACTCAAGCTGCTCTAATACCCTTTGTTCTTCCTCTGTAAAATTTGTAGGTCTAGGATGTGTGGCAATTTGTGTTTTTTTTTTTTCACTTGGAACATATCAGAACTTGTTGTAGCAATGGAGAATCCGTGCATTTGTTTCTGCAATGAAATGGAATTGGCTGAACATTTCTGACGCATGTGGATGCTGGTTTTGCTTTGAATTTCAGTTGATATAAATGTTGTCTGTCCTATGTGGATTTTGTACGTTCTGTTTGGTGATTTACTGAACAGGGAAGTTCTGTACTTTAAGGCCCCATTTGAATCAAAGGAATTATTAAGGACTTTCATGGGATTGAAATCCTATAGGAAATTTTCCTATGTAGCCATTTGATTCAAAGGATTGAAGTTTTTTAAATCCTATAAAATTCCTATGGAATGGCTTGTTGCATATAAGTTTTGGAGAGGTCCAACATCTTGGTAAAAATCCTTTGAGTCTATCTCTCTTATCCGATTCATGTGTTTTTCCTGTGGTCCAATCAAACGATCATTCCTGTGTTTTACAATCTTTTGTTTTACACTTACATTCATATCAGAATCCTATATTTTTCTTATTCCTCCGTTTTTTCATTCTTACGATTCAAAGGGGTCCTAAAATGGGTGGCAAATTTCTGTGCTGGTGAATTTTCTTCAACCTCTGGCTAGTGGCAAGCCACAATCTCATCCTTGATTCTCCCACGATGACAATATACTGAGTCTCAGCTTCCATAGCTTGTTCCCATGTATCTCACATCCATCATGGTTGGTCTGCACAGCACCAACGTCGAAGAAAATATACCAGACAGCTCCATTGGCGGTCGGCCCAGGATCTTGTGGCATGACGGCACAGGATCACCAGCCTCCCGGGGCATGCGGCGTGGCGCCGGAGAATGGGCGTGCGGCGGCAGCGTGGAGAGAACGATTAAGACGATGGAGACGATGGAGTTGCATGTAGGGCCGGTAATTACCTATTCCAATCCTACCCTTTTGAATGGACGGTTAGATTTGAATGGTACCTCTCCTTACCTCCTGAAGGATGGTAAAAATCCTCAAAATATTATATCACAACAATTGAGTTGGTTCCTACGAAACTAACATTTGTACTATATGTATATATTTTTGAAATATTAAGCATATCTTAGGATATATTAATTGAAGATATTTTCTATTGATAAATATGGTTAACAGGGCTATTTGATCTAATTAAAAACAAATTTCTATTTACTTATATTCCATCCCGTTTTATATGCTTTCTTATTTTCATTGAAAAATGAATTACAATTGAAATAAGAGCACAATTAAATAAATATAATTGGTATGCATGGAGCATTTATAAATGTCTAAGCGTCATAGACTTAAGTACACTTTTGTTTGGTCATTTATTATTATGAAGTTGTCATATATAAGTTTAATACAATTTGTGTTCCCTAAATAACCAAACTTAAAATGAAATATCTTATACCATGTGTATTTAATAGAAATCTAAGAGGAACAAAAATGATGTGTGCTGCCTCTGTTTATTTAAGGCATTAATGTAAGTTTAGTATGATTTGATTTTGCCTAATTAACCAATCTTAGTATGAAATACCCATATACCATGCTTAATACTTCCTCCGTCCCACAAAACGTGCCGTTTTAAGATTTCTCACACAAATTAGTGTCCACTAAAAATGACCAATTTACCCTCTTTCATTTCATTCAGCTCTCATTTGCATGCACCCAGAATGTTCCACATAATATATAGTGATTGGTTAAGTAATGATTCAACCACAACTTGATTGCCACATAGATGCACAATGGCGCCATGGCCACAAAAACTATACCAGAGAAAGCAATCATTAGCATAATTCAAACAATTGAATCAACCCATGAGAGGTGCTTTGGCACCAAGTTCTGCCCCTCCATTCCCTATAAGCCCTAAAGAGACCACCTTCTACTTCATCTCAATCCATTCATCTCCCTATAATCCAACCCGTAAGTCCTGAAGAGACCACTTTTACTTCATCTCAATTCATTCATCTCCCTACAATCCAATTCAACATCACACATATGAAAATGATTACCACTAGAAGATGAAGGAGATGGAGAAGCTTTACCTGACCTCAATGGAGGAGAAGCTGATATGGAAGAAGATGTAAGACCTGAGTACTGCTGTCCAAGGATATAACCTCGATCAAGTTGAGTGCCAGGAACATGCACAAGCTGTACATTTTTTTTATCTCACCTACATCCTTTTGATCTCAACTATGAGGCTACTTGCTAAAAAAAGGTTTTAGTTTTCAAGGCAAGCATAATATTGTGTTGACTACTTCATTTCAAACATAACATTCTCCATGCAAAACAGAAGTAAATGTATTTTTTATGTCACTGTGTCCCATGAATCATCCACACAATATGCAATGTGCAATATACGCCTACAAAATATGCTTAGCATTAACACAAAACCAAATGCATTGTTCACCTTAGCCTACAAATAGCCTTGAAGTAATCTACTATTCCTATATAACTATTCGCGCGGGTATACGTCGTACGCTAAGTTTAAGATAGTTATAAGAGCGAAATATTAAACGGAGAACATCTGCCGCGATTTCTTCATAAATTATTTTCATCAGCATTAATTGCTTTTATAATTTTCTAACCTATTAGTTTATATTATATCATATTTAAGTAATATCTATAAGCAAATATTTATAATCTTCTTTATCATTTGAAAATAAGACTTATTGTTTTTAAATGAAAATCGAGGGCTAGATTTTTTTCTCAGAATTTCTAAGATTTTTTCTATTTTATTAGAGCATCATGTGGCAGCTTGAGAGCGTTTTTAGAGCGCCACAAGTTATTTAAAATGTTATCATAACATTAATTATTATATGTCAGCCTCATGCGTTGTGATGTATTTATGAATATAGACACCAATAGTTTAATCTATTATATCTATAGAGTAATAGAAAAAGGAGCCTCCACATTTGCTCTAACGGTCTAGAAATTCTCACATTAATCCACAAAAATAAGAAAAAAGAAAAATAGAACTAGATTACAATTAGTTAAAAACTGAAGAAAGAAAAAAAAAGCATATTAAGAAACTTTGAATCGGACAATCGGTAAAAAAAAGAAGGAAAACCTAATCTTTCTTTTTCCTTTTAGAAAAAAAATCACGTTCTATGTGTGCAATGTCCGATTGGACAATGCAGATGAATCTCTTGCAAGAAAAAAATTTACCTAAACTTGCTACAGTAACCGTGTACAGCACAAATCACAAGCGTGCATGTATGTGACAGGTACTATCCAATATTGGCTCACTGTTTATCTCTATTCTCTCCGTTGCAACAAATCGAATATCTGATGATGGGTTCAGATATGCAGACTCCTGATGTATTTATCCATCTATCTATATTATCTTAATGTAATAGGAAAAAAGGCCACCATGTTAGCTCCCACTTCCTAGAAACTCCCATAATATAATCCATAATAATTAGAGAAAAAAAAAGAGTCCAACAGAACCACGTGGTCAACAATTCAATATATCTGAAATTCAGAATAAAAAAAATAAAGAAAAATTAGAGAAGAGTCTACGTAGATGTATAATTTAGAAATATTTGACACTCGGATTAAAATTTAAAAATAA
>CM020179.1:24553493-24590249 GCA_009805545.1 Oryza longistaminata | reverse complement strand
GATTAGATATTTTATATTTATATTGTAGTTTAACTGTGTATATTTCCATAAATTTATAGTAATATATTTTACTTGTAAATAAAAAGTTTCTATTTTATATGTTCTTCAATGGCACTACGTATGTTACTTTTTTTTTCTTTATGTTACGTATGTTTTTTTCTTTATTGCTCTTATCATAATTACGTACGTGATTTTCGTTTCTTCCCGTGTGAGCAGTAGGTAAGCTTTTTTTTTTTCAGTTGTACGTGGTACTTATGTTTTTCTAATCAGATTTATAATCGTACTTATGTTTCGTATGTACGGAGTCCTTTCGTATGTACGGAATTCTTTTTCCGGCCCACCGGAAGGTATTAACTTTTTAAATAGTATATCTAATCTAATGGTCTAAAATATTGGGTCCGCCAATTTAAGTGAAAATCGACGGTGAGATTTGATGGTGCCATGTGGCAGCGTAGGAGTATTTGTAGGAGCGCCACGTAGCGATTTAAGAGCGTTTGTAAGAAGTTTAATGGACTTTTAGTATATAATAGCTACGCCATCTCCTCTACCTCCTCCTCGTCGTCCACATCGCACTTCCTGATGGCTCCATCGCACGTCTCTATCGCCGCCGCCCCGACGCCACCATGCTCATGTCGTCGGCGGTGCCTGCGGCCGGGAGCAACGTCCATCGCCCGCCGCCGCTCGCCCTTCTCCTTGCAGCGTAGGGGAGAGGGAGAGATGGGATAGAGAGAAGAGGGAGGCTAACATGTGGGACCACATGGGCCCCACCATTTTTTTTATTTTTATATATAGCTGACACGTGGGTCCCACGTTTTTTTTTTTTTTGGATAAAATTGCTACGTAAGCGCCACGTCAACGCCACATGGACGAAGACCTAGTCAAAGGAGCCACGTAGGCGCCACGTCGGTCAAAACCGCCCTCCATACTGTCGACGGACCTCGTTTGCCCAGTTTTCGTAAGTTGGGGGATGGGTCGTGCCCAGTTTTACGGTATATGGACGAAAATCGGACGGACCGTCAAATAGAGGGACCTAAAGTGAACTTATTCCATTCAAATTTGGATGGGTCTAAGTGGGCCGCACGGTTCTACAGCTCCGTGGAGACTGGACCAGATCGCCATCCTTCCCGGAATCAGCGGCTCGGCGCCCTCCCCACCGCCGCCGCCGCCGCCCATGGAGAAAATTTCCGTCGCCGTCCGCGCACCGGGGATTGCCGCAGACAGGTACTCCGACGACGATAAGTGCGGCGACCCGGAGTGGCGCGTCGAAAGCTAGGGACCCGCGAGGGCGCGAGTGGCTGGCCCCTTAGATTCGAGCTCACTAGTAAATTTTGATCCTTTGTTCCTCTTGTCTTTACATTGATTTCGTGCAACAAGATGTGATCAGATCTGGCATTATTCATGATCCTGAATATAGATAGAATTGAAATTAGCGACCAATCTAATATGTCTATATATCAGTATATGTGTTTACATGTGCAGTTGCCCATTGGAATCGATTTCGTCCCAACCTTTCCCATGAACTATCTAGCTATAGGAACACACGGACACCTCCACGAAAATTTAAAACTAATTTTCATTTGGAGTCTTGTGCAATTATAACCTGGTTAGACTACACAATGAAGAGTATTTTTCTTTCATTTCCTTAAATTAACACTGCAACTTCTATTTTCTTGATAATGATTCTGGGCATATTTTCTTTTACCAAATTGTTTAAATTTATAACATACTCATGCAATACAATATTATAGATGGGGGGATGTAACTTAACTAATGTGCATGTGTCCATACCCTGTTTTGGTGAAGTAATATATAACCATGCATTCACCTGCAAAGGCTGTCCAAGCTTGATATTCTCACAACTGGAGCACATATTTAGCCTTTACAGGAACCTGCAGGAAGAGTTACTATACAACTGAGAGCATCTGCTAGAAGAGTTGCTATTCGGTATCTCAGCTGTTGTTGGTGGAGGGCGTGTATCTGTCGCGGAGTTCCAGGGTATGTATGTAGAAGTAGAGTGTAAGATCAATGATTCGATCCTACATAGAGCACCGTTATATGTTATGTTCCCGTTACACTTCTCTCTTATATCAATTGAGTTGGAAAATGATATCTATTTGTGAAATGCTACAATGTATCTTCTACATTTCTTTCCTTAGATAGTTATTGCGTGAGAATTGTGAGATTATGTTGCCAACGTACGGCTCTTGGCTAGTACCAGGAAACACTAGCAAGGCCAGACCGGCCATTCTCCACACCATTAATCTTTTGCACAAGCAAATTGAGCTAGCGTGCATGTACGTAGAAGCCCGAAATACACCCGGAGTTCCTCTCTTTCCA
This sequence comes from Oryza longistaminata, assembly GCA_009805545.1. Lineage (NCBI taxonomy): Eukaryota > Viridiplantae > Streptophyta > Magnoliopsida > Poales > Poaceae > Oryza > Oryza longistaminata. The sequence continues at coordinate 24,587,912 of CM020179.1, read as the reverse complement.
GACCATTCAAGCGTTTTGGCATGAATTCTTCTTTTTACTCCCCCCCACTTCTTAATATTTGGCAATTTTTATAGTCTGATCACAGATATTTTCTAGATCATTCGATTGTGATGAATGATGAGATCTATATGTTTATATTCCGTGTAGCATACTTCAATAATATGGTATATTTTTTTTAATACATATAAGTTTATTTATAAAATAGGAGTGGTCAAACTAAAACAGCGTCAAAGTTCCCAGGTATATATTATGAAACAGAGGGAGCATAATTTTAACTCCGGGTTTCGTTCAGTATGAATCGTATTTGATGTACATGAACTATATGCTTTATTAGAACAATAACTATGATCTGGATTCCTTTTTTTTTCTATTTGATGTGGTAAGTTTGTACTCCCTCCATCCCAAAAAAAAAACAACCTAGGTTGATTTTTTGTGGGACGGAGGGAGTAGTCATCAAGAGTGTAGATGAAGGTTCGTTTTCATCTTGTTTCAATAATATAATAGATAGATATGGTGTTTGTTGACTGCTGATGATGTGTAACTATGCGTTTAATTAGGAGAAAAAAAAAGACCATGTTACACCCCTCTAATTTCTAAAAAGTAGGGCAGGCAAATGCACTATCAATTCCATTGTTTTCAAGAGAAACAAGAGAATGTGATAATTTATAGCAAAATAAAATAAGCTGTATATATAAAAGTGTGACCAAACTAAACTGTATAATGCCTCATAGAGGGCATTTATTTTTCTTTTGCAGATGAGGTCATCAACAGTTTCAAAAAGTGGGAATTTTATTGTTGGCATAAAATGGAACTTCCTGAAGACACAATTATGACAGGAGATGATAGTCAATGGGATGATAATAGTAATATTAGGAGTTTTACAAAACATGATATTGAGAGAATTACGGGCAATTATAGCATTCCCATTGGAAAAGGCGGGTTCGGAGAAGTCTTTAAAGGATTCATTGATGATTATGACCGTGATGTAGTTGCGGTGAAGAGATATATCCATACCGATTTGAGAAAGGAGTTCATGGAAGAAGTAAGCATTTATAGTAAAATCAACCATAAGAATGTAGTGAAGTTCATAGGTTATAGTACAGGGGAAAACACCCTAATGTTGGTAACTGAGTTTATCTCCAATGGGAACCTTGAAGATGCACTTCACAAGAGTGATATTTCCATCTCTTTGGATACAAGATTGGGCATTGCTATCGGGTGCGCAGAAGCATTGAGCTACATGCATTCGATGCACTTATCAGTTGATCTTGACAGCCTTGTATATCATGGTGATATTAAGCCAGCAAACATACTTCTAAATGATAGTCTTACAGCAAAAGTATCTAATTTTGGACTGTCAAGGCATCTCTCTGGAGGCATTACTCGATGTACAAATACTGTAAAAGGAAGTATGGATTACATGGATCCTATATATCTTCACACTGGGCGGATTACCCGAAAGAGTGATGTCTATAGTTTTGGGATAGTTCTCTTGGAACTAATCACCAGAAAGAGGGTAAAAGCTGGGGGAAATAGCTTGATTGAAACTTTCAGTAAAGCCTTTGTCAAAGGAAAAGTGGTGTCAACGGAAATATTTGATGCAGAAATAACACAAGCAAGCAATATAAAGATTCTTGAAGATATAGGAAAGTTGGCAACAGAATGTGTAACATTGGATAGTGATAAACGTCCTACAATGAACAATGTCACAAAACGGCTTCTGGTGCTTTGGAAAGCTCTGCGTGGAGGTGACAGAAGCATAAGCCGGCGATTCTTTTGGAGAACAGAAAATGAATTGGATATAGGGAGTGGACAAGGCACAAGCAGTATCAGATCTACTAGCTCGGTGCTACGCTGTTTTGGCATTTCTAAGAGGAATACCAGCAATTCTGATATACTACCAGAACTCAGCATTGATGGAAGAATTTTCACAAAGGAAGAAGTAAGTCGATACACGGAAAATTACTCACACTTAATTGGTAAAGGATGGTCATCTGATGTCTATGAAGGAAAACTTGAGGATAATACAGTGGTGGCTGTGATGAAATGTAATCTGGTAAACAAGGCCCAGAAAAATGTTTTTATCAATGCAGCAATGATACAGTCCCAAATTGTGCACAAGAACATCATCAAAATTTTAGGTTGCTGCTTGGAGGAGGAGATTTTAGTTCTTATATATGAGTATCCTTCTAGAGAGAATCTCTATGACATTCTGTACGGTGTAAAAGCTTTCCCACTGGTTTCACGCCTGAATATAGCTATTAAGATTGCAGAAGCAATACTACACAATCATTCTTGTCTCATCCAACAAGGTTCTATTATGAGAACCAATATCCCACACGGTTATGTTATGACACCCAATATACTTGTCGATGGTAACTTTGTGCCAAAGCTAGCAGGCTTTTCAGTCTCACCCAGACTTACTGAGGACAACAAGCGTGCTATGTTTGATTATGACAATATGAACTGCTATAAGAACTACTTTGACCCAAGTTTTCCTAAGTGTGGGATACCAACGGTCGAAAACGATGTGTACAGCTTCGGTATTGTCCTCTTGGAGCTCATTAGCAGGAATAGACCAGTATGTCAAGAAGGGGATAATCTCCTTGTGTCTAAATTTTTGAGAACTTACAACAGAGACATGCATGGAAAGGCAATGTTTGATGAGAGAATCACAGAAGAAGAAGACATTCATGCCCTTGATGATATTGGGAGGTTGGCGTTGAGATGCACGCATCCAAACACCAACAGTAGACCAACAATGAAGGAAGTGGCTGGACACCTTGAGATGATCAGGAGCTCTTGGAAACTGAAGACGGCCATGGGAGCTACCACAAGTTAACTGAAGCCGAAGCTGCAAATTAAGGCCGTTGGCAACGATGGAACTGAAGCCAAAATATATTGCGTCATAACCTTTTTTTAAGAAAAATAAAAAAGTATATTGCGTACAATTACATATACCTCAACGGATGTTGGGTTATTGCTATTTGAATGCTAATTGTATCATACATGATAGGTTTTCCAGCTCTATTCTCATTTGTTGTTATGGCTTTTCATTTCACTTCATTCTTTGGCTGAATGGCTGTGTGCACAAGGTGCAGAGACAATTTGCCGTGCAAATATTTTTCTATAACAAAAAAAAATTGATTGTTCGTCGCGTTGGGATGCTGTATTATTTATTGTCACCAGAACATTATAGTTACAAATGTATTTAGTTATAATTTGGTTGTAGAGTACATATCGTTCAATGCAATTATCCCCTTTTTTTCTCTTTTGATCAGGCTTCCTGTAAGTACAATTTGGTTGCGCTGCACGTGTTTTTATCTGGCATTCTGGCACAGCAGAAATCTTGTCATTTTTAACCCTGTCTCTGTCGTCGGTTCCCAAGCCGGGAGTAAACCCTGTCTTTGTATTGGAAACAAAGGGCACAATCAAATGGATCAAATTCCGAGAGAAAAATACTAAATTTTTTCATGCCATGGCTACAATAAGACACAGGAAAAACAAAATCTCCTCCCTACAGAACTCACAAGGAGAAGATTTTAGTGATCACTAAACCAAGGCTGCCATCCTCTGGGCAGCATACAAGGAGAGATTGGCATACAAGGAGAGATTGGGGGAAAAAAAACTGTCCAACAGTGCACTTTAATCTGCAGGAACTGCTTACAGCACATTGTGAGCAGATAAATCACCTGGTCCAGATGGATTCAATGGGGAATTTCTCAAAGCCTACGGGTACATCGTAAAAGAATATCTTTACTCACTTTGTCAAGGGTTTTATGATGGCGCAATCAGTATGTAAAGTATTAATGATTCCTATATCACTCTGGTCAAAAAAAAAAAAAAAAAGCTCCTGCTACAAAATCAAACCACACACATGACCAACCAATGCATATTAATAATATATTAATACATATACTATTGCGACTAGATGTTTTGCCGTATAGTATATATTATCCCATTAGCTGACCAACCAAAGTCCGAGTAGATTAGGTGGATGAGACGATTTCTGCATTTCTGGAGTATCAAATTAACTAGCAATTTTCTGGAAACGCGACATATATATTAGATCGGGGAGTGAGCTCTATATTGATAGGATCTGGTGGGTGGTGGCCATACGTCGTCGGCGCAGCAACTTTCGCCGGTGACATCGATCCCATTATTGCCTAGCTAGCTAGGCCACAGGTATGTAGAAGACCATATAGTATCTGTTCGATTCCATCATTGAATCATCGGCTCATCGCTTAATTTCTCCTCACTTGCGGTAGTGCTTATGAGACATCAGACATGCTTGCAATTAATGATAGTAATATGCATTCATTTCTTTTTTTTCTTTTGAAGAAAGGGCAAAAGCTTTGCCTTTTTACATAGGGCAAAAGGAGTTTTACAAGATCTAAAACAAAATATACGTAGGGCATGGAGATGTCCATGTCTGCAGAAGCGAGCTCCCTAGGTGATATCTCCAAAAGAGGGTATCTCTCGGAGCTTCACCGCCCCTGCCTTGACCCAAGCCCTTGTATCTTCTTTTATCTTTGCTATAATGGAGATTGGGGTTGTGGCAGTACGGCGGAAGATTCTCGTGTTATGCTCGTACCATAGCTCTCAGGCAACAAGGATGCATGATTAATGATTTTAGGGGCTTCTTTGGGGCATGCGGTGTTGAAAATGCTCTTTGCCACCATTCTATCATGGGGCAATTGCTTATTTGATCCCGTTTTGAATCCTAACTACCAATTTAACCCTACTTTTTAGCGTTTACTTATTTGACCCTCCTTTAAAAAAATGTAGCTCCAGTCTGACCCTGTTTCCACTAGTCCGTTAAGTTTTGATTTAAAATAAAAAAATAAATACAGCTAGTATTCATAATACCCAGAATACCCTTAGGAAACCCTATCCATCCACCAACCCTATCCACATTTCTCTCTCCTTCCTGCGCGACTTGCGGCGGCGGAGCTGAGGGGGCGGCGGCGACGCTTTGAGGGAGTGGAGGGAGGGAGCGGCGGCAGCGGCAGCTCACGGAGGGGCGAGTTGCAGTGGCGGTGGCGGCTGAGGGGCGCGGAGGGAGAATATCCACGCCGCCGGCGCCTCATGAAGGGAGGAAGCGGTGGCGCAGCCGGTGCGTGGAGGAAAGGAGGAGGCAGCGCCGCTGCCGCCGGATCCGCCGACCGCAGCTCGAGCTCCACCGCTCGGACTCGCCGCCGCCACTCCTCGTCGTCGTTGTCACCAGGGCCGGCGCCAGCTCGCTGTCTCACCTTTTGCCGCCTCTCCCTGTGGTGGATCCGTGGAGGAGAAGAGAAGAGAGGAGATGAGAGGAGGAGAGGAGAAGAGAGAACTGACGGGTGGGTCCCACATGTAATAAGGCACCGCCGCCGCTGCTCCCTCCCTCCGCCCCCTCAGAGCGCCGCCGCCGCCGCCCCATCAGTCGCCGCCCCGTTGAGGAGAGGAGAGGAGAGGAGAGGAGAAGAGAAGAGAGAGGAGAGGAGAGGAGAAGAGAGAACTGACAGGTGGGTCCCACATGTAATAGGGTAAAATGAGTAAGGGTAGAAGAGACATTTTGTGCTTCAGTTAACACCGTTAGATGCCCTTAACAGAACAGGGTCATACGGGAGCCTCGTTTTTGAAAAGGAGGGTCAAATAAGCAAACTTCAAAAAGTATGGTCAAATTAGTAATTAGGGGTCAAAATGAGGTCAAGTGGCAACTTCCCAGTCTTGTATAGTTGTATGCGAAGGTCTTTGCATGCCATTTGCTGGACCGCCTCCCATATTCTTGGAGAGCCTCCCATATTGCCGTTGTGCCTGTGAACTGCAATCTGTATGCTGACTTAGCAGTGTATTCCCCAATTGGGGTTAGCTTCCATGTGATTGTGTCACGCTGCAATTCAAGGAGGTGAACACTCTGAATTATACCCCAGAGGTTCACAAATTCATTGAGGTGCTCGGGCATAGTGATGTGGCTCAGCCTTATACCCTGAATCCAGTTGTCTTTAGTGAGCACGTCTATCCTGTTCTTCCTCTTGGAGGCCACAAATTGCCTGAGCAATCTGTTTTGGCACATGGTAATCAAGCCATTGCCAGTGTGAAAGCCAAAAGCTCATTGTCTTCCCATCTCCCAACGTTATCATGGTGGCAGCTACCAAAAAAAAAAAAAATCAAAAATCTCGTGAGCTCTTTGCCTCTTCGCACGGTACCAACCCCACCCATCGCTTGTCCAGCTCTCTCCATTCTCACATGTCACACCATAGCCATCGAAGTCGAAGGCGTAGCGCTCTAGCAAAATGGTGCAAGTCTAGTACTCCCAGTCCTCCTAGCCCGTTGGGGCCTGCACACCTTGTCCCAGCTCACTTTGGCTGTGTTTAGTTCACACTGAAGTTTGAAAATTTGGTTGAAATTGGAACGATGTGACTGAAAAGTTGTGTGTGTATGAAAGGTTTGATGTGATGGAAAGTTGAAAGTTTGGAAAAAAAAACTTTAGAACTAAACAGGGCCTTATACTTTTCCCCCGAGATGCCATCTCCTCCTGCACATAGGAATTTGTCGTCTCCTCCTGCGCATAGGAATTTGTGTCGTATCTTGTCAATAGAGCTTGTTACTACATCCGTCTTAAAATGTAGCTATTTCTAGCACAGTGTCTTGTCTCAAAATGAAGCTATTTCTCACCTACCTCCTTCTCTCAACCAATCGCAACCATTCTTCTTCACCTACTTTCTCTTTTCAACCAATCACACACTTCCTCCAATTATTCTCACCTACTTTTTTAATACCCGTGCCAACCTCAAAAATGGCTATAGTTTGGGACGGAGAAAGCAGGTGGTAGATAAGTTGAACCGATTGGACCAACTTTTCAAGGCCGTTCTTCATGCTGTAGGCATGATCTTTCCATGCCAGGGCGTCAGCTTTGTCGCAATTTTTTTTACTAGAATTTCGATCTCTTATGCGCGGTTGTTTCTAGCTACTAGTAAATAGTAAAATAACAGCCATGAAGGTTGATTTAAAGTTTAGTTTTAAGAAAGAATTTCTGTTGTTCTGCTCTAGTATTTTTACGCCAACTTTTGTTTTTAGCATTTTTAATTTGAGTTTCATTAATTCATTGGTCGTATTTGATGTGGATTGTGGACTCAAGCTATGCTTTATTCTGTACCAGTAATTAAATTCTGTACACGAATCACAAACCAACAGTGTGATTTTTTTGCTCTAATTAATGTGAGAAATTTTCATGCATCAAGAGTGTACTCCTTTTCATCTTGTTTCAATAATATAGTTATGGTGTTTGTTGAGTGCTGAGAAAGTGCTAAACTATGCATTTAATTAGGAGAAAACTCCATATTACACCCCTCTAAATTGTTTAAGTACAGATTGAAGGAGTTATCAATATATAGTTATCAATCATTTTGTTCTCAAATGAAACAAGAAATTGCGATTAATGTAAGTGAAGAATAAATTAAGTTCTCTTTGCATAAAGAAGTTGGTACAAACAAACTATATAGTGCTTCGCAGAGGATATTTATTACTCTTTAATAAATTTTCACCGGGTCTTTTGCAGAATCAGTTCATCAACATCTTCAAATAGTAGTTTTTTTTTAAGATAACAGTGAGAGTTTTATTGTTGGCAAACAATGGAACTTCTAGAAGAGAAGAATATACATGTCAGCCAAAGGGATGACAAGGCAAAGTGGATAATTGATAACTATAGTAATATTAGGAGTTTCACAGAACATGACATTGAGAAAATCACTAGCAACTATAGCACTCTAATTGGAAAGGGTGGATTTGGAGAAGTATTTAGAGGGGTTCTTGATGATGAAGATGACGTAGTTGCAGTGAAGAGATATATCCGTGGAGATTTAAGAGAAGAGTTCATGGAAGAGATAAGAATCCATGCTCAAATGAGCCATAAGAATATAGTGAAGCTTATAGGCTGCTGTATAGGAAAAAATAGGCTGATGATGGTAACTGAGTTTATCTCAAATGGCAATCTTGAAGATGCACTTCACAACAGTGATATCTTCATCCCTTTGAGTACACGCTTGGGCATTGCTATAGGATGTGCAGAAGCATTGAGCTACATGCATTCAATGCATTTATCAAGTAGCAGCCTTATATGTCATGGTGATATTAAGCCTGCAAACATCCTTCTTGATGTTAATCTTACAGCGAAAGTTTCAGATTTTGGAATCTCAAAGTCTCTCTCAGGAGGCATCACCCGATGGACTTCTAATGTTAAAGGAAGTATAGCTTACATGGATCCTATATATTATAGAGAAGGTCGTGTTACCTCGAAGAGTGATGTCTATAGCTTTGGAGCTGTTCTGTTAGAACTTATAGCTCGAAAAAGCATGAAAGAAGGGGGCATAAGTTGCGAAGCTTTCCGTCAAGCTTGTGCAAAGGGAAAAGGACTGAGGGAACTGTTGGATATAGAAATAGCAGAAGAATGCAATATGAATATTCTTGAAGAAATTGCAAAATTGGCAACTAAGTGCATGATAGTCGACAATATTAAAAAACGTCCTCAAATGAATGATGTGGCTGAACACCTTCGGACTTGGATTTTTCAAGTCCGGAATGGTGGACATGAAAAACCAGCTTGGGAATCCACTTTGGATAAAGTACATGATGCATTGAAGAAAGGTATGCAAAGCGCCGGCATTTTCAGCTCTAGTATAATTTCAAATCCTCAGAAGCACAATTTTGGTATTTTCAGGAGTAATGATGTTAGAATTTTCACAAAGAAAGATCTCAGTGGGATCACAAATAACTCCTCTCATCTTCTTGGTAAAAGTACATTTTGTAATGTCTATAAAGGAATACTAGATGACAATACGTTGGTGGCAGTGAAAACTTATTCTGTGTTTTCTTATGATGAGGATCTAAGAAACAGTATTAGCACTAGCATAACCATCATGTCTAAAATCGCCCACAGGTACATCATCAAACTTTTGGGTCATTGTTCCGATGCTGATCATCTTCCTATTCTCATATATGAGTATGCTGCTAAAGGGAGCCTCAATGACATTCTGTACTCTAAAGAAGATTTCCCACTAGAGTTAAGGCTGAAGATTGCAGTAAAAACTGCAGAAGCATTAGAATTCCTTCACTCCTCAGCATCTTGTGTCATCCGACATGGTAACATCAAGCCAAGCAATATACTTCTTGACAGTAATTTACTGCCAAAGGTTGCAGGTTTTACATCATCAAGGAGGATTGCTGAAAGCAGTAATGATCAGGTCGCGTCTATGGAATTCGCGCATATACACTACATGGACCCGATTCATATTCAGTCTGGGCATTTCACGGTAAAAAACGATGTGTACAGCTTCGGTGTCGTTCTCTTGGAACTCATCAGCAGGAAGAAACCTGTATATCATTGTCATGACGAGAATCGTCGACTCATCCCTGAATTCATCAGAGCTTACAAGACAGCCAAGAGTGGGAAGGCAATGTTTGATGAAGGGATCATGGCTGAAGAAGATATCGATGTCCTTGAAGAGATTGGGAGGCTGGCAATGGAGTGCGTCAGCTTGGAAATCGATAGAAGGCTGACGATGAAGGAAGTGGCTGAACGCCTTAAGATGATCGGGATAGCTTGGAAACAGAGCGCACAACACGTCCATGGTAGCTACGACAAGGTAACTGAAGCAGAAGCTGTAGGCATCGATGAAACTGAAGATGAAGCCAACTGACGGGCCACAAGGTTCAGAGATTAGAGGTTATATCCCCTTTCAGTCTTTTCACCTGAGAGATCGTTTACTAAGTATGATGTACTGTATGTTTGGTTGTTAACTGTGCTATATATTGTACTATATTATCGTCACCATATGGACTATTTCGTCGTTGGTTTTGATATGATGGACCATATGTTGTCATCAGAAGTTTCGAACAATAACTTACAAGTACTCAAGTAGTGTACTTATAATTTTTGCCGCAAAAGGTAGAGAGACTCTACCTTATAACCATTGTATTAATGGTGGTCATAGAAGGACCGAGCCAGAAACTGGCAAGGGAGTTACAGGCAAGAAATACAAATAACAGAGAAGCAAGAAAAAAGAGGAAAGAAGAGAGAAGGGAGAAGAAGAAGAAAGAAAGAAGAAGAAAAAAAATGATAGTTGATCATGTACTTATAATTTGGTTGGAAATACAGTACGTTCAGTGCCTTTGTACTCCATTCTTGTCCAAAGATCACATTTTCTCCTTATGAGCATATCCCTGTGTTTTCTGATCGAATCAAATTATTCTGTGTCAGCTGCTTCTGTCGGACTGTCACTATAGCTCTGCTTAGAAAAAGCGAAAGATGTTTGTGAGATCCTCAACTCATCGCAGCTCGTTTTTTTTTAAAAAAAAAAAAGGCCATCACACCACAAACCTCACATTCCAGATTTTTTTTAAACAGTAGACGGTAGGAGATCTACCGGATATATTAGAAGAAGAGAGTTGACCCTGTTTATAAGGAAAACGGCCGGGCCCAAAAACCATACAACTGTACAATTTGCTAAAGGGAAACCGGTAAAACCTTACACAGAAGACACGAAAAGCCTGCGACAAAACTACGAACCACGTTAGTGACCGAAGGAAGAGCAAGACCTTCAAGGCGAAGCCTGCAAGGAGGTGAACAACGACAGAAGCCATCACACCACAAACCTCACATTCCAGATTTGATGGATGAATATTGTATGGTTAGGAAAATATATTGCTTGAGAATGTTCAGCTATATATGGTTTGATGAGAATTATTAGCTTCTAGACATCACATTCCAGATTTGGCCTTGAAGATTTATGATAACACAATTTTCCAGATTTCATTTTTGATAGAAACCAGACAAACAATCATAATCTTCTTTTACACACCTGTCGTATTCTAGATTTCAGAACACCCAAGATGCCATATGTATTTCATATGCTTGTCATTGATGGAACCATCTACATGAGAAGTGGATGCTTTGCAGAGTAATTTTTCTCAGGATGTAGTGAACCATATGAATATCCCCAATTTGAAATTGCTGCTAGCTATGGAGGGCTCAGTTTGTAACATTCTTACTGGAACACACATGAACATATTGCCGTGTTACTAGCTCAATGTAATAGCCGATACTATTTTGGCCAAAATTTTTATTTTTTTTTAATTTTCTTGTGATTTTGATAATATTTTGTTCAAATTAAACATAGAATCGGCCAAACCGAAAAATTAATCCTAGGAGGGAGGCAGAGGGGAACACACCTCATGCATCGTGCACGCCCTAGCCGGTTCAGCAACCATCGTTGTCATTGATGGCCCCTATGGCCAGGAGGGAGGCAGAGGAGAACACATTGCGTTCTCGCCCATGTTGACCTAGCCGCCACCTTCATCATCGGCGTCATGGTGAGGAGTGAGGCGGAGGGGAAATTGCAATGGTTTTAGGCCCCGTTCTATGCTCTAACTATAAACTTCAACTTTCTAGCACGCTTCCCAAACTAATAAACGGTGCATTTTTTAATATATATATATATATAAATAAGTTGTTTAAAAAGATCAAATAAATCCATCTTTCCAGTCTACAATAATTAATATTTAATTAATCATGTGCTATTGAGTTTTCTCGTTTTACGTGCGCACGAAATATTCCTCCCTGGACATGAAACAAACGAAGCCTTAATAGTTGAGTGGTGATATCCAGTACACGGTTGCAATATCGGAACCCCTTTGCTGTCTTGGTCAAGCTTGGTAACGACGTTCTATGTTGGGCTCCGTTGTCAGTGGTTTCAGTTGTTAGTGAGTTGTGGCGTGTGCTGTGTAGCTGTTCAGCCAGCCGGTGGTTGTTTTTTCTTTTCTTGTAACCCGTCTAGGGTTTTTACTCTGCTTATTGAAAATATAACTGGCAGTTTCAAAAAAAGATATCTAATATTGCGGTTGAGAATACAAATTACATTACAACCATATTTGATGGATTTACAATGGACTTATTCCGCATAAAAAACTCGGATGAGCCTAATGGGCTAGGAATCAATCTATACCTTGACAGCCCAGGCTTATGCGGGCCTTCATTTTGCCTGACCTCGCCGCCGATGCTAGCTGGCCTCCCGGAGCAATCGCCGCACTCCCCGCCGCCGCCGCCGCCGCCCATGGAGAACATTCCCGTCACCGTCCGCCTCCTCCCGCCCGCACGTCGGCCGCCGCGGGGGCGCCGGTGCTCCTCCTCCGACTGCGGCGAGTATTCCTCTTCGATTCGAGCTTCTCTACCCATCCTGAGGCTTTCTCTAATCCTCGGTTGATTCCTTGCAATAATATGGGGGGATTTTGGAGTCAAACCCTCCGCGAATTTTCTTCATGTGAAAGAATCTTACATCCATGATCCGCCCGAATATAGAGCTGAAATTAGCGACCAATATATAAATCTATTATCTATCCGTGGATCGCATTGCTCCTCGATAGTATATTATTATTCGTGCATCTGGCATCATTCGCAGCAGCTACCCTGGGATGCTTGAGCTGCCGAGCCTTACAACAAGGCGACGCCGATCGACGGCCCGCGAGCTCCGTCCTGATCGCCGGCAGCGCTATGCAGTGCTAATAGGTATGTGGATTGATTTTCCAGTGTCATCCTTTGCTTTTCTCTGAACATGTATGAGATGTATCTGACTGTCAGAGCTATGGAATTGTGCTGGAAGGGGTGTTAGAATCTCTTTCTTGTACATATGTTTCATTGCGTTAATCGAGATTCAAACAACAATCTGATTTCCTTTACAATATGGAGTAGTTATTTGCAGAGTTTTTTTTGAAAATAATATTATTTTAATGGAAAATCACAAAATTATAGGTCGGCTAGACGAAATCGCAAGTTTAGCGCCCTGTCGAACTGGGGCAGTTCGAGGTGACTGGCTGACTGCCATGGCTTCGCCCAGCGATGACGGGTGGGAGTCACCAATAATGCAGGCGAGCGCAATCACGGCCTGGACGACGACCTCGATCCCAGGGGTATGAATATGATAGGGAATAACTCTAGCTGCTTTTAGTAATTTGTTTTCTCCTTTCTGTAGCTAGTTCTGTTCTGCAATGGTCAAATGAACAACTACAAGGTTGCCGCTAAGAGCAGGTACAATAGCAGGCTATAAGTCAGCTGCAAATATATTTTAAAGAGATAAATCAGGAGAGAGAAGAGCAGCGGGTTACAGATTTGTAGCCAGCTATAGCACGAACTCCAAGACACAGTTTGTCTATGACATGTGGGACTAAGTATTAATAGTGCAGCATGTAACTATTGTATGAATAAGCTATTAGATTGGCTATAGATGAATTGAAGCCGGTAGTTGGCTATACTATTGAACTTACTCTAACAAGGTACTCCTCGGGGACGAGGAAGACGACGGCAGCAGCTTCTCCACGTTCGTCAGCAGCTTCACCGGCGCACAGCAGCAGCGGGAGGAAAGCTGGCGGCGCATGTGTAGCTCCCCGTGCACGCACCGTGCCTGGCAAGTGGGCTCGGACATTTGCCACGTCAGCGAAACACAGGGAAAAATGGAGTCTATTACTCTATACTACCTAACTACCACGGGGTCTAATTTGCACGGCTATGAACAGTTAGAGGGTTCACGATTTCCCGTATCGAGGATTAGGGATATCAAATAAACTCGATGAAAAAGTTTAGGGAAGACTAGTAGACTTATTCCATGTCCAGGCCTCTACTCCGATAGCCCAGGCTTAGGTGGGCCTTGATTTTGTCTGAACAGAGAGCTTTCCTTTCCTCGCCGCCGATGCTCAGCCGCCTCCCGGACATGGAGGAGAGCGTCGCATTCTCCACCGCCGCCCCCGCCGCCGATGGAGAGAGAACATCTTCTTCACCGTCCGCCTCCTCCCGCCCGCACGTCGGCCGCCGCGGGGGCGCCGGTGCTCCTCCTCCGACTGCGGCGAGTATTCCTCTTCGATTCGAGCTTCTCTACCCATCCTGAGGCTTTCTCTAATCCTCGGTTGATTCCTTGCAATAATATGGGGGGATTTTGGAGTCAAACCCTCCGCGAATTTTCTTCATGTGAAAGAATCTTACATCCATGATCCGCCCGAATATAGAGCTGAAATTAGCGACCAATATATAAATCTATTATCTATCCGTGGATCGCATTGCTCCTCGATAGTATATTATTATTCGTGCATCTGGCATCATTCGCAGCAGCTACCCTGGGATGCTTGAGCTGCCGAGCCTTACAACAAGGCGACGCCGATCGACGGCCCGCGAGCTCCGTCCTGATCGCCGGCAGCGCTATGCAGTGCTAATAGGTATGTGGATTGATTTTCCAGTGTCATCCTTTGCTTTTCTCTGAACATGTATGAGATGTATCTGACTGTCAGAGCTATGGAATTGTGCTGGAAGGGGTGTTAGAATCTCTTTCTTGTACATATGTTTCATTGCGTTAATCGAGATTCAAACAACAATCTGATTTCCTTTACAATATGGAGTAGTTATTTGCAGAGTTTTTTTTGAAAATAATATTATTTTAATGGAAAATCACAAAATTATAGGTCGGCTAGACGAAATCGCAAGTTTAGCGCCCTGTCGAACTGGGGCAGTTCGATAGGTACCCCTGTCGAACTGGGGCAGTTCGACAGGGTGCCCCAGTTCGACAGGCTAGTTGTCCAAGAAAAAAAATAAAAAAAGTACTTGCTACAGTGCCCGATAGGGACGTATCGAACAGGGGGAGTTCGATAGGGCGCGTGGCATGGACATATCGAACAGGGGGAGTTCGATAGGTAGCGATGCTACAGTGTCGCTACAGTGTTTTTTCCTTTTTTTAAGTTATTTTATTACCTGTCGATGATGCCAATCTCTCAACCTCCACCGTCCTGTGCGCGATCGATGTTCTAGTGTACGGTACAGGCAGTGTCATCCTAATCATTGCAATCATTGGCGCCATCTTTGCTAGAGACTCCCAATCCTTCGTCTCGTTGTCGGTTCTACTGGCTTTTCCCTTTTGTCACGTCCTTCTGATCATCCCTGAATTTTTAGTAGTAATTTTTACTTAGGCTGTGTTTAGATCCAAAGTTTGGATCCAAACTTCAGTCCTTTTCCATCACATCAACATGTTTTTTTTTTGCGAACACGCAAAAGGATTGCACGTCAATATATTAGCAGGAAAAGAGTTTTTGTTACACAAAGCAATCAGCCAGACTGGCTTATGCCTAAAGGGGGAGGGGGGGACTTGAAGCTAGGAACTACTACGACGGTTAAAAACGCAACTCCAAACAGCGGGAGGGGGCAGAGCCACGCTACACTCCCAAGAAATCCCCAAAACAAGTAACACCGGCTAAAGACCACAGCTGGCCCTCCGAGCGGATGGACTCCAAAACCACTGCGACCGAAGCGAGCACAGAGTCGAAAACCCTGGAGTTTCGTTCCTTCCACAGCTGCCAGGAGACTAGGAGTACCAAGGAGTCGAAGCCGCTGCGAATGTGCTCAGGTAAACATACCCTAGAGGATGACCACCAATCCTGGAGCCAGCTGCCACGAGGGGGAGAGAGGGCAGCCCAGCCAGGAGGGGACAACACACTGGGGCAACTTAGCAAGAGCCTTAGGGCAGTGGCAGTGCAAGCTATGCATTGCGTGTCTCTAGCTGGTCTGTGCAATGCAATCAAACCAAAAGCATCCGTATGCCATGCACTTCACAGTGCATGTGACCTCCTCTGCATAGTCTGACGCACGATGTGATGGAAACATGATGCCAGGGCAGGACCTCTACAATACGGATGGCCAAGTTATTTCTGCCTAGCGCATCCTCGTTTCTTCGCCGTGCGTCCTTGAGCGCGAGCGAGGAACTCGTCCCCCATCGAAGGCCCGAGCGGCTCAGTTGGGACACGCATGGTGCCGACGTGTCAACGAATCTTCCCGCTAGCGCAACGAAGCAACGCTCCACGTAGGAGCACTGTGAAGAGCCTTAGCACCTCCGTGGAGAGCAGGTGAAGGGAGGTGCAGAGCAGGGAGGCAAAGGGCAAAGAGTGGAGAGGTGGTCGGGCCTGGACAAGGAAGCCGGCGGCAGGGGACAGCTGTACACACGCTGACCACAGAGGGTACTTAGAGCAGGTACAATAGCAGGTTATAAGCCAGCTATAAACATATTTTAAAGAGATAAAAGAAGAGAGAGAAGAGCAGCGGGTTACAGATTTGTAGCCAGCTGCAGCACGGACTCTAAGACGTAATGTGTGTATGACAGGTGGGACCAGGTATTACTAATATAGTAAGTAACTATTGTATGAATTGGCTATTATATTGGCTATAGAAGATTTGGAGTTAGTAGTGGGCTATACTATTAAACTTGCTCTAGTCTTGTACATACAAACAGAAGCAATCAGCATAAATGTGCATGTGTAAATATTTACATATGGAGCCTAGTCGTCGCAGAAGTTAGGAACAATATCTATCGGTCTTCCGGATTCACAAAGGCTTGCTCGCTCGTATGCATCATCCTTGAGCAGCAAGGAGTAGTTAGAAATGGTTGAAGTGAACTGAGTTCAAATTTCTGTAGGAACGAAATTTAGATTGGGTTGTTTGAGGAGCTAAGTTCCTAATTTAAATGGCTGCATATTCGGTTAGATGTAAAGGACGGGTGAAAAATACCCTTCTCTAAAAAGAACAGATAGAAATGGTGCTATAGAGTTAAAACTTGTATCGGTCACACTGAAAATCAACCCAACATTCGTGAAAGCGTGAATGAGATGTACAATAAAATAAAATTCTTATGGCACTACTATATACATATTGATTTTGACATGCCATTTAATTTATCGCTGACCTGGGCTCACAAACTTTGGACGACTCAAATTTTTGAAATTTAGGGTTTCTTTTTTTATATAATGTGGTATTTATTCGGGTCTTTACTCTATAGCCAGCTATTATAGAGTTTGTACGATGAATAACCGTGGATTACAAAACTATATGGCTTGACTGAAAAAAGAGAACTGAGCAATTACTAACCTAAAGACTTATATGCCTCCATCTATGATTGGTTATAATATGCATAACCGTTATTTCTTTCAATGGCTTACAAGTTGTACATACTTCTTGTCTTTCTCAAACCAGAAAAACACCATATCTGAAACCAGCACTGATCCTTTGTCGATCGAATTTCACTCCCATCACTGTCGGTGAACTGATGTCGAACCAAATCAAAAGAAAACATTGGAAGTTAGCTGAGTTGTAGATTGGTCATTCGATCGCCTAGATCTTACCACCATCGTTATCATCAAACCTGATTCAACGGAGACACCACCACAAGGACTTCACACTAATAGGTAACATCCAATACAACACTTTATTGTCAATAAGGGTGTATTTGGTTGCCTGCATGGTCCCTGGCTCGCATGCGTGAATGCACTGGGTGGACGTTTGGTTGCTTGCTCGTAGCTCCTAGCCTGACCGAGTGGATGCAAAAAAGCCACGCGAGCCAGTCTGAGCAGGAACACTCGATTTGAGCTTCGCTGCTTGGCTAGGCCCGCGTGTGCAATGACAGGCGATGGGGTCACCACCCTGCCCCTCTCTCCCTCCTCATTCTTGAATGTCACCATTGTAGGATTTAGGGCTCCTTCGGAATACAAATACTCCTAGGATTTTGGAAACGCTGGAATATGAAAACACATGAATGTCACACTTGTCCCCATCCCCCGGCCTCTCCCTGCACACCACGGGGTGCTATCGGGTGGCCCCGTGCGATGCGTGTTGACTGGGACGTGTGACCGCTCGGAGAAAGGTAATTTTCTAAAAAGGCATTCCTAAAGGACATGCGGTGTCTAGATTTGTAAAATTTTTAAACCAAATTTTTTTTTGAAATATTTTAATAAAAAATGTAAAAAAAATTTATCGTTCCCGGGGTGCACAACCAGGCCTACGAGGTCCATACCACTGGTAGGTGGTAGGCCTAAAGCCCGCACTCCCTCATAAACTATTGGGCTGGATCACATCCAATTATACATGGGCCGATTTTGATCTATGGGCCTACATGGGCCGCTCCCCCTGTCCAACAACAAGGCCCAAGTCCCAGGGTCCAGGAACCCACATCCTCTTTACCTTTCCAAAAAAAAAAAAAAAAAAACAAACTCTGGTTTCCGTGTCCAACGTTTGACCGTTCATCTTATTTGAAAAAATTATGAAAAAAATTAAAAAGATAAGTCACGCATAAAATATTGATTATGTTTTATCATCTAACAATAATGAAAATATTAATTATAACCCCCGCCGACAACCGCCGCCCCAGCGGCGGACCAGTCCCCCTCCTCCACCGGCGGCGACCGCGAGTGGCGCGTCGACGACGACACCCGCATCACCCTCCTCCACCGCAGCGCCCCCGTCCCCGGCGCCTCCTTCGCCTTCGGTATGCTCCCCCCCTCCCCCCCTCCCTCCTCGTTCCCCTCCGGCCTCGCGCGTTCTCACGCCTTCGATGCAGACCACGTGTTCGACGGGGCGGCCACGAACGAGCGGATCTACGGCGTGCTGGTGCGCTCCCTCATCCGCGCCGCGGTCGACGGGTTCAACGGCACCGCCTTCGCCTACGGCCAGACCAGCAGCGGGAAGACGTTCACCATGAACGGCTCCGCCGACCACCCAGGCATCATCCCGCTCGCCGTCCGCGACGTCTTCGACACCGCGCGCGAGGTAAATTAATTCGGTTAAACTCTCGCCGCTCTCTCCGATGTCGCGGCCACGCTGAAGCTTTCGTCGTCGGTTCGATTCGATGCTGACCTCTCTCGGCGCAGGTCTCGGACCGCGAGTTCCTCATCAGGGTCTCCTACATGGAGATTTACAACGAGGAAATCAATGACCTCTTGACGCTCGGGAGCGAGAAGCTGCCGATTCATGAGAGCTTAGAGGTAGAAATGGCTTCTCTTTGATGAAAATGCTTGCTGGGTTTTCGTCTAATTGCGATATAGATTTATACAATTCTGTTATTTTTTTCCATAGCGTGGTGTGTATGTGTCTGGGCTACGGGAGGAAATTGTGAACAGTGCCGAGCAAGTGTTTAAGCTCTTGGAGCTTGGAGAAGGTACTATTTCCGACAAGTTAACATTATACCTGTTCAAGCTACCTGTTTTCACGAGTTTAGAAGCTTTTTTTATTCTTGAAACATGGTCTGGCTTTTCTTATAGCAAATAGGCATTTTGGGGAGACAAATATGAATGTGCGGAGCAGCAGATCACATACTATTTTCAGAATGGTATGGAATACTCAATATTTTAGTCATTCCACCAATTTCAAGTCCATAGATAGTTGGAGTAAAGTTGAGATACCAGATGATGCCAATTTTGTGATTTCGTATCATTGTATTGGTTGCAGGTCATTGAAAGCAGCGCAAAGAACCACATGGATTCTGGAGATGCTATCCGTGTATCTGTCTTGGTATGTACTGCTCTCTCAATACCTATGTATTAAGTAAAAAACAAATGTGTTGAGAATGGTATGACTAATCAATGTTGCCTTACTTATAGAACTTGGTGGATTTAGCTGGTTCAGAAAGAATTGCCAAGACGGGAGCTGGAGGTGTGCGTCTCAAGGAGGGAAAGCATATCAACAAAAGTTTGATGATTCTTGGGAATGTCATCAATAAGTTGAGTGAGAATGGAAAGCAAAGGTACACATATGGAGTATGGCATGGACTTCTTTCTCATTTGGCTCCCCCCATAGTCATATAGCAATGATGGCATCTGCAACTTGTATATGTAGCTCTTATTTATTATATAATAGCTATCCAAACAGTAATAAACTGCTATGTAAGTTATAATTTTATTGCAAGGTGTAAAGCACAGATTTGGTTGCAAATCAAACATAGGCCTTGTAATAGTTAGTCTAATAACCAAAGAATATTGTAATCAGAAGTTATTGCGATTTTTTTGAACATTCGGAGTTTTGAAGAAAAGATAAATCTTAACCAATTATGCCTTCATTTTACTAATCCAAAGAAAAATTCTCCAATGAGTAGTTTTTATCTGAATCGAAGAAAAAATCTATGAATGTTGGAACTTTGTAAGATCTTGTGTAGTTTTAGTTGCTTAGGTATTTTTTTTTAGATAAAGAGGTGGTTAGTTATTTTGATGCAGAGGGCACATCCCCTATCGTGATAGTAAGTTGACGCGCATTTTACAACCTGCACTTGGAGGCAATGCAAAAACATCAATCATTTGCACTGCTGCTCCTGAGGAGGTATGCTCTAGATACTTGCAAATTAAATCATATACTAATAAATCTCCTGTACTTACTCATATTTTCTTTGTTATTGCTTCTCCCAACAAAAATGAACCTACAGATTCATGTTGAGGAAACCAGAGGAACTCTTCAATTTGCAAGTAGAGCAAAATGTGTCAGCAACTGTGCCCAAGTGAATGAGGTAAGTTTTAAGGCATTGTTTGGAATGTGGAATTTTGTTCACCTGCATGAATCAAACTATTACCTATGAATTCATGTTATTTTTTATTCAATTATACCCCATTAGGCCCTAAAACGTCAATGTTAAGTATATTGTTCTGAACTAATTCCTGTAGCACTATTAACCCATCGCTTATTAAGTCTCACTATTATAAGATGTCTTGTGTTTATTTCTTTACGTCTCTTAAGGATGACGTATAACTTGTATATATTTAATAACAGTCATTGGTCTTTCAATATTCATCCAAATATTACCCTCTGTCTATTTACTACATTAAATGACTATTTGTTTAAATTCAAATTTGTTAGCATGTCAAGCGTTGAGTACCTAATAATAGTCACTGGCATGCCAGATTTTAACAGATGCAGCTCTGCTGAAGAGGCAAAAGCAGGAAATAGAAGAACTTCGCAAAAAGTTGCAGGTTATTTGTGTTTATTTTAGGTTTCTCTTCAAACCCAGGTGTGATAACATTATTTAACCTTTTTGTTTTCTGAATGCAGGGTTCTCATTCCGAAGTGTTGGAGCAGGTTATACTAAAGCAGCGCAATGACATGCATAAGGTAGGTAAAGATTAAAGGTTCTACAATTCCTGTAGAACATGTATATCTCATTTAAGAATGAGCATCCTTTTGTGGATACTGCATGCAACCATCTTTTTTTACTTAACTCAAAGTTTCGTGGATTCTTTTCATGTAGTCTGAACTTGAGCGTGATCGACTAGCAATGGAACTTGACGAAGAAAGGAGGTTAAGGGAAACAATAGAGCGCCGTTTGGCTGAGCAACAAAAAATGTTAGATGGCATTAGCAATACCAGCATATCACCAGATCAGTTCACTGATTCTATCCAGGTATGTTTATTGGAGAAGTAGCATCATAACAACTTCAATCAGATTCACTAAGTGCAATCTCATGGCATGTGTTGGCTCTACTATTGAAAGCTTCTGCTCTATTTTTCACTTTTTGTTGCTGATCCTTCATTATTGGCCTGTCGCAGTTCGATGCATTAAGAACTCCAACTTCTAAAGAGAGACCAGCTGAGTTTGTTGCAAGTCGTGCGAACTATTCAAAGGATGTTGAATTCAGCCCAATACCAGAAAATTTAGGGACTGTAGCTGATGAGGACCTCTGGATGCAGCTGAATAAGGGGTGTGTTACTGATCTCGAAATGCTTGAGATGACACCTGGTTTCAAATGTGCACCATCCCTGGCAGATGATAAAGCATCAGTAAGTAACATTACCGGTCCTTGTCTTTCTCTGCTGATTCTGCTGACTTTTCATCTACAGAACAAAATTGGGTTTTATGCAGCAAACTACTACTCCCTCCGTTTCACAATGTAAATCATTTTAGCATTTTCCACATTCATATTGATGTTAATGAATCTAGACATATATATCTATTTAGATTCATTAACATCAATATGAATGTGAGAAATGCTAAAATGACTTACATAGTGAAACGGAGGAAGTAGTAGTTAATATGGAAATGATAATAGAAATAGATAAATCAGAGATAGTTAATTCATCCGATATGCATAGTTTCTACAGACTTTTGGCACTAAGTTCCCCTGAAAAGACATTGGCTATTTGCTGCATAAATAGTAACAAGTACTTGCAAAATTTGAGTCCTAGATTGCCTTTTGAATCAAATCCAAAGGTGCGTGTTGTCTCGAGAATAACCATTGCTCGTTGAGCATTCAGTGCTCAGCAATTCAGCATCCTCTCTAAGTGGCAACATTTCAAAATTTCAATCTTGACACAAATGCCAGATTTCCAGACATAGTGAAATATGTGGCATTCTCCATCAATAGTTTCGAGAGCTAAGGTCAGGACAAAGTAGAAAGTAGACTCTCTTTTCCGATTTCCGAGTGTCCAAAAAGACAACGATACAGGGATCGTCATTGCTCGGCTTCTAGTTAAAATCTGTCATCTCATGATAACTTGATAATCATACATTTGTAGCTCCTATAATCTGTCCGGTACTCAGGTTAATTCAATTCCTGTTAAAAGTTTTCGTCAATCCCCATGCTCATCCATCGAGCTGTCGAAAGCATCGTTACGGAGCATGCTGCCAATGAGAACTGACTCCCTACTTTTTACCACTGCTGCCAATCCTTTTGTCTTCTCCCACAGGTTGCAACTCCAGACGAGGAACCAATCGACGCAAGGTGCCAAAGGCTAGAGAAGGACTGCACCGCCGATAGGCAGCAGCTGGAGGATTCAAAGGCGCGGCGCGCGGCGCTCGAGGACGAGCGCGACACGCTGAAGAGAGAAAACTCGTCCTTGCTAGATGCGCTCGCCAAGGCGAGGCAGGACGCCGACCGTCTCGTCGCCGACAGGCTGGAGGCGCTCAGGGAGCTGGACGTGGAGAAGAGCAGGATGGATGAGCTCAAGCAGGAGATCAAGCTCTTCAGCCAGGCCTTCTCGCTGAGGCAGGGGCAGCTCACCTCCCTGTACACCAAGTCCAAGGCCATTGTGGAGAACTGCAAGACGTCCCAGTTGGCCTTGCCCTGATGTTTCTTCTTCTTCAGCAGCAGCTGCAGAGAAGCGTGTTACGCATTCGATCCATCTGCAACCAATTCTTAAATTGCAGATTGTGTAGTGTATTTGTTTGCTGTACGTGTGTGCTGGATTAGATTGCGTGGTATTACGAGCCGTGTGCAAAGCTCCTGTGAAGTAGTAGTGTATACCCCCAAAAAAAAACAAAGAAAAAACGTTGCTATTGTTTGTGATTTGGAGAGGACATCAGCTATGCGTTTTAGTTAGCGTTCTGGAAGTGTCAAGCTGTATTTGACCATTGGAAACGCCGTGTTTGTTTAGCGGCATAAACCAGAATCAGATTGCCATCAATGTACCATAACATTTCATACCAGAATCCGATCAGTCTTGAAATTTTTATTGTTGGCAGCTTCGTTGTCCCAAAATGCGTTTGATAATCCGTAAACAGCGATACACTTCCACCAATGCTCTTTGTCACAGATCAACAGTCAATTGCATTCTGATGAAGACTGTCACATCGGACCAAAGCAACTACTATCCATGAACATGAATTATCAATTTGTCCGTGAACAATGCCAGGGAATACGAAATTACGAATCCCTGTTTGACTCGAATTCAATTCACATCCATCCATGAACCATATGGCCTGCACGTTGGCACGTATAATCTGACAGGCACAATCACCTACTGCTACGACGCACGAAGCCATTGTAGATACACGAGCAAACAGTTTGGCCCCCCAAAAAAAACCGGATCGTCTCTGTCTGCAGCAGCAAGAGCAAGCCAACAACGGGGAGAGTCCGAATTCGCAGCAGCAAAGATTTCTGTACCCTTTTCTGCAGGCGACAAAATCAGCAAACCCAATCACCGGCAGATTCCACTGTCAGGCACTAATCAGCACATCACACGGTCACACTCACACACACACACACCCCTTAATTAATCACCCGGATTAGCTGTCTGATCGAATTGATTAAGGCTAAGATACAAGAGTTTCTTTTGTACATGTGTACATTTTGTGACTCGGATGATGATGGCTTCACATGTGATTAAGGACAAGTGTCACCTTCTTGAGAGTTGCAGATACCTTAAACACACACATTTGATGATGAGGTGTGTGTATTAGTGTGTATCTTGTGGGATAAATAAAGATCAGGGCATTTGGATGAAGGTGACATGAAGCCTCCTTGGGAGACCAGGGCATTTAAGAAACCAATTGGTGATGTGCTGCTGCTGCAGAAGCAGCCAAAAGGAGTGCTTGTGAGATGGCAATGAGGGTATCCAAGGTGAAGCTTGTCTAGTTGTTTTAGGATCATCAGATGAGTTAACCTTGCTTTTCCTGGTAATTGGATGTTTCAGGATTAGGTTGTGGTTTGATCAGACAATCAGACATGCCAGCTTGACATGAAGGTGTGATTATTTTGCAGTGCTTAGGATACAAGGTGCATCGAGTCAAACTGTGCCGATTCCCTAAAATGATATAAGCCACAACCAAATTTGAATTTCGGAATTTAATTTGAGTGTTTTTTTTTCTCATATCAGTTTTTAGCCTTGTCTTTTGAACCGCAAAGAGTACTGGTATAAAAGTTCTACCCTGAAATTATTTTTCATTATTTCAGTATTATTTTTACAAGCAAAATGTTTTCATAAGACATTTGCCATTTTGCCATTATTTTTAAAAGAAATGTCTTCATTTATTTTCATTTTTTTTGGCCTTATACCAATGTTTCTAAGCTACACTATCCATCCCAAAATAAATTCATTTCTAGGTTTTGACAGTCTGTCTTATTTATTTTTTTTAATTAGTATTTTGATTGTTATTAGATGATAAAACATAAATAATATTTTATGCATGACTTATTTTTTTAAGATTTTTTTATAAATTTTTAAAATATGATGGACGGTCAAACTTTCAACCTAGAAACCCATAAATGAATTTATTTTGGGACGGAAGGTGTACTATAAATTTTGCTATATATAGTACCCTTCTACGCATTTACCATCGCCTTATCCAATTCCAATCAGTCCGTTGTTTTTAAAATTATGCTGGTAGATTTGTCCGAGACCATTTGGAAATTACTGTGAACTTGTAATATTCGAGATGTACATGGCAATGAGCTGTCAAAAAATACACCTCGGAAGCACTGCCACATCACTATTCCTCTTGAGTGAAAGGAGTAACACACTAACAACCACTGGTCTCTGGAGTCAGAGGATCATTAGTTCTCTGATACTAGTAGTATGCTGGTGGTAAAGGGCAAGGAGCTTCAAATACAAACTTGTACTAGGAACCAGAATTCAAACCAAAACCACTGCAGCTAGCTCCAGCATTCAATTCAAAGTACTGTACACCCTCTGATCACCACCTCACCACAGTCCACTCTCACTCTCACTCTCACTCTCACCACAGCTCAACAAAGCCAAGAGCCAGCCAGCCATTCCCCAGCTTTTCACCTGGGTGATTTGACCCAACAATTAGACATTCTCCATCACTTTCCAACCCCAATCACACACACACGCTGAAATTGAGGTCAGCCATGCATGCAGCACCCAAACACCATCATTAGTACTAGTAAAATACTACTGTCCCCGTTCTAAAAATATAAACATTTTTGGACTCTGATACGGTCTCCGAGATACTATTTTGACTAACAATATGTATAAAAGTAAGACGTTTTATATAAAAAGAGTTACATATCATGATAGCTTGTTTAATAATAAATCTAGTAACATCAATTTTATATAATTGATTATTTTAATTTCTTCTGCTATTAATAGTCAAAGTTGAAAATGTATGACTTGTCACTGCAAAAATGCTTATATTTTGGGATGGAGAGAGTACAATGGTAAGTACTACTATGTCCTAATTCTACAATTAATTAAATTAAGTACAGTCCTATGTCCTATGTGGCAACAAAAACAATTAATGAAATTAAATTGAGGTCAGCCATGCATGCAGCACCCCAAACACAACATCATTAGTAAAAACATGAGTAGTAGTAGTAGATTATTCCCCTAATGCTACAATAATTAATCAATTAATTAAATCAAATTAAGTGGAGTACACTCCTATGTATGTCCTATGTGGCAAAGACAAAGCAAGCAAAGGCCAAAGATTGTCTGAAGACAAGAGAGGTGGAGAGAAGAGAAGAGAGAGATAGGACATAATAGCATGAATTATGCAGCAAATGGTTAGAGAGAGGGGGGGCTACAAGAATCTCTCCCTCAACCTCCATGTCTTCTTCCATTCATTGCACCATTCCTTGTCTCTTCTCCACATCTCCCTTTCCTTGGTTGGTTGCCTCCACTATTCCTCTCTCTCTCTCTCTAAACTCTCTCTAAGATTCTCTTGCCCTTTCTCATCTCCATTATAAGCTCCCCACCCTACACCATCCCCCAACCCCCCCTCTCCTCTTCCAAACACACACACATCTCTCTGTTTTCACAACTTTCTTGAACGTCTCGCCACATTTATCGCTCTCTGCAACTTTCTCTCTCTAGAATTGTATAGGTTTTCTGGTGTGGGCAATGGCGAGGCTTGTGCGCGTCGCCTCGGAGGCGGCTGTCGGAGCTGCTGGAGGAGAAGCAGGAGCCGTTCTACCTCGACCTTCACCTGCTTGAGAAGGGTGCTCGCCGCGGTTGCTCGACGGCTACGACGCCGCGCCGCGGTCATGTGCTGGCCGGCGGCGTCGGCGGCGGCCGGCGGCGGCAACGACGCCGCCGGGTCCGTGCTCAGGCGGCTCACCACCACCAAGAAGAAGAAGGAGGCGGCGAGAGGTGGAGCCAAGAAGACGACGAAGAAGCCGGCGGCGGCGGCGGCCACCGGGCTCCCCGCGTCCTCCTCTCCAAGATCCTCCACGTCAGGCGGCGAGCAACCGGAAGCCGGCGGCGCTGCAGTCGTCGGAGTCGTTCAGCTTCAAGAAGGTCGCCGCCGCCGCCGCCGCCGCCTCGCCGTCGCCGCGGCTCGACCAAGCACCACCCGCTCGACGCCGTCGAGGTCGCCGCCGCCGACGAGAAGGAGGAGGAGATGGAGTACACCGACTCGGAGTCCGACGACGAGAAGCAGTTCAGCCCGGTGTCCGTGCTGACCACCCGTTCGACTTCGAGAGCTCACCCATCCACAAGCGCTCGCCGTCGCGGGGTGGCGCAGCCGCAGGGCTCGCCGAAGAACGCCATGGCGTTCGTCCGCGACCTCCTCGAGGCGGCGTACTCGCCGGCGCTGCTCACCCACCTCCTCTCCAAGACCGACGACCTCATCAACGCCACGGCCGACGCCGCCTCCGCGCCGCCGCCGCCGACGACGACGACGACTGCTGCTACCACCACGAGAGCGACGGCGGCGAGCTCGCCGCCGCCGCGTACTGGGAGGCGAACAGGGCGGAGCTAACCAGGGTGTCGGCGATGGTGGCGTCGGAGGTGCCGAGCTCGTCGCGGATCGCCGCCGCCGACGTGCGGCCGGAGCGGGACGGCGTCGGCGCCGACCTCGAGGCCGCCGTGCTCGACCAGCTCCTGCACGAGCTCGCCATGGAGCTCGCCGGCGGCCGCTGATCGCCGACGCCGGCGAGCCGGAGACGCCTCTGCTTTTGCTCTCTGTTTTGATCCTAGGCGCTTTCGTCGCGTATGCATGTAAAGTATGTATGATAGTAATATGGTAGACGCTGACAGGTCGGGCCCACCGGTCAGGCCTGTGTCTCTGGCATTTTCCTCCTTGGATGCCAAGTGGAGGCTGTAGGGTAATTTAATTAACCATGGAGTAATTCAGCAATAAGGGAAATGATAATATTATTTTATTTGTTTATTTACACCTCAGATTGTTTAGATTTTGTTTTCCATGTCCTAGAAATTTAGACGATTTTATCCCGAAAGATTGAAATTCGAGGCGATTTCAAACAAACCCGGAGAAAATGCTCAGAGTGTTCTGGATTTGACACATTTATTTAAATGGAAATTATTCAGTTCTTGTAGGAATATGGGTTTTTTTCCAAAAAAAAAATATGTCGTTTGGCCAGATAAATTTGTCATGTTTCATTGGTTTCATTTTCAAACAAATGTTGCTTCTCAGCTTCTGTGGGAATATGAAATTGTTGCTTCTCAGCTTCTGTCTTTTTGTGTTGCAAGAACCTGTACCAACCAATGTGTCCATTATTCCGATGGTATAATACGCCACTCATAGAAATTGACATATCACATATGCACGCATGCTCATTATATTATAAAAATATTTCATGACATCATGATTTCATTTATCTTATAAAAAAAATGCATCACGACAAATGTTTATAAGCTTGCGGATATATTTATTTTATGAATCTTTTTCTTAAAAAAATAAAAACAAACCATCATTTGGTTGTTAACTTGTACTAAACATATATATGTCTAGATTCATTAGCATCAATATAAATGTGGGAAATACTAGAATGACTTACATTGTGAAACGGAGGGATTATTATTGGTTAAGACAATAGAAATAGTGCTGGAGGATAACGTAATTATGCCAAAAAAAAATCTTGAACAAGGGTTTTTCAACAATATGTCTGGGCAATGTATATGCCAGATAATTATTTTTTAAATTTAAGAGATTATATATTTTTACCCTTAACAAGCTATTAATTCACTAACATCTATTATAAATGTGAGCAATGCTATAAAATCTAATAATATAAAACAGAGGAGGTACAAACTAACATCAATGAACCCGAGTTCCATAAAAACACTATTATACAATTATATTTCTTCCATTTTTACCTTTACCGTTAGTCTTCCATCAAAAGGAACTCCGTTAACCCTATGCCAAAAAAAAAAAGTTATACCCTGTACAAAAATTCTAAAAACAAACCATCATCTAACTTATTACCTTACTTATTACGTTTTGTAAACCTCTTGGTCACACCAATATAAATATTAAATAATATTGGATGACAACACAATTGTGTTAGAAAAAAGTTAAGAAATTAAAGCTAAGATTTCGCCACGCCAATATATGTACTCATATTTTTTAAAAAAAAGTTTACAGATTTTTAGACATATTTTTAGAAAAAAAACAAAAGAAATATCCCCTAGAATTAACTCAATAATATACAACGCGAAACCTCAAATTTATGTCTTTCCCAACGCCCAAATACCCGAGATACCACACCAATCACGCTATACATCTCCGCCACCCAAATGCCCCCATACGCAACACTATAGCCACGCTACCCGCATACACACCGACCCACACCCACCAACACTACCTATCCCCATCCCTCACCTCCAATCCCACACCATTTGTCAAGGCTCTCTCATGTGTGTCACCATCGTCATCATCACAATCATCGTCATCATTCTCCCTCTCCCGAGGTCGCTAACAAACCCCCCCTAATTCCATCCCCAATATAATCCGATCGATTAATTTCCCCACGAATCAAGCTCCACGATCCACACGAACGTACCCACAGATCGATGATCGATGATGGTGGAGAGGGCGACGGGAGAGCTAACCCAATGCAAAATCCCCCATATGCATACGTACACATGTCAAATCACCACCATTTCGCCGTGCATGTGCAAGCTTGGGCGCCGCCGCTGCCGGCGCCGTCGATCCCGGCCGCCGTCCGATCGATCGCTTTCTTGGCTTGACGCGAGTAGTACGATCGAGCTTGAGAGGGAAGCAAAATTAAGCGGCGCACTGAGAGAGAGAGATGATGCAGGTTGGGGCAGTGCAGAGGGTGCAGTGGGAGTTGGAACAGGAGAGAGTGAATTTAATGAACTCATGTGAGAGGGTGATGCTGCTGCTGGGGATTAATTCAAATGTCTATGAACACAATGGATAGTATTATGTGTGTACTGTTACACAGATTATTTTTTAAAAAAAAAACACAGTACAAACTCAGACACCTCATAACACATACATACTTACTTTCTATGAGCGTGTGCATGCTCACTCTATCTTATAAGCACCTTTGAAAGATTAGGCCAGCATATTTTAATATTGAAGTAGCCCTTCGGTGGTTTTTGAATTTTGACCGTAACAAGTGCACACATAAAACTATGTATGCTTTGTTGCATGAACTTATATTATTATAGTACGCCTTGGTAAAAAAAGGTCTTCGAGGTTATTACTCTGTAAAATGTTTTCCACTAAGTGCATTAATTAGGAGAATACATAGTTCAATATACTTGCCAAGTTTAGAAAAATTTAGTAACATCGATCTATATAAAATAGTTTTATTAAATCTAACATTTATTATATTTTTAATAATATATTTGTTCTGTGTTGAAAATATTGCGTGTGTAAACTTAGGTAAACTTAAAAAGATTTGAAAAAAAAATCAAATTGTCTTATGATGTGAAACGGATGGAGTAATAAATTGTGTATCTGTTCATTTGTTTTGAATACAGTTTTCATAGTAGTGTATAATTTTATTGGGTTTTGAAATACTACTCGTCCATCATAATTTAATCATTACATAAGCAAAAATTGCAAAGATCAAGGACAATAAAACATCCATCATTATAAAATTAATTTCAACGTGTACCATCGCTTCGCATCCTATAGATTGGGTCACATTTTAAACATTGCATGATGTTGCATCAATAGAAATTAATCTTTATTAGTTATATATGCATGCATTGCCATTTAAGGATGCCCATCTGTATTTTTCACAAATAAAATAAAAGGAGCTTGTTAGATGATGATTATTATTTTAGGAAGACTTAAGAATTTTAAGTGATGATGGAACTGCTAGCAGTTATTGGTTAGAATTAGCTTTTAGAGATTGTAAACCATATCCAAAACGAAAAATTTCGTTCGGAAAGAATATTAGACAAAGAGAAGTATATATGTGGGAGGGAATGGACAGTATGGACTAGTGTGGATCTCGTAATCAATACAATGTTGTTGACTTTTCTTTTTTACTACTCCCTCCGTCCCTCTCGCTGTGACAACATCCGGGCCTTCCACGTGTACGGTTCAGATCGACGACACTCCCAGCAAAGCGTGAGCATCTATACGCGTATATTTGTACTGTACGCGTCGCCCAGATGCGCAGGTGTGCTCTTCGCGGAAGCTGCATGCGTGTAGCGTGTCATTAATCGGACACGAGTGCACGACTCGGGTGTCGGGTGGTGGTGGGCCCAGCCCAGCCCAGCTACGCCGTGGCCGCACCCGCACGTGTGCGTGCGGGCTACTGTTTGCTGCCGCGTGCTACGTGCACCGAAGAAAACAGGAAAAACGATCCGTCACATGGAGCCTATTCATTTTGATGCCATTTTTAATCTTACTAAATTTTAGTAAAGTTGTTAAAAAAAAAGTAGCTACACTTAATTTGCTGTCAAATTTTGGTAACTATATAAGAAATCATGTCAAAATTTTGGTAAGTTGCCAAAATTTTGGCACAGTAGCCAAAATTTCGGCAATGCCAAAATTTAGTAAGGTTTTTTTTTTTATCAAAGTGAACAGCCCTTGGACTCTATACAGTGGTACTTTCTCCGTTTTATAATATAAGTCTTTCTGCCATTGCCCATATTTATATAGATGTTAATGAATCTAAATATCTACGTATGAATATGAACAATGTTAGAAAGTCTTACGTTATAAAATAAGGGAGTAGAAAGTAGTACTAAGATAAAAGAAAAATAGTACTACCACAATGCATTGCATTTGCATGGATGCACTTGTACGTGCAATACAATGCCCCACGTAGTACTATTTAGTTTGGTCCTAGCAAAAAAAAAAAAAAGGTGTGCGAGTCAAAGGCGTGTTGGGAAAAGGCCGACCGACCAGCCTGATCGGTCACAAACCCGTACGTGCGTACGTGCAGCCGTGCAATGCAAAGCGAAGCAAGCGTACGTTCGCACGCGCCACGTACAAAACCAGCGGCGGAGCGATCACGTTCGTGCTTCGCTGCTATCGATATAAAACGGAGATCAATAGGAATAACATATTATTTTATTTTGACATGAATACAAGTGTAAAAC
Organism: Oryza longistaminata; assembly: GCA_009805545.1. Taxonomy (NCBI): domain Eukaryota; kingdom Viridiplantae; phylum Streptophyta; class Magnoliopsida; order Poales; family Poaceae; genus Oryza; species Oryza longistaminata. The sequence continues at coordinate 24,556,090 of CM020179.1, read as the reverse complement.
AGATAATTGCAAAATACAGGAAAACGTATGAATGATCGTTTGATTGGACCATAAGAAAAACATAGAAATTTGAGGAGAGACAAAGACTTGAAGGATTTTTTTTCCACGAGGTTTTACCTCTTGTTAAATTTCCTCCAAAACTTGTATGGGAAGAAGCATCCCATAGAAATTTCATAAAATTCCATAGGGTTTATTCCTTTGATTCAAAGGGCTTTGTAAGAAAAATTCCTATAGGAATGAAATCCTCTACAATTTCTATGAATTTCCTTTGAATTAAAGGGGCCTAAAAATTAATCGATCATCGAAAAACAGTACTCCCTCCATCCTAGATTATAGGACGTACGTCCCCCTCTTTTTAAGAAAAATCAAACTCGGCAGCTTTTGACTAATAATCAATATTAACTATATCTATACTAATTATTATGCATGTTATATCAATAGATTAATATTTTGAAGTATTTTCATGTAATGTTAATTTCATATTTGTTAGGATTATAGAATGAATAAAATATAGTCAAAGTATATTATTTAAGACCGTGCAAAATAATATAGACCTTATAATTTAGAATAAATGAAGTATTAGTTGCTCGGATTTGATGACGTCGCTGGCTCCACCATTGTACAAACTACAAAGCGTGGTGTGGAGGAAAAGAGCAACTTGCGACCGTTGCGTGACGTCGTCCTGATCCCTCTCGCTGTGACAACATCCGGCAGACATATTTCCAAACTACCAAACAATATATCATTTTTATTTCAAAATTTTTTTATATATGAAATTATAGATCATTGTTTTAAATTGTGTTTTCAATTATATAATAGTTAATTTATTTAGTTCTGCCTTCAAATATTTGTCGCAAACAATCCATTAAGCGTGCGAGCTAGGAGGTGTACGAGTTAATTTACTGTTGCAGTTGTGCGTGCACTTCTTCACGCACGGAGGATTAAGTCATGCTTATACTGTCGTATATCTTGTCTGATTAGTTAGTTAAGCGTTGGCATTTCCCCAACTAGAGAGATTAGTTTAGGCGTGCGACCAACAGAAACAAATGACAGCGATGATTGTTTGGTTCATGCTTCTTACGACACAAGACGACCTACTTAATTATAAAAACGCCATGCTCATAGTCATATACCAATCAAAACGGCGGTGGCCAACAAAATCTTGTCACAAATTTGATGAGATTTACTCCCCCCGTCCAAAAAAAAGTCAAACCCTGGGTTTCCGTACCAATGTTTAATTGTTTGTCTTATATAAATTTTTTTTATAATTAGTATTTTTATTGTTGTTAGATGATAAAACATGATTAATACTTTATGCATGACTTATCTTTTTAATTTTTTAATAATTTTTTTCAAATAAGACAGACGGTCAAACGTTGGACACGGAAACTAGGGTTTGTCTTTTTTTTAGACGGAGGGAGTAGCTGGTACTCATGGACCAATGGAGTAATTAATAGTGTTTCTTGTCATAGGACGCGACCCATCAAATTAACCAACCAATTTCCCGAAAAAAGAAAACCAATATATAACAACCTAAGTCGATTTTAATTTCTGGCCCATTGTGTGCAAGCAAACGATCCGTTAAATACCTCACATACATGTGGGGCCCACAGATACCAATTTACGGTTTCGTTTGACTGGTTGACTTGTCGGACCCACTATCCCTCGCGCCTGTGACCCCACATGTCAGCCACCTGTATCGAGCTGATAATGCAGGCCCCACTTCTGGGTCCCACCACTATGCCAATCAGGGGCGTATGTAGGTGATCCAACTTACATTACATTCTTTGCTGGGGAGTGTATATGTTTATCGCTAGATTATATCTGGAATGAAAAACTATCGCCAGATTTCTTGATAGACCCATATAATTTTGTTGGGTTTAAAAGACACTACTACTATGGCAATTATTGATCAGAATTAGCTTTAGAGATTGTATACGATATCCAAGCCGAAATGTTTTGTCCGGAGGGAGAATGCTGGACAAAAGAAACACACATACATGCGAAAGAATGGTCACTCTGGACTGTTTGTTGGATCTCGTAATCAACTCTACATACATTATAGAGTATTATACTACTCCGTTGGATTATAAATAAATAAATACGAGTACTACACATCACACAAGACTGGTACAGATTAATATACGATCTTGATTGAATACACGTTGTGGTAGCTAGTAGGCGATCGAATATTGTGCTAATTAATTTGCTGGACCATACGTCACGCAAGGCTACAAACGAGCCCGCGGCGAGCGGTGGGCGCACCGCCGCACCGGCGTGGTGTACTGGCGTGTACGCGGCGAGGACAAGCTAGCACTTGTACAGTACTTCCTCCGTAAAAAAAAAACAAACCCTAGGTTTCTGTGTCCAACGTTTGACTATCCGTCTTATATGAAATTTTTTTATAATTAGTATTTTCATTGTTATTAGATATAAAACATAATTAATACTTTATGCATAACTTGTTTTTTAAATTTTTTTTATAATTTTTCCAAATAAGATGGATGGTCAAACGTTGGACACGAAAACCCAAGGTTTAATTTTTTTTTTTTAAGGACGAATGGAGTATTCTTTGGATGCAAGTGCGGCCACGTACG
>CM020179.1:24539135-24553473 GCA_009805545.1 Oryza longistaminata | reverse complement strand
CGCACGGGCCGGCGTGCGTGCGTGCGCGGCGCGGGCACGGGCAAGTGGGGTGCGTGCGTGTGTGGGGGTAGCGCGCTCGATCGAGCTGTGAACAACTGAAGACGCACAGTACACAGGTGGAAGAACTGGTGCGCATGCACGGGAACAAAAAAAAGAAGGTTCATAGTACACTATTGACTTGCTTTTTTAAAAAAAAAGTTAGATTTATATACTATTATAAATTTTACGGTTTAAATTATGTCATTACTATTTTCTCCGTTTCAGATTATAATTCGTTTTAACTTTGGCAGAAGTCAAACTACTTTAAATTTGACTAAGTTTGTAGGCAAATACAGTAATATTTATAACACCAAATTAGTTTTATTAAATCAATAATTGAATATATTTTGATAATATATTTATCTTGGGTTGAAAATGTTACTATTTTTTTCTACAAACTTGATTAAACTTTGAGCGGTTTGACTTTGACCAAAATCAAAACGAATTATAACCTGAAACAGAGGAATTATTTATCTATTTAGAACCATTCAATTATATACAATTCTACAGGAATTCGAGACATACCACTGCATATCCTTATAATTGTATTTTCTAATTTTTTTAGGACTAAATTACCCATGTTCTTCATCCCCTATGCTTGGCAATAAGCTCGGTAACAACGTGCTTTCTGTGGTGAACATTGAAAAACCTGGACATATAAAATTTATTATTAAAAGTTTAAATGTTTGTTTAAGTTTCTTTTGAACTAGGGTTACCAATCGTATAATAAACCCGGTTACCACGGTAATCAACGGTAAGGAAAATCGTGGTATTTATTAACTTGCTATGCATTTGTACGGTACGTACAGCTGGATAAGATTTATATTTATATTCATAAAAGTCCTGTTCGATTTAACTTTTTGGCTGATTACTCGTTTGGCTTACATGAGAAGAGACTCAAATAGCATATGAATTATTATACTTAAAATTAATTTATTTGAAGTTATAAAGAAACTTCTACATGTAAAGAAATTACATCATTTAGTAACTTATATAATGTGTCTGTGATAATCTGGTGGCTTAGAATATAAAAAGGAGTGAACAAAAAGCATCTTGAATTTTCGAGAAAAAAAATAAGAGAGCATCTTGAATTGTAAGTACTTGCAAGAGATGATGCGTGGACGTCTCTACTGCACACATACAATTTTCCCCACGTGGTGCACATGCGACAGAGAGCTATCTAGATCTGACCCCACAAAATAAAACATATCGACACTCGCCTCAGATCCGGCAAGCACTGTTCAGATATCGATCCTACTAAAAACAAATAATGTAATCGACCGTCAGATGTAGCTAAGCTAAGCTACTGTAGTACATTCATGCATGCGAATATGTACCTCCTATGTTTTTTAATAGATAACATCGTTAATTTTATACATATTTTTAACCATTTATTTTATTTTAAAATTTTATGCAAATATATAAGGTATTTTCAGTGATAAAATAACTCATAAAAAATTGCAATCACGTATTTTTTTAATAAGACGAATAATAAAACATTTGAAAAAAATCAACGGTGTTATTTATGATAAAATGGAATACTTATATTAGGACGGGTGGAGTAGCAGCAGTATAATAGGTAGTCAGATTTCTACCGCACAGTTAATTAATTATTTACTCCTATAGTGATGAGTTATCGCGTCGGCAAAGTGACGCCAAATTAAGATCAGATCGATTCACACAGGTGTAGGTATGTACTAACTCCTTTCATAAAATACCACTCTGTCCCATAAAATACCAATCTAGTACCGGATATGATATACCTAGTAATATAAATTTAAATAGACATATATCTAAATTCGTAGCACTAGAATGTATCATATCTGTTTTTAGATTTATCTTTTATGGGATGGAGGTAGCAGATAGGTTCATGCATGGACACCAAGACGGTGCATTTGCATGTGCATTTGCTTGCATGCGGCCCGCACGCAGCTTCCGTCCGACACACACGCCGACGCCACGAATTACATCCGTGAGTAATGTGGTCCTTCGTACAGGTAAGATAGAGAGAGTTTAAATATAGCCGATGAGAATATGAAAAAGCTCGGGAGTGTTTTTATCCGCTCGTTACTTCGAGTTCAATTTCTGAATTCTACAACTAGATTTTTTAAAGTTCAAATAAAAAGCTAAACTGTTTAAAAAAAACTTTTAATTAGGAGAAAAACCATAGTTATCGAAAGTATGAGCTAGTTATACATACATTTATGGACAAATGAACTCAAAATACGTACTTGGATCACTTCCGATAATGAAATGGCTGATATATATATACTCCCTCCGTTTCAAAATGTTTGACACCGTTAACTTTTTAGCACGTGTTTGACCGTTCGTCTTATTAAAAAAATTTGTGAAATATGTAAAACTATATGTGTACATGAAAGTATATTTAACAATGATCAAATGATATAAAAAAATAAATAATTACTTAAATTTTTTGAATAAAATAAATGGTCAAACACGTGCTAAAAAGTCAACGGTGTTAAATATATTTTAAAACGGAGGGAGTATATATTACGGTTGTTAATTATCCACGACGCGGCATTGTGCCAATTAACTCAGCTATACTAATGAACGTTCTGTGTTCGTAGTATCTACGCATGCACGAATTCACGTGCCAACATTGTGAGATGCAGTGTATACACATTCACATGCAACATACTCGCGACGGATCACCACGTGGACCGTACGTACGTACACGCGGATCTATCGACGTGGCCAATGCCCAGTGATCAACACGTGTACATATACGGATATATTGCCCTTATCCGTGAGATACGGTTGATGTGCCTGAATTAAAGGCTACAAGTGAATCATCCACGAATTTATTTATAGATTAAATAAATAGGTAAAACCTAATGAAATCATGGATATTAATTGATCTTCGATGTTGATCTGCCTATTCTATCTCGCTGTTTGGGCTTTGTTTGGAATATTAGTCCAGGACTAATTTTAAGAGCTACTACCTCCGTCCCATAAAAATTGTATTTCTAGCTAATTTAGGACAAAATAATAGGATTGGAAATGACTACAATAATCTTATTTAATGAACCCACTACATGCACACATTCCATATATACAAATGATTAAAAGGAAGTTTGAGAGAATTAACCCATATAATTAGCATACTTAATAAAATTATAAGCTTTAGCAGCCCAAATTATGTGGGATGGAAGGAAACTTATATAGATGAATCAATTGGTTGGGCCCCACATGGCTAGAAATACAATTTTTGTGGGACAAAGCCTTGGAGCTAGAAATGCAATTTTTATGGGACGGAGGGAGTAATGTTTAGTCATGAATTAGTAGGCTAAACATTAGCCTAAACATTAGCCTAGGGTGGTATGTTTGGATCCATGTGCTAATTCAAGACTAAAAGGTGGAGAGAGAGTAGAAAGAGAGGAGAGAGAAAGAGAGAGAGATACTTTTTTATGGTCCCCATACAAAATTAGCCCCATTAGCACCCCTTGGAGGGGCTAATGTTTTGAGGGGGGCTAATTCACTTTAGCCAAAAATTAGCCTACATGTTTGGATCCTTGAGGGCTAATTTAGAGTAAAAGGTGGGGGCTAATCCTTGAGGGCTAATGTTTAGTTTTTTTCTGCAGTACTTATTTTTCTTTTACCGGCTTTAGCTTTGGTTTTTTCCAATTCTTCCCTCTTTTATAGGCCTGTCTAGCCGTTGTGTAACAAAAAATTAATTTTTCTTCTAATATATTTTAACATGTACTCTCTCCGTTTCAGATTATAAGACTTTCTAGCATTGCCCATATTAATATAGATATTAATATATCTAGATATATATATAGGTGTCTTGATTCATTAACATCTATATGAATATGAACAATGCTAGAAAGTCTTATAATCTGAAATGGAGGGAGTAATCTTTTTGGAAAAAAAATAGTGATCCTCGATTAAGATCAAACGATCGTACGTGGTGTGGGACTACCTATACATTTATCGACAAATTTTTCCCCAAAAATTTGACAGATGTAATTATAGTACAATCGTAGTGTAATTACACTGTAACTTATATGTAATTACACTGTAACTTGCATGTAAATACAGTGTAACTTATATGTAAGTTTTATATAATTTTGAATCGTTAGATCTATTACACGATTTGTTTTGGTGAGGAAGAAAACAAATCATAGCACACACATATGTGAAAGAATTTGTTCCCACGACCTCCATTTTACCGAAATAACATGTTACGAAGAGATTTTTGAAAGTTACATACAAGTTGGCAAAGGCGAGGGATCGGAACGAGTCGTCGGGCCTGTTCACTTTGATGCCATTTCCAACCTTACCAAATTTTGGTAAAGTTGCCAAAAAAGTGGCTACATTTAGTTTGCTGCCAAATTTTGGTAACTATATAAGAAATCCTACCAAAATTTTGGCAACTATGCCAAAATTTTGGCATAGTTGCCAAAATTTTGGTAGGATTTCTTATATAGTTACCAAAATTTGGCAGCAAACTAAATGTAGCCACTTTTTTGGCAACTTTACCAAAATTTGGTAAGGTTGGAAATGGCATCAAAGTGAACAGGCCCGACGACTCGTTCCGATCCCTCGCCTTTGCCAAGCTGATCTCTCTCACACATCTAGGGGCTTCCACGTGGACGGTCTGGATTGACTCGATCTCAGCAGACGACGATACCCTTGTACGTGCCGTATACATGTATATAAATACTACTCCGTCTCAAAACATGACAAACCCTAGCTACGAATCTAGGATTGAATTTTTTTTTTTTGGATGGAGGGGGTACGTGGAAAGGATCTCTTCGGCGGTGGTGGCTTAAGCGCTGGCGCAAGGTTCTCGGCGAGGAGGAGGATCAGGCGGAGGTGGATCCCGTCGATGACGATGGCCCTAGGGGTGGTGGAGGCCTGCAAGGAGTCCGGGTGGAATAGAATATCCTCGGTGGTGGCAGCGGAGGATATGTGCACCTCGGCCGAGGTGGCGACACTATGGTTCGACGGCAGCCTGAGAGTCTAGGAGGTGGAAAAGGATTCTCATGGCGGCGGCGACTCTATGGACGGTGTCGGCCTATGAATCCGACAAAACGGAAGTGGATCATCCCATCAACTCGCGTCTGATCAGCTAGTTCTGACCAGATAACGACGGATAAAAGTGGACAAACCAGTGGCACGTAGCGTCAACTCACCTGACTAGGTTTCTCTCTTTTATGGTTGTACGTGTTTTTCTCCTCGCTGAGATACGAGTCTAACTACTATTATATCATTTTGATCGTGTATATTCTGAATACAGAGATCGGATTATTTAATGAAAATTTATACAATCTAAAAAAATCGTATGCGTCGCATGCACAGACGCACGTACGCAGGTGCTTCGCGGAAGCTACGTACGCGTTGTCGCTAAGCGGCCGGCGCGGCGGTGGTTAGTTGCGATAATGTGAATTGCTTCGGCACGACTCGGTGTCGGGTGGTGTGGGGCCCACACCCGCACGTGTGCGTGCGAAGCTACAGTACTAGTGTTGCCGCCGCGTGCGGTTGTTACACCAAAGACAAAACCAAACCGTCACTTTGCTAGCTGCTTAATTTTGGTCCCTACTTAATTAACGCTAACCGCCGTGTGATCACCTACCGTTGGTGTCCAGCCAAATTAAAGGACACACGTACGTGCGTGCATTCGGTGGCTAATTTAAGATATACTCTTCCCTAAAAAAAAAAAAAAGATATACTCGCTCTTCATTTTTCAGCTTTTAGATATGCACAACGGTTGATTCTTCGTTTTATTTAAATACTACATCCGTTCCAAAATATAGTAACTTTCTACAAAGACACGCACGTAAACACTATCCTATAAGCATATTCGAAGACTGGGCCGGCAAATCCTGAAGATGACGAAGTCACTACAAGTGCCTCGCTGTCAACGGATACATCGTCTACCATTGAAAGCATAAAGCAGTTAAATCCTGGAAAAGTCGCTCCCACGAAGAGTCGAACCCAAAAAAACCTAAGGTGCTACTGAGGCTTCTTGTAACCACTAAGTTATAGGTCTTTTCGCTAAGATTAATTGAGTTTTAATTGTTTCAAATTCAAACATGGATTTATCTATATACTACTTCGAAAAATCTCATATAAAAAATTTTTGTACGAAAGTCATCATCTAGCTGTTTTTAAAACATGGTTATGAAACTGAGATAAAATAGAAAACAACGTAGCCTAACTGATCGGTCGCAAACTTTGTGCGCCCACTATTATTAAGTAGGAAAAAGTATGAATTACCCCCCCCGAACTATCGCGGTCGTCCGAATTACCCCCCTGAACCACAAAACCGGACATTTTTCACCCCAACTATACAAACCGGACGAATTACCCCCCTCGACCCAATCCGCGGTGGTTTTGGTCTACGTGGCGCACACGTGGCAGTCCAGTCAGCATTCTATATTTTTAAAAAATGTGGGGCCCACCTGTCATACACTCACTCTCACTCTTATTATCTCTCTCACTCTCCTCACTCTTCCTCTCTCTCACTGTCGGCCGCGGGGCGGCGGCGGCCTCAGCGCGGCGGGGCGGTGGAGGCGCCGCCGGCGGTGGTTGCTGCCGCCGCGTCGCCGCTCGGCCTAGATGGTCACCGGCGACGCACGCGCGGCGGCGCTATGCGGCGGCGGAAGAAGGTGGCGCGGCGAAAGGGGAGGGAGGCGCGAGCGGCCAGGGCGGCGACTCGGGACGGTTGCTTAGGACATGGGAAGGGCGACGGCGACGGGAATCGAGGGGGAGAAGGGCCGACGGCGGAGCGTGCCTGCGCTCGGCGGCGGCGGGATGGGAGGCACGGCGCGGGAGCTAGTGGGGAGGCCGACGGCCAAGGCGGCGGGTTGCGGTGGTTCAAGGGAGCTCCAGGAGGGTGGTGGCGCGAGGAATCGGCGAGGGAGACCACGGCGGGCACAATCGAGCGCGGCGGCGGTGAAGCAGAGCAAAAGGGGAAAGCGGCGGCGCACAATCGAGCGCGGCGACGTCGGACGGTGACGGCGGTAGGGCGGCTGAGGGGGCGGAGGTGCCGCCGGTGGTGGTGCTGCCGCCGCGTCGCCGCTCGGCCTAGACGGCGGCTGAGGGCGGCGGCCTCGGCGCGGAGCTGCGGCGGCGTCGGGCGGTGAAGCGGAGGCGGCGGCTGAGGGTGGCGGGGGCGGCGCCTCGACGTCGTCCATCCTTCCTGGTCGCGGGGGCGCCGCCGTCCTCCCCACCCCTCCTCCTCGCTTCCGCTTCCGCTGCCGTCCTCCCCATCCCCTCCTCCTCGTCTAGGCCGAGCGGCGACGCGGCGGCAGCACCACCACTGCGGCGCCTCCGCCGCCCTCAGCCGCCTGCCGCTGACCGATGAGAGAGAGGAAGAGTGAGGAGAGTGAGAGAGAAGAAGAGTGAGTGAGAGAGAGTGTATGACAGGTGGGTCCCACATTTTTTTAATATAGAATGCTGACTGGACTGCCACGTGTACGCCACGTAGACCAAAACCACCGCGGATTGGGTCGAGGGGGTAATTCGTCCGGTTTGTATAGTTGGGGGTGAAAAATGTCCGTTTTGTGGTTTAGGGGGGTATTCGGACGACCGCGATAGTTCGGGGGGGTTAATCGTACTTTTTCCTATTAAGTATATCGTGCAGGCTAGCAGGTGTACGAGAGTTAGCTGTTGCATGCGGTTGTGCACTTTGTGTTCAAGCACGGAGGATTAAGTAATGCTTATACTGTATATCCTGTCTGGTTAGTAAAACGTGGCCATTTCCCTAACTAGAGAGATTAGTTTAAGCTAGCGTGTGACCAACAGAAACAAATGACAGCTATCATTGTTGGGTTCATGTCTATTAACTTATGACACAAGTCCACTTCAAAAGAAGAAGAAAAAACGCCATATTTCATATGCATATGCATACCAATCTTGACCACAAATTCTTGTCACAAATGTAATGTAGTAGAATTTACCTCCATTACACGTGGACCAATGGAGTAATAGTGTTGCTTGCCAAAGCCCCATGGGAGTATACTCCATCCGTCCTAAAATATAAGTATTTTTAAACCCTGACCGGTCTCCAAGATGCTACTTTGACCAACAATATTATGATAGTTAAATTGATGTTTTAAAAAAAAGAGTTACGTATTATGATAGTTTGTTAAATGGTAAATATAGTAATATTAATTTTATATTGTTGATCTTTTTAATTTTGTTGTTATTAATGATCAAAGTTAAAAATATTTGACTTGTCACTATGCTAAAAATGCTTATATTTTGGAATGGAGGGGAGTATATAGGACCTTAAACACCAACAGACAAACAAAACATGCCACGGCGTACATTTCTACTCGGTTAACTTACCAGTTTTCTGGCCCATTGTGTGTGCATTTGCAGCTTAGGAGGCTCAGAGAGTCAGAGATGGGCTTTTCTAGGCTGGGCCTCAAAACGATCGTGAGCACTTCAATCCATATCAGAAAGGAAAACGTCCACATTTCGTCCTTCATATCTGGCAATGTATGGAGGACCCGGCGGAAACAACTTCAATCAATCAATCTATCTACTATCTATTACTACATCCGTCCCAAAATAATTACAGCCGTGGGTATCCGTGTCCAATGTTTGACGGTGTCTGATTTAAAAATATTATAAAAAAAATTAAAAAATTATTCATACATAAAGGCTCTATCCTCTAATAACAATAAAAATACTAATCTAAAAAATTTCAAATAAGACGAACGGTCAAACGTTGAATATAAACATTGTAAAACTGCATTTATTTTGGAATGGACAAAGTATATATTTCTAGTAAAATGTGCGTGCATTGCAACAGGAGTAGATGATTATGGTTCAATTTTCTGTGTGAACTATTGGTCTAAGTAGATCAACGGATGACATGAATGAGATGTACAGTGCAAAGAAGATATATAAACTTGTGATGAGACATGAAAGAGCGCAAGAAGGCAGACTTGATCATAAGCTCTTATACCAAATTTCCGTCGAGGGCACAGCCAACTAAAAGTGAACTTGTGAACCCTCACAGTCACAACCACATGCTCTGCAAACCAATTCAATCTTGGTTTTGTATCACAGGAAATGAAGAACAAGTTTTACATGAATTCAACAATTCACTCTCCTGTACGGCTGTACCTGCAGCCAACCTGCATCTCTCAGTCAAGCCAAGAAAGCGAAGCCAAATCACACCTTTGCTAGCAAACCAAACAAGAAGCCAGCCGTTACAACAAAAGAGATAAATTGGCAGCAACCATTTCTTACAATTGCCAAAGAGTTGGTTTGGTTAGTACTGGCATATATCCAAACGATCCCCTAAGTACATTAGATAGTTGGCATACCAAACTAGCATAGATAGACGATATCAACAAAAGGTCAGGATACATCGAAATAGCCCTAGATTAGCGCCTGCATACACATACAGCCCAGGAGGCTGGAGCATAAGTTAGATGGACACATCGAAATAAGCTACCTGCTATCAATTGTTTATGCATTTCTCCCCAACCAGTATGCTGCGAAACTGTTTTTCAGCATCCCGGCATGCCTCCTGAGCTTTGCTATCCTCCGCTTTCAGTCTTGAAAGCTCCGCCTCTTCGTCCTCCATCTTCTTTGACATCATCTGGCCATCCCATCGGCGTCTCCCAAGTTCCATCTCAAGATTGGCTATAGCACTATCATTTTCATCACGCGATGCACCAATGCGGGACAAGGAAGATTGCTTTTCCAGCACCTGTTCTTTCAGCTTCTCCCTGTACGCGAGAGAACGGGTGCGATCCAATTTGAACTGGAGCGCCTTGTTTAGCTTGCACTGCAATGACTGGACATTGAATCCATTTCCCACTAAATAGTTGAGTGTTGTGTTGTGCTTCTCAAATATCTTCATGCTGTCCGTTATGGGTAATTTACTTATTGCATCCCCAGCATCTATATATGACCAAAATAACCCTATAGCCATATTTTCACGCACCGCTTCTGGAAACTGTTGTAGTGGAAGGAAATGTGGCTCCTGTGGATCCTTCTGAAACACTTCCATCATTTCAAATGCAGACCACGTATCCTTCGTCTTGGTGAATAGGGCCTGCTGACCGGGGAGCTGACACTTCATATCTGAAGCCATAGAATTCCCAGCCAATGAGCAGCTCCTTAATATGGTGTTGTCACTGGTGCACGGAAAACTCCCACTGTTCCCAATAGGTAAGTGGGTTGATCCCTTTCCCTCTTTCCCACCCACCTCATATCCAACTGAAAGGTCAAAAGGTAACATAGGTTTATCCATAAGATGGCTGATTTCAGCTACTTGGGTAACCATATTGTCAGTCTCCGCATCTCCATTATGATTATCTTGACAAATGCTACTGATTGTAGCAGCCAGCTCATCATCGAACAGACTAGGATGTAAGTTAATTTCAGACAAACCATCAGTGTTCCAATCACGAGAACCTGCCCCCCAAAAAAAACATCATTAGAAAACTGCTACATTGAATGCAACAAAATAAGTGAGCATTTACAGAAAAGATAGAGTTCCCAGAACATACGTTTTCCACTGGCAATTGATTCAAAGCCTGGAGGTGTTAATGGCAACAGTTCTTGATATGTTACTTGATTTGCATTCAGGTTATCCTCCAAAGTCTTATCATGCTGCTGCTGAATATGAGTTTCACCCTCCAACTGTCTCTGAACAAGATACACACCAGAGTGGGAACGTGGCAACCAATGGAAATATGTGATCAAGACAAAGACTCGTACCTCGAGAGAATATCTTTTCAGTCGCCTTGCAGCTTGCTTTCTACGTTTGGGCTGGACAGTACTGGTTGCATCCCACGAGTTATGTTGGCTATCTGATTCTTCGAAGCCCTTCATTGTAGCAACTGCAGATTGTAAAACAGTTGTTAGATTTGACGCATCATCTTGTTGATACTTAGTATTTGAACCACTATCACCCTCTCTTGACACCTGCAAAACATATTGACAAGCAGCACAAAAAATGCTCATGAATATGGATACGGGATGGACAAGTTCCTAAAAGTCAACAGCACAAGACTTACAGCATTAGAATCTTCAGGTAAGTTGACTTCAGGCAGTTCTGTTGCCTTGAATTCCTTCTTTGACCTTTTCCTTGACATTGTCCAGGCAGAAGATTCAGTATCTTGTTTTTGTTCATCATCACTGGAGTGTTCATCAGCTGGTGACCTCTGGTTTTTTCCAGACACAAACTGGTGCCTCAAGCGTCTCTATACAAGTAAAGAAATATCATGAGTGGATCATGCGAGTTGACATATAAGCTATTGAAATAACAATCATAGAGAAACCAATGCAGGCAAGAACAATAGCAAAAATATGAAGATGAGCATGTGTTTTCAGTACAGGAGTGGAGCATTCGACAAAATGCTTGCTGTGTAATATCACTTGTTAAATATAAGTTTGCTTGAAACTTCTTGTTGCACTATGTCGGACCTAAACACACCAAGGTATCCTGTTCTCATAAGGTTATGAGCATGAGATTTGCTTCGGTCCAACAAAAAGTAACTCGAGGTACTAGTACCTAAATCGTTTCCGAACGTTGGATCTAACTGGGCGGGCAAGATAGGCATTGATAGATCCAACGATCGGAAACAATTTGGTACCGTGAGGTACCGGTACCTCGAAATACTTTTCGTTGGACCGGACTAAATCTCTATGAGCATTGTTCAAAGAGGGTGATCCATGCATCAGCAGTCATGAAGCACACAATATCAATCAACATCAGCCACAAGATTAAAACATGCAAGCAGACACCCGACATGCTAATACGCGGAGTTTCAGAGACAGATTCCGCCATTACCTTGGCAGAAACAATCCTCCAATTCTTCCCATTCCACTTGTACTGAGGCTGGAGCAGCTCCCGCGCCTTGGTCACCACAATCTCATTGTTCTTCCCATTGAAACTTACCTCGTACTCACCCTCACCGACAATTCTCCGCACCACGCCGGGCGACCACGCCCCGTCGCAGTAGGCCTCGACGGCGGCGCCAGGGCCAAACCGGAGATCACAATCCTGCGGCGAGCGCACCTCGGACGGCCTGATGAACTGCCAGTGCAGGTACTCCACCGTCTCCTTCTCAAGATCGGAATACTCGACGAGATAGCTCATCTTGTCGATCACCTTGGTCACCTTGGCGTGGAACCAGGAGCGGCCGTACACCTCCCGGTCCCTCCTCACCTCCACCTTGTCCCCAACCCGGTAAATCCTAACCGCCGCCGCCTGCTTGGGCTGGTGCGCGATCGCCGCCTCCGACGGGACCCACTCGCCGCCGACGTAGTCGCGGCGCGGGCGCACCAGGCGCGGCGGGAAGTCGATCACCTCGCGGGTGATGGGGAACGCGACGGTGACGACGCCGCCCCCCCGCCGAGCACGATGCGGACCACCACCCATCCTTGTGAAACGCCTCGACAATGTCGTGCGGGGCGAGCGCGCGGGAGGTCGTTGGAGGGGGGAGTGGGGGGCGGGGCGGATGTGGAGGGCGCGAAGTGCTCGACGAGGGGCTCGCCGCCACCGCCGCCGCCGTCGTCGGAGACGAGGTCGGGCGTAGGAGGCGGCGTAGCGCGCCTGGGCGCGGGCCCCGCGCCGGGACGAAGCTCACGACGACGGCCCTGTACCAGGTGCCGTGGTACCCGTCCCCGTCGAGGCGGGACCTCGACGTCGGTCCGGGCGCCAGCGGCGGCGGGGGCTCCTCCTCCCCGCCGGGGCACGGGTAGTGCGGGGACCGGGAGAACCGAGCCTTCTTCGGCCTTGTCCAGCGCCGCACCTTCTCGCCGCGCGCGGCGGGCGGGCGGCCGGTGAGCGGCGGCGAGCCGCCGGTGGCCATGGAGGAGGAGAGGAATGGGGGGTTTGTTTTGGGTGGCGCGTGGCGGTGGGAGCTCTAAAGGCATAGGGACGTGGGTTCACTGACAGGTGGGCCCCACACCTCCTCATGCGCGGCGTCTCGACTCGACTCGTGTATCTATCCCACTTTCCCTGGGCCTACTACCATCCGATTGCTACGTGGAAGGCGTCCAGCCTGTGTCACTGACAGGTGGGGTATGGTGTGGTGTGCGAGGGGGATGGGGCCACTTGTCAGTGCTTGGGGGTCGGGGTTTGCGCGGTGTAAGTGTAAGGGGACTAGGGGTTTTTCCATTTTCTCTGTGGCTTTTGTCCTTTCTGGATAGGGGTGGGGTCCACTTGTCAGTGGATGGGGTGGTGAATGCGGTTGCAGGGAGTGGTGAGTGGGATCAGGAAGTGCGGTTGAGGGGCCTGTATTGCCAGTTCGATATGACATGTTGGATCACAGGCGTGGCTGAGGTGTTGAAATACTAGTAGAAAATTTCCACACTGTAATAGGCTGTATTTAATTCCCTTCAAACTCCCAATTTTTTCGTCGCATCAAATATTTGGACACATATATAGAGTATTAAATGTGAAAAGAAAATCAATTACAAATTATAGATTCCGTCTGTAAATTGCGAATTTATTAAGCCTAATTAATCCATCATTAGTAAATGTTTACCGTAACACCACATTGTCAAATCAAGGCACAATTAGGTTTAAAATATTCGTCTAACAATTTATACGCAATCTGTGTAATTAATTTTTTTATTTTGTCTATATTTAATACTCCATACATGTGTTCAAATATTCGATGTGATAGGGTGAAAAGTTGTTGCGTGGGAACTAAATATGGCAAAAAAATTGTGTTAATCTAGAGCCAACCTCGTAGTAACATGTGTCATTGCGAGGTTGGTTTCTTTTATAGAGGGAGTAAACAATAGCAAAGAAAAGGCAAATTGGTTTTATTGGAAAGAGAATATACGAAACCATAGGGGGACTGAAATTAAGACATTTGGTTAGGGATGGCAACGGGTCGGGTCGGGCACGGGTAGAGCAAAACCATGCCTGACCCCATGCCCGTCATCGCCCACCCAAACCCTACCCACTAGAGTTAGCGGGCAAAACTTTGTGCCCGCACCCATGCCCGACGGGCACGGGTATACCCGTCGGGTACTCAATGGATCTCACATGAATAATAACTCGAAAGATATATAATTTAACAAAGAGAAATGAAATCAACAATTTACCAAATTATCAGTTATCAACAATAATTTGAATTACATCACAACTTATTATTAGTTAGTATCACAAATGAACCAAGAGAATGGGATATAATAAGAGATAAGTCAAAATTAGCTAATATATATGTATCGGGTCGGGCATGGGTTACCCACAGGTAAAAAATTAAGCCCGGCTGTTGTCCACGATGTCTACGGGTCTCGGGCAGACGTGCCCAGGGTAAAAAATCACGCCCACGCCCCATTGGGT
>CM020179.1:24504399-24531759 GCA_009805545.1 Oryza longistaminata | reverse complement strand
ACCACCGCGGAGATGACGTTGCATGGGTGTAATATTTTCTTTTCTCTGTGGTAACGTGTGTAAGATTGAGAGCGCGCACACGCTCTCGGGCTCCACGCGCGGCCCTTCCCGGGGCTTTTCGGTCCCCCAAACAGCCTTGGGTTTTTAGGATTAACCGATAAGTTTTTTTTTTTTGGTCCCCTCCCGGCCCTTTCGAACCTTTCGTTTGAAAGCTCGAGCTAGCTCATTAGGCTCGCGAGCCAAACCATCTAGGCGGCCCATGCCTCTCCTCTTCTCAACGGGTGCGGCGCATGGGTGGATGCGGGCGGCGAGCGAGCGGCAGTTCAGCACCGCCGCAGCCTCCTCCGTCAGGCCTCAGGGACTCCAGCACGGCGACGAGCTCGGCGCCGACGTGCTGCCGCGCGTCGCCGACGGGGCACACGCTCCACCCTACAGCCATCTCGGCGGCGATGAGGCCGGTGCACCTTGGTGAGCTCCGCTTCGAGCTGCTCCTCCTCCCAGTAGCGTGAGGCGGCGGCGGCGGAGGATGAGGAGGAGCTCGTCGACGGCGCCGGCGCCGGCTAGCTTGGTGTGTGGTACTGTGGTGGGCTGGCGACTGCGGCGCGGCGCGGCGCACGGCGGCGGCACGCAGCGGTGTGAAAGGGGATCGGCGCGGCGGATCGAGTGAACGGGGATGCGTGCATGCAGCGCAGGATAAGGGAGACGGCCGATGGGGAGACCGGGAGTAGTCTAGAGTTTTTTCCTCTCAGTGGGGCTTGGGCTGTTTGTGTAACTTGCGTTGTCTTGTCTGTTGGGCTTGGGCCTTTGAGTGCTGGCTTGTTAAGGCTCGCGAGCTAGCTCGTTATCTCTAACGAGCTTTAAAGCTAGCTCGGCTCGTTACGAAATTTAAACGAGCCGAGCTCGTCACGAGCCGAGCGAGCTAACGAGCCACGAGCTTCCTGTCCACCCCTAGATGTTCCCTCCGTCCCATAATAAGTGACACTATAAATCCAAGCATCTGTCCTAAAATAACTGCATTTGTATATTGCTCCAAAATAAGTATATTTGTGTAGTGTTACTTTTCTCCTCCCACCATTCTACCCCTCAACTACCTTCTCACTCATAACCTCTTCCATTTTATAAAAGGTATTTAAGTTATACTCCTTTCCACTAGTTTGTTCTTTGCGTCCTACAAATACACTTAAAAAGGAGACGGAGGCCGTACGTAATCTCTACTACTTAAAAAATTCGTAGTGGTGGTCTTGATTCCTGACACAGCAGACGCATCTGACAGACACGCCTAATCTCAACCATCCGTTTGCCGTATCCAACGATCGATCTCCTCCCACGCTCGCTCCTCTCTCGATCCAACAGATCGCTCCCCACGCCCACTCCTCCTTCTCCCACGCCGCCTTCTCGCCGCCTTCTTCGCCCTCCTCCCTGCATCGCGGCAGCGCTGCGTCGCCTCCTCATCTCGCGGCTGCGTCGCCTCCTCACCTCGCCGCCAACGCCGCCGCCGTCGACTCCGCTCCAGATCCCCGCGTCGCCTCCTCACCTCGCCACCAACGCCGCCGCCGGCGACGTTGCCGCTGCCCACCCTCCTCATCTCGCGGCTGCGTCGCCTCCTCATCTCGCGGCTGCGTCGCCTCCTCACCTCGCCGCCAACGCCGCGCCGTCGACTCCGCTCCAGATACCCGCGTCGCCTCCTCACCTCGCCACCAACGCCGCCGCCGTCGACTCCGCATCAAATCCCCGCGACCTCGCCCCATCCGCCCCAGCCGGGCGGCGGCCGACTGCCAGATCCCCGCGTCGCCTCCTCACCTCGCCGCCAACGCCGCCGCCGGCGACGTTGCCGTTGCCCACCCGCCCCAGCCGGCGACGCTGCCGCTGCCCACCCACAACTCATCTCGCGGCTGCGTCGCCTCCTCACCTCGCCGCCAACGCCGCCGCCGTCGACTCCGCTCCAGATCCCCGCGTCGCCTCCTCACCTCGCCACCAACGCCGCCGCCGTCGACTCCGCATCAAATCCCCGCGACCTCGCCCATCCGCCCCAGCCGGCGGCGGCCGACTGCCAGATCCCCGCGTCGCCTCCTCACCTCGCCGCCAACGCGCCGCCGCGTCGACTCCACTCCAGATCCCCGCGTCGCCTCCTCACCTCGCCACCAACGCCGCCGCCGTCGACTCCGCATCAAATCCCCGCGACCTGCCCCATCCGCCCAGCCGGCGGCGGCCGACTGCCAGATCCCACGTCGCCTCCTCACTCGCCGCCAACGCCGCCGCCGCCGATGCTGCCGCTGCCCCCCCACAACTCATCTCGCGGCTGCGTCGCCTCCTCACCTCCCTCGCCGCCAACGCCGCGCCGTCGACTCCGCTCCAGATCCCCGCGTTGCCTCCTCACCTCGCCACCAACGCCGCCGCCGTCGACTCCGCATCAAATCCCCGCGACCTCGCCCCATCCGCCCCAGCCCGGCGGCCGACTGCCAGATCCCCGCGTCGCCTCCTCACCTCGCCGCCAACGCCGCCGGCGGCGACGCTGCCGCTGCCCACCCGCCCCAGCCGGCGACGCTGCGCTGCCAACCCACAAGTAAGTAATCAAATTTGTCATCATTGCAAAAGGTTTGGACTGCAACACCATTGTCCAGCGCAGTGATACCGACTCTTGGAGATAGCTTACTAAACAACTGAACTCTAATTGTGAGTACTTGTGTAGTTTCTGTACTTTTAGCTCTCAGAACTTTTGCTCAACCTAACTGTGTACAAAAGTATATAATTAGGTTTTAGTTTCAGATGTGCAAATGTTTTCTTACTTTGTCGAGTTCGTGAATTATACTGTCTGGATAACTCCAAAATCAGCTAAATCATCATAGGCATTGTTTTGCTATAATTTAGATGTATGAAGCCTCCTTACTACTGCCTATGCCTTCTACTGTATTGAAACAATTTTATGCTCCATAATCTGAAATGTGTATTTCAGATAATATAATCTGAATAGTGTGAGTTTTGAAATGCAGTCACTCTGCTGCTTTGCATGTGAACAAACCTCAGGATACAAAAGGGTGATAAATAATCTTATCTTAAAATTAACTTTGCTAAATATTCTACTTATTTCAAATGAAGTCATTACAGCCAGTTTATCATTGTTTATAATGGTCGAATTGCTCACATACATTATTTAATACCTCAGATTTTCAAGTGCATAATCCTCATATTTGCTTCCAATTTCTAATTTAAGATTGTTTGTTCTGCAATGGATAACAATGGTGGGAGTTCTGTGCCAACATCGTCAACAAGATCAGGTGACATTTTCATCCATCTAGCTAATGTTATATTTATCGCTCAATTGATATATTGTTGCTTGCTAATATGAGGATCACTCCTCCCTCAGGTCCTTTTGCTGATATAACTAATGTAATTGATGCCAATTTGACGAACAACCATCCCGCTGCTAATAAAAATGGAACTAATGTGCCAAAAGATCGTGAGAATTGCCAGCACAACAACTTGGACTCTACAGGTTGGGCGTAGCACCATATTATATATTTTGTTTCTTTTTAAGGCTTTTGTATTAAGCACAGTTTTTGTGTGCATGCACTCTTGAAGATGTTACAAAACTAAGTGCGACTGAACTAAAAAGGAAGCGTGCTAGGGAGTGGTATGCATCATTGACCAAAGAGCAAAAGGAAGATAGAAACAAGAAGGCACGAGATATCAGGAAGCGGAAGAACTTTGAATCACAAGGTTTAAATCTCTACTGCAGCATATCTAAACTCTCTGAACAGAAAACTTTATTATTAAATTAATTGAACTTTCAGATAATGGGTCTCAAGCTGCGACATCAAAAAAAATTACTACTACGGCCTCATCTGTTTCAGGTTTAGTTGTCATATGGTCACTGCTAAAAATATGTTTGTAAATTTGTGCCAAAAACATTTTTTAATATGTTTGCATTTCAATAGCAGCTCCGTTTGGTGATATTAAAATTGCAAGCACTGAAGATCAATCAGTAGGGGGCCGGTTGGATGTTAATGATGCAGGCACTGAAAATGTGGGTTCTATTGTAACGCCTGTGCGTCTACCATTTACTAACAGTTCTGATATGTCCTACAGTACACCCAGCGAGTATACCATGCCTCTCCAGGCAGAAGGTCCATTCAAATAACTCAAGTATAAAATGACAATTTATATTTATATATGCGTATGTGTGAACCTCAGATTTTTTGTGCAGATGCTCATGGAGATGTCACTAATCTCAGCGCGTCTGAACTAAAAAATAAGCGTTCTAGAGAGTGGTACGCATCATTGACCAAAGAGCAAAAGGAAGATAGAAACAGGAAGGCACGCGATGCCAGGAGGCGGAGGAAGGATGAATCTCAAGGTTTATATATAAATATACGCATATATGTCTATATCCAAATTAAAGCTTTACAAATATCTTGGCTCATTATTATTATTTTATTAATTAAACTCTTTCAGGTAATGTGCCTAAAGCTACGACGTCAAAATTTTCTACTCCTACTCCTACGCTTGGAGATATTTCTATTGTCACCGCTGGAGATCCCGCAGGAAGGGAACAATGGGTTAGTAATGATGAATTATTGGACACCCCTACAACAAAGGGAACAGGTAATGTATATCCTTACGTGCACTTGCAATGAATGGTTTCACAATTGCAATTGTTTATAGTTCAATGTACTATGTTCAAACAGGAAGTGTATCTCAACAACCCACGATCACACCTAGACGTCTCCCATTTACAGTGATAAACAATATAGCATATTATGATCTTAATGAAGGATCCGAAGAACCTTTGAGCTACATAGTTCAAGGAGAGACACAGAACAATAATGAAACTGATTTTCTAGCTACGAATTCAGGTCAGGATACACAAAGTCGTAGAACATCATTAGAGAATTCACGAAATCCTGTATCCCGGAGCCTTTCACAAGACCAGTTGCAGTCACGTCGTGCTGGGGATAGGGCCAAGTATGCTGCTAAAACACCAGAACAGAAGCAAGTTATGCTAGAACGTCAGAGATCACGACGTCAGTCTATGACAGTGGAACAAAAACAAGAGATGAATGCACGCCTTAGGGTTGCAAGGCAAAATTTACCTGATGTGGACATTCATGAAATGAATGCCCGTCGTAGATCAAGACGGCAAAATGTCACTCCTGGAGAAAGGACTGCTCATCTCGCACGACGTAATGCACGCTACGCTGCTCGGCGTGACAAACCATGCGCTGAATCAATTGCGTTGGAGTGCCCTGAGGGTAGCAGCCCGTCGTTATTAAATCCAACGCCTTGCTTGGAAACAACCGATGATGTGCCAGCTACATCGAGCCTGCCAACTGAGCATGCTGCAGATCATCTTGCACGATCATGCACTTTTGATGATGGTATGATATATGTATGTTTTCATTCATACTCGCAATTTGTACCCTTCCTCACACTAACTTTTCTTTCCACTAAAGATGATATGGATTCCTTCATGGATGATGACACCGACGATGAATACTACATGTTTGCTGGGCTAGGTACCATCGTCCTCATACTTGAATCTCTCTTTCACTTGTATAGATTTTTGAAAACTAAACTCCTTTTCCGCTAAACAATCCTAGGCGATGATGACGATGACGAGATGGTACAATCTGATGACGACGACACGCAAGCACCGACCTCTTCAGTTCCTGATCCGTTCGACTGTGTGTATAGCAACATCCCACAAAGCACAAATGTTCTGAAGGCCGAGCCTGACTGTAAACACTGTGGCGCCAAGAGGTTCCAGTACGAACCGCCAGGCTTCTGTTGTCGGGATGGAAAGATCAAGCTTGTAGAAAATGAAACACCCCCTGAACTTATGAGGCTCTGGACAAGCTCGGATCCAGACGCCAAGCATTTCCGGGATAACATTAGATATTTCAACGGCCACTTCTCATTCACTACCCTTGGTGTAAGCCTTGACAAGGCCTTTGCAAACATGAGCTCGGGCGTGTACACATTTCGGGCCGATGGTCAGATCTATCATAACATACATTCTTTTGGTCCTAGAGAGTCTGGTCCAGAGCATCTTGAGCTGTATTTTTATGATGACGATCCAACCTTGAGTCACAGGTTTCGTCGTTCTCCGAGCCTTGACCAGGATGTGATCAGGACTGTTTCAGACGTCCTTCGGAACAACCCGTACTCAGAGACATTTAGAAGTCTAGGGCAGGCTGATGACCTCGCGAACTACCGCGTGACACTAAATTTGGATCATAGGTTGGACCAAAGGCGTTACAATGTGCCGGTGACAACTGAGGTCGCCGCTGTCTGGGTTAAAGGAAACGAAAGAAGGAAGTTTGAGCCTAGCGTGACAATATACGGTAACGACCGTACCCGTAAGTGCATCCAGCCTTTCTACGGATGTTACGACCCACTCTCGTACCCTCTGTTCTTTCCTAGAGGAGAGAGCGGTTGGCATCAAGGTCTTCCAAAGGACAAAATAACCATGGAGGCTGCAAACGAGCGTCATGGCAATGATCCTGGTAAGTTTATCTTCGTACTATGTTGACTTAGACAATTCATGATGGTCCGTTACATGACTGCACTAACCCAGACGTTTCTCATGTGCAGATTGTAACAGCATGATACGGGTCTCTGTAAGAGACTACTACTGCTACAAATTCCAGATGCGTCGTGGGATTTTCAATCCTATACTTCACGGCGGACGCCTATTCCAGCAATTCACTGTTGACATGTACATCAAGGTTGAGAGCTCCCGTCTGGACTATGTGAGGAACAACCAGAAGGAGATAAGGGCCGACCTGTATCAAGGGTTAATGGACAGCATCCAGGCTGGGGAGAGTCGAGCAAGCGCAGTCGGCAAACGGACTGTGTTGCCAGCGTCGTTCGTAGGTGGTGGCCGAAATATGAAGCGCCGATACATGGATGCCATGGCCTTAGTACAAAAGTACGGGAAGCCAGATGTATTCCTTACAATGACCAGCAACCCAAAGTGGGATGAAATTACTCGCGAGCTTGAGCCTGGCCAGACACCACAAGATCGTCCTGATCTTGTGGTCCGTGTCTTTCGAGCCAAGTTAGAGGACCTAAAGAAGCAGCTGTTCGAGAAACACATTCTTGGCAAGGTCATTGCACATGTTTATGTTGTTGAGCTTCAGAAGAGGGGTCTGCCGCACGCACACTTTTTGTTGATCATGAGCGGTCGATACAAGCTAACATCTGCGGACCAATATGACCGCATCATCTCGGCTGAGCTTCCTGACAAGAAAAAGTATAGAGAGCTCTTTGATATGGTTGTTAAGCATATGATGCATGGCCCTTGCGGTCCACTCAACGGTAAATGCCAATGCATGCGAGATGGAAAGTGTAGGAACAACTACCCACGACAGTTCAACCCTACAACCTCACAAGGCAAGGATTCATACCCGTTGTATAGGAGACGTAATGACGGTAAGAGTAGAGTGGTTAGAGGCCATCCTCTCGATAATAGGTGGGTTGTCCCGTACAATCCTTATCTTCTACGGATGTACAACTGTCACATGAATGTCGAGGTCTGTTCGAGTATCAAGGCAGTGAAGTACCTATTTAAATACCTATACAAGGGACACGACAGGGCCTCGATATCAATAAACGAGGCAGATAGCAACGGCGAAATCGATGAGATTCAGCGCTACAGGGATGCGAGGTGGGTGACCCCTCCAGAAGCCTTGTGGCGTATATATAGGTTTGACATATGCCATATCTCGCCGTCTGTGAGGCAATTGCAACTGCATCTGCCAAACATGCACATGTTGGCTTTCGATGCAGACAAGGATCTTCGTGATGTTCTTGATAAGGAAGACGCAGGCAGGTCGATGCTTACAGCGTATTTCGAGGCTAACCGACAGCATGTCTGGGCTCGAGATATCCTTTATAGGGATTTCCCAATGTGGTTTACTTGGCAGACAGCAGGTAAGTACTGGAAAAAAAGAGAGAGAGGTGTCCAGGTCGGGAGGATTGTGTGTGCCCACCCGGCAGAGGGGGAGCGTTACTATCTTCGGGTGCTGCTAAACCATGTGGCGGGCTCCACCTCATTCGAAGACCTACGCACTGTTGATGGCGTGGTCATGCCTTCGTTCCGTGCTAATATGTTTGCATTTCAATAGCTCCGTTTGGTGATATTAAAAATGCAAGCACTGAAGATCAATCAATAGGGGGGCGGTTGGATGTTAATGATGCAGGCACTGAAAATGTGGGTTCTATTGTAACGCCTGTGCGTCTACCATTTACTAACAGTTCTCATATGTCCTACAGTACACCCAGCGAGTATACCATGCCTCTCCAGGCAGAAGGTCCATTCAAATAACTCAAGTATAAAATGACAATTTATATTTATATATGCGTATGTGTGAACCTCAGATTTTTTGTGCAGATGCTCATGGAGATGTCACTAATCTCAGCGCGTCTGAACTAAAAAAGAAGCGTTCTAGAGAGTGGTATGCATCATTGACCAAAGAGCAAAAGGAAGATAGAAACAAGAAGGCACGAGATATCAGAAAGCGGAAGAACTTTGAATCACAAGGTTTAAATCTCTACTGCAGCATATCTAAACTCTCTGAACAGAAAACTTTATTATTAAATTAATTGAACTTTCAAATAATGGGTCTCAAGCTGCGACATCAAAAAAAATTACTACTACGGCCTCATCTGTTTCAGGTTTAGTTGTCATATGGTCACTGCTAAAAATATGTTTGTAAATTTGTGCCAAAAACATTTTTTAATATGTTTGCATTTCAATAGCTCCGTTTGGTGATATTAAAAATGCAAGCACTGAAGATCAATCAATAGGGGGGCGGTTGGATGTTAATGATGCAGGCACTGAAAATGTGGGTTCTATTGCAACGCCTGTGCGTCTACCATTTACTAACAGTTCTCATATGTCCTACAGTACACCCAGCGAGTATACCATGCCTCTCCAGGCAGAAGGTCCATTCAAATAACTCAAGTATAAAATGACAATTTATATTTATATATGCGTATGTGTGAACCTCAGATTTTTTGTGCAGATGCTCATGGAGATGTCACTAATCTCAGCGCGTCTGAACTAAAAAAGAAGCGTTCTAGAGAGTGGTATGCATCATTGACCAAAGAGCAAAAGGAAGATAGAAACAGGAAGGCACGCGATGCCAGGAGCCAGAGGAAGGATGAATCTCAAAGCTTTATGAATATCTTGGCTCATTATTATTTTTTTATTAATTAAACTCTTTCAGGTAATGTGCCTAAAGCTACGACGTCAAAATTTTCTACTCCTACTCCTACGCTTGGAGATATTTCTATTGTCACCGCTGGAGATCCCGCAGGAAGGGAACAATGGGTTAGTAATGATGAATTATTGGACACCCCTACAACAAAGGGAACAGGTAATGTATATCCTTACGTGCACTTGCAATGAATGGTTTCACAATTGCAATTGTTTATAGTTCAATGTACTATGTTCAAACAGGAAGTGTATCTCAACAACCCACGATCACACCTAGACGTCTCCCATTTACAGTGATAAACAATATAGCATATTATGATCTTAATGAAGGATCCGAAGAACCTTTGAGCTACATAGTTCAAGGAGAGACACAGAACAATAATGAAACTGATTTTCTAGCTGCGAATTCAGGTACATGCACATTTAATACGTATACAGATTTGCGATTGGTGCTTAACTTAACTTTATATTATGTTTTAAACTATGACACTAGCCTTTATGTTTTGTCCCATAATTTTATAGCACTATAAATATGCATGTTAAAAGCTGGTTGAAATGCTCAGCCTGATGACGGAAAACAATTGCCTCCATCTTGGTGCCCTACACATGTTATGAGTCGTAAGACAATAACAAGACACTAAAATAATTAGTGTCGTGACAATCAATTAACATGCAAATTAAATTATATTTCTTTGTTCGTATCATTATGTGCTTAATTTTAAAATTGACTCAAGAAATTTTGCCCAAAAGAGAATAATGCTGGTAAGGTTTATTGATTACAGCATACAAACAATCACGTCAGGATACACAATGTCGTAGAACATCATTAGAGAATTCACGAAATCCTATCTCCCGGAGCCTTTCACAAGACCAGTTGCAGTCACGTCGTGCTGGGGATAGGGCCAAGTATGCTGCTAAAACACCAGAACAGAAGCAAGTTATGCTGGAACGTTAGAGATCACGACGTCAATCTATGACAGCGGAACAAAAACAAGAGATGAATGCACGCCTTAGGGTTGCAAGGCAAAATTTACCAGATGTGGACATTCATGAAATGAATGCCCGTCGTAGATCAAGACGGCAAAATGTCACTCCTGGAGAAAGGACTGCTCATCTCGCACGACATAATGCACGCTACGCTGCTCGGCGTGACAAACCATGCGCTGAATCAATTGCGTTGGAGTGCTCTGAGGGTAGCAGCCCGTCGTTATTAAATCCAACGCCTTGCTTGGAAACAAACGGTGATGTGCCAGCTACATCGAGCCTGCCAACTGAGCATGCTGCAGATCATCTTGCACGATCATGCACTTTTGATGATGGTATGATATATGTATGTTTTCATTCATACTCGCAATTTTGTACCCTTCCGCACACTAACTTTTCATTCCACTAAAGATATGGATTCCTTCATGGATGATGACACGGACGATGAATACTACATGTTTGCTGGGCTAGGTACCATCGTCCTCATACTTAAATCTCTCTTTCACTTGTATAGATTTTTGAAAACTAAACTCCTTTTCCGCTAAACAATCCTAGGCGATGATGACGATGACGAGATGGTACAATCTGATGACGACGACACGCAATCACCGACCTCTTCTGTTCCTGATCCGTACGACTATGTGTACAGCAACATTCCACAAAGCACAAATGTTCTCAAGCCTGAACCTGACTGTAAACACTGTGGAGCCAAGAGGTTCCAGTACGAACCGCCGAGCTTCTGTTGTCGGGGTGGCAAGATCAAGCTTGTACAAAATGAAACACCTCCTGAACTGATGAGGCTTTGGACAAGCTCGGATCCAGACGCCAAGCATTTCCGGGATAACATTAGATATTTCAACGGCCACTTCTCATTCACTACCCTTGGTGTAAGCCTTGACAAGGCCTTTGCAAACATGAGTTCGGGCGTGTACACTTTTCGGGCTCATGGTCAGATATATCATAATATACATTCTTTTAGTCCTAGAGATTCTGGTCCAGAGCATCTCGAGTTGTATTTCTATGATGACGATCCAACATTGAGTCATAGATTCCAGCGTTCCCCTAGCCTTGACCAGGATGTGATTAGGACTGTTGCAGACGTCCTTCGGAACAACCCGTACTCAGAGACATTTAGAAGTCTAGGGCAGGCTGATGACCTCGCGAACTACCGCGTGACACTAAATTTGGATCATAGGTTGGACCAAAGGCGTTACAATGTGCCGGTGACAACTGAGGTCGCTGCTGTCTGGGTTGAGGGAAATGAGAGAAGGAAGTTCGAGCCTAGCGTGACAATATACGGGAACGACCGTACGCGGAAATCTATCCAGCCTTTCTACGGATGTTATGATCCCCTCTCGTACCCTCTTTTCTTCCCTAGAGGAGAGAGTGGTTGGCATCAAGGCCTTCCAAAGGACAAAATAACCATGGAGGCTGCAAACGAGCGTCATGGCAATGATCCTGGTAAGTTTATCTTCGTACTATGTTGACTTAGACAATTCATGATGGTCCGTTACATGACTGCACTAACCCAGACGTTTCTCATGTGCAGATTGTAACAGCATGATACGGGTCTCTGTAAGAGACTACTACTGCTACAAATTCCAGATGCGTCGTGGGATTTTCAATCCTATACTTCACGGCGGACGCCTATTCCAGCAGTTCTGCATCTGCCAAACATGCACATGTTGGCTTTCGATGCAGACAAGGATCTTCGTGATGTTCTTGACAAGGAAGACGTAGGCAGGTCGATGCTTACAGTGTATTTCGAGGCTAACAGGCAGCATGTCTGGGCTCGAGATATCCTTTATAGGGATTTTCCAATGTGGTTTACTTGGCAGACGGCAGGTAAGTACTGGAAAAAAAGAGATAGAGGTGGCCAGGTCGGGAGAATTGTGTGTGCCCACCCGGCAGAGGGGGAGCGTTACTATCTTCGGGTGCTGCTAAACCATGTGGCGGGCTCCACCTCATTCGAAGACCTACGCACTGTTGATGGCGTGGTCATGCCTTCGTTCCGTGCTGCAGCTGAAAGAAGGGGTCTTATAGAGGCAGACAACACCCTCGACGAGTGCCTTACGGAGGCCGCGGTCTTCCAGATGCCAGCGTCGCTACGCAGGTTATTCGCTACCATATTGGTGTATTGCGAACCTAGCGATGTCCGTGGTCTTTGGGACAAACATCTAGATGCCATGTCTGATGACTACAGGCGTAACAACACATGCCCTCATGTTGTCCAACAGATGGTGCTGATAGATATCCGAGGCATGCTACAATCAATGGGAAAGGAAATCACATCGTTTCCGCTCCCTGAAATTGACGAATCACATGATAGTACCAGAGGAGATCCCAGAGAGATTATTGAGGAGTCATCCATTGGTGTGGAGACGGACGATATGAACCTCTCAGACCAGCTGAATGATGAGCAAAGGTCCGCATTCAACAAAATCATGAATGCAGTTGGCAGTGCTCAGGGGGGTGTTTTCTTCGTAGATGGCCCAGGAGGCACGGGAAAGACTTTCCTGTATAGGGCGCTGCTAGCTACGGTTCGCGGCAAAGGAGATATAGCGGTGGCAACCGCGACGTCGGGTGTTGCAGCTTCTATAATGCCTGGAGGCCGGACCGCACATTCGCGGTTCAAGATCCCCCTCAACATTGACGAAGGGTCTTATTGCAGCTTCACCAAACAAAGTGGGACGGCGAAGCTTCTCCAGATGGCGTCGCTTATAATATGGGATGAGGCCTCCATGACAAAGAGGCAGGCGGTTGAGGCCCTCGATATGAGCATGAGAGATATAATGGGTTGTCCGCGTTCTCCGTTTGGAGGGAAGACGATTGTGTTTGGAGGGGATTTCAGGCAGGTGCTCCCGGTCATCAGGAAGGGCACTAGGTCTCAGATAACAGATGCCACTCTACGCAGGTCCTATCTTTGGGATTGTATGGTTCAATTGAAGCTTGTTCGCAATATGAGGGCGCAGAGCGACACGTGGTTTGCAGACTACCTCCTTCGAGTAGGGAATGGAACCGAGGAGATGAACAAGGAAGGACTCATAGGCCTTCCTTCGGATATTTGCGTGTCGTGCAAAGGGAATGAAACGGACCTCGAAAGGCTCATCGATACCGTGTTCCCCAACCTAAACGATAACCTGACGGACCCAAACTACATCACATGTAGGGCCATATTGTCCACTCGGAATGAGTTCGTCGATCGAATAAACATGAAGATGATTGAGCGGTTTAGAGGAGATGTGATGACATATCATAGTTTTGACCGAGCAGAGGATGACCCTCATAACTATTACCCGCCGGAATTCTTGAACTCTCTAACTCCAAATGGGCTACCTCCGCATGTGCTTAAGCTGAAGATAAACTGCCCCATCATGCTTTTGAGGAACATTGACCCAGCCAACGGACTTTGCAATGGGACAAGGCTGGTGGTTCGTCAGTTCGGGAAAAATGCTATTGACGCGGAGATTGTTGTAGGGCAGCATGCTGGAAAGAGAGTTTTCCTTCCTCGGATACCTCTATGTCCTTCTGATGATGAGATGTTCCCGTTTCGCTTCAAGAGGAAGCAATTTCCGGTTAGATTGAGCTTTGCATTGACCATCAATAAGGCACAGGGTCAAACCATTCCAAATGCAGGCATCTACTTACCAGAGCCTGTCTTCTCTCATGGTCAACTATACGTCGCGCTGTCTAGAGCAACCTCTAGAACAAACATAAAAATACTATCGATGCCGGTAAAAGACAAGAAACAAAATAAAAAGTCTAAGCGTACTGGCGTGAAGGACAATGAGAAGAAAGGAAAGGATTTGTCTAAACAGTCTGCAACATACACAAAAAATATTGTGTTTAGAGAGGTCCTCACAGATTAGAAGAGGTATATTATGTGACTAATTAACCGTCCACAATATGCTTGCTTAAATTCCATTCTTACTGCTGAGTGCTTCTTCATATAGTTTAGTTCACGTATGGCTTTGTATGTATTAGGTGTTTTCTGAAGACGGTGAAATAAATCACCTATAAGATCTGATCTTTGGATGATAATATCTTATGTTGAGTATTATTAAACTGAAATTCTGCGATTGCTTTGCACCTTTGTTCCCTACAATATGTGATTCACTTGAATGCCATTGATTCCTAGCAGTATTTGTGCAACTGGCTACATCGAAAATTATATTTTGTAAGATGTTTACATCTGAAACCCCTGTACATAAAACTTGCTATTGGAATCACTGTTGCAAATATATTGTGTCACTAGCCCGATTAGGATAGGATAATTGCACAAATGTTTTATTTTTCCAAGTTATAACTGAAGTATATTAGGTTAATTTGAAACAACAGTGACTAAATGAGGTCCACATTTAATAATAGTGGATCATGCAATTTACCTGAAATTTATCTGAAGCATTCCATGGCTTGCTTAAATATGCTTGCTTAAATATGTATGTACTTTCTTAGATAGCTGTACAGATGACGGATTGCATCTTTGGCAATGGGGTGCTGTGCCTGGATTAGCAGCAAAACATTATTATGCTCTTGATCTATTATTGTCAGGTTGACAAAGCAAGATGGACTATAGACGCAGTGGAAGCATTGTAGGCGTGTGCAAGAAATGGTGAAGGGATGCATCTAGCACAAATTTCCTTCCTGATGAACATTCATTGTTAACAGTAGGTAATTGTATAAAATTAACTTACAATTCCATTTCAATCGCCATATAGGACTTCTTTGGAGAGGAGTAAGTTTACTATATTTGAACTAATTTTTGTAAAGTCTTATGTTCCAAACAAGCCCTGAAGCTAACAGATGGCAAGTATGTGATGTGAACTTTGTGCGGTGAAAGCAACCTGGAGCCTTTCATCTGCATATGTAGCTGTTGATTTTATAGATCGAACCCATTTATGCCTTTTGAATGCATGATCAATTTTTTGGTCAAATAAGGGCATCTATATAGTTAATGTGGACTGATGGCATATATTATATATTAATAATATTTATTTGGTCAGTGTTTGACTTGACATACACTCTGAAACTGCATGTATAATAGAACCTGTAGCTGCTTCCGTGATCACGTCACCGCTGCCCACATCGCCGATCTACTCCGCGGACGCCGTTTCATCTATACGAAATTTGACTTATGAAGCATAGCATACTGTGGTATTGCCTATGATTTTACTTGTAAGGAAAAAAATATGCACCGACAATAGTGTATTTAGGCGCCATTGTTTTGCAGTTGCTGCTGCTTTCCAGCAGAACTAGCCTGATGCTTATAAGCATCAGCAATTCCATTGTTTTGCTTATGGCTGATTACTGGATCTTCTATGAACTGATGCATTGCCTCTGCTTGCCTGCCTCTGTGTGTGTTGTGTGCTTGTCAGCACTGACTCCAGATGCGTGCAGTCAGCATGAAGCTACTGTGTACAAACTAGATACTGGTGTTGGATTGAGAGGGTTGCATTTTGAAGTTAATTTGGTTGGCATGAATCTATTGTGCAGATACTGTATACTGTTTTTTTTTATAAAAAAAAAAGTTGGATACTGGAGTTCCAGTGACTAATTGAAAATCATAGCTCTCTTGGATTGAGCCTTCCAAGCTTTGACAAGTTAGATTTGAGCGTGTTTGCATATTTCGTACGAGTACAGGAAACTATGCATTACATTTCCATGATACTATAATATGGAGTAATCTGGAATTAGATGGTTCACGAAGAATGTGGTGATATTTTATATTAATCTTTAATCTTTCTCGTGGATTAGCAACTGAAAAAAAAACTTTTTATATGCGTGTCTTTACCGATTAAAAAGGGCATACTGTAAAATGAACTACGACAAAATACAACAAATTCAACTCCAATGCCACAACCAGCCAACAGCCAACGATTGTGACTCAATGTTGAATTAATTGATAAAGGAAACAAACTATGGGCCTTATGGGCCTAATCGACCCATATGACCTGACTGTTAGAGTCCAATGCCACAACCAACCAACAGCCAACGATTTGTTTGGGTGTTTGTGGGTATTTTGACGTGCCAGAACCAGCCAACAGCCAGCCGGCGATTTTTTTGGTATTTGATTCGATTTTGACGCCACGGCAAGATAACGCTAATCGTGATTAGTTAACAATCATCACATAAATGGCGCCAGCAGCTCTTGTTGCCAGCCGCCACCATTTCCAGCAGCTCTGGTTGCCAGCCGCCACCATTTCCACCCATTCTTCCGGACGTCTCTTCCGAACGGCTGATTACCACGCAATATGGAGAATGCCGTAGTTGTGCAGCCATGGAGGTCACTCTTTCTTCATTCTATTGTTTCTTCTGTTGATGGATTGTGCAATGCTATCATATCGTGTATATTATCTTCCCCATGCAGAATTGTTCGGTTCCACGATATACAAATGGATCACATACACTGGAAATGGTGGATTGTCCGTGCGAGGGTCATCAAGAAAGGACATCTGCAAGAGAATTATTACGGCGATCTACAAATTCGGCTAATACTAATTGATGAATTGGTAAGTCAAAATGATTTTTCAATCTTCTTTTTCAGAATTTTAGATCTAATATGTAGTTTATTTCCACTGTGACTCACTGTATGTAGCAAGCCTCTCAGTGCACCTCAGCCAATCAAATCACGCCGAAGCTAAAATCTTTATATTTATTGATTGATTGATTTTAACGACAATAATTTTTTTAGTGTCTTATAGTCTTACATCTCATAACATGTGTAGGGCACTAAGATGGAGGCAATTGTTTACCGTCGTCAAGCTGAGCATTTCAACCAGCTTTTAAGATGTGGATCTGTTTATGATTTCTATAACGTCGGGTTTGATCCGACAGAAATGATCGTGCATCTAAGATTTAAGATAAGATCTCAGTTCTGCATGATTATCAATAGTGCAACAACTACCCGCACGCCTCATGGTCCTGTCCACATGCTACGTTGTCCATGGCGTTTTCCAGAATATGATGATATTTTTTTGGCAAGGCACAATTCTTTAGTAGGTATATTGTTTGATTCGGTACTGACAAAAATACCAATCTTTGCTTAGTTACTAGCAAATGAAAAACTAATGTGTCTATGGGTTGTGCAGATGTCATTGGATTAGTTGTGCATGTCGGGGACATTGAGTTCAGGAGTTTGTATTTGCGTCGGACGCCGACAAGGATAATCGCGCTGGTTAATCCTAGGTACGACATGCTCCATTTCTTTACATGTATTAATTAATTGAGATCACACAACACTCATGTTGCATATAATTTTTGTAAATCAGGTTGCAGATAATTTTCGTTCGTGTATGGGACCAACAACTTACCCGCAACTTGACTAGGTGGCGCTCAGCACGGACACATTTCGATTGTTTTGTGGCTACGCTGACGAGGGTGGACAGAAGAGCAGGTAAGGAAGCCCCCCTCTATTTCTCTAACATATTTTCCACCGTGATAAATCACATATTTTAAACTAACTGACCTTTTCCTTTTGCAGATGAACTATCAACTACTTATGAATCTGACATAATTTTTAATCCTGATTCAGCATCAGCAAATGAATTCAATGTTTTGCGCCAGGCATTAGCAGTATCACCTTCTAATGTTCAAGAGCAGGTTGAAGAGTCTATCGCTAGAAGAAACCTTCATAATTATCAACGCCAAAACTAGAAGATTTAAATGAAGGCAACTATAGTTGCATTTATTTCGCATACAAATAATGATTTTTCGCTTCCAAGTTTTTATAGTGTCATCAGCTTTGTTGCTTACTCAGAATAAGCATCACAATTTTATAATCTCAATATGATACAAAAGTTGTATGCCACTCATATAAAATGATGTCCACGAATCTCTATGAAAAGCATTTTTTACGTGCGATCAAGATGATTTTTCCGAGCGGAGGATTTGACCGTATGTACCCGAGTGTCTGGAAAACTATATATTTTCACGTGCGGGCGGCCCAACCACACTGTATAATCGATTAACCCGTGCGGCCAAATCATACCGTCCGCATGGAAAAAAATTAAAACGCAAAAATCACTGCCTGCCCGCCGGCCAGCACGCATCCGGCCACCGCAACTCGTCGTCGCCGTCGTCGCACCGCATCACGCATCCGGCCGACGCCACCATGACCAGCCGCGGCCGCCGCACACACCCGACCGCCGCCACACTGCATAATCGATTATCCCGTGCGGCCAAATCATACAGCACGCTCGGAAAAAAAAATTAAAACACGAAAAATTCATTTTTCGACACAACCGGCGACCGCAACTCGTCGTCGTCGTCGCACCGCAGCACGCCTCCGGCCGCCGCCGCCGTGACCAGCCGCGGCAGCCACACGCACCCGGCCGCCGCCACAACTCGTCGCCGTCGTCGCGCCGCCGCACGCACTCGGCCGTCGTCACGTCATCCGAAAAATTGTTTTATATCTAAATCGTTCGCTCGTTGCTTGCTTCTGGTACTTCAAAAGTAAGTGCTTTGATTTTTTTGCATGCTACTATGCACTCGTCCTATTAATAACTGAGAAAGGATGTATACAAGCTATGGGCCTGATCGGCCCATATCACGGTGCAATGAAACGTGACGAGCTGCTTCCGTTTTGTCGCCGCGAGATTGCCGCCGCGCGTGTAGCACCCACCTTCCGTTTATCCCGTCGGTTCCCACCCAGGCATCCCATCCACTGCATTCCAATCGCCGCCGCATCCAAGCGCCTTTCATCGGCGGTCGGCTGCCGCGACCGCGACGACGCTGCCGCCGCAAGTGCAACACTTCAAATCGATCTTCAACTGCAACTGAATTTTGAAGAGGTGCCTTTCTACTGCACTATATGTGAAATAAGAGGTGAGCAGTAGCAACACCACCACGTTCTTGTGGTATACTCTCGTTTGTTGCAAATTGAATTTCCATGTTATCTGTTTGTCTAATATTACAATTTTTTTTGGCAACTTCAATGATTCACTTCCAATAGAGTGTCAATTACAACAACATGATGTCGACAAATTATCGCACACACATCTCCAACCGGGTTCATGCCCCCGCGTCAGAACAGTCGCCTGATGCATCTCAACCTGTAACAATCAAAAAACCATTTAACAGGAAAGGATATTTCACATGTTTGTTATTCTTCTTTTATTTGTCATTTTGTGCAAAAATTTTTATATCAAATTTTCGTAAGTTGAGGGTACGTACCTCCTTTTGTATGTTTACCGTTACTTTATACATGGCTGCAGGTCAGTAGAGTTCGATGAGATTAAGATGGAACACGTCTTCCGAACATGCTGGAAGGTGAGTGCGAAGGTGGTGTTCAAATCTCCCATGCAGCAAAACAAATTTGGTGCTCAATATATTCGGTTTATCCTAAAGGACGCAACGGTATGTCACACCAATCACCTCTCTCCTCCTAATTGCTAGATATAATGGAGCGTTGTGCACAAAAGTTATGGAAATTATGCCTTTATTCTATATGTACAATTTAAACGTAGGATACAAGGATGGAAGCACTAGCGTATGACCAGCAAGCAGATCGTTTTAATGGAACCATACAGAGTGGCTTAGTCTATGATTTTACTAATGTGGGGTTCCAACCGACCGATGTGCCTACCTATGCCAACCTAACCATGCAATCTAAGTTTTGTATGATTCTGACACCAAAGA
Source organism: Oryza longistaminata (assembly GCA_009805545.1). Taxonomy (NCBI): domain Eukaryota; kingdom Viridiplantae; phylum Streptophyta; class Magnoliopsida; order Poales; family Poaceae; genus Oryza; species Oryza longistaminata. The sequence continues at coordinate 24,511,919 of CM020179.1, read as the reverse complement.
CAGCCCTACGCAAGCCTCGTTTTGTAGACTTCAGTGCTATTTTTACCGACGCGATAAGTGATGATATGTTCATAGGTAAAGCAACAACCTTCAATAACTATTTTCATCCCTTTTTTTGAACTCTATAGTTATGTTCATTACATAAATATTCGTTCAGATGTTGTTGGTGTGCTTATATACGTGGGAGAAATACATCATCACCAACTTTATGGACAAAGCTTACCTACTAGGGATATTGCCTTGGTTAATCGTCGGTGAGTTCATTTTCAGTTTTTCCTTTACATAACATGTTCTCATATTGTGAGTGGTCCCTAATCCACTTTTAGTACTACAGATATAAGGTAATCTTTCTTCGAATTTGGGGTGAATATGCATCTCGACATACAGTGTGGTGGCAAGCACTTGCATCACAGTATTACTGCATGTCTGCTACATGTCTCAAGAAATTAGATATTCTAACCGGTAAGTAACAAATCATCCTAATAGGAATTACTATTTGACCATTTTGTTTGCGAGGTAATAGAACTGAACACTGTCAGACTGACTTGCTTATCGTGCAGAGACATTAACTACTACGGTGGACTCCGAATTGACCAAATCTACAGATTCACTCAGTGCACCTGAGTTGGGCGTGATTCGTCGTTTATTCGTTAGTTCTCATGAGGATGCTCAACGGTTCACTCAAGCAGTCGTTTCCTTGAGAGCGAAATTTATTACTATTGCTTCCCTTTTAGACCGATTGGATCCTCAAGGAATCATCAGACGAGATGTGCCTTTGATACAACAAGAGGATACTATCGCCCGTTTTTAATAAGCTTAAGAGATTGCTTTTAGATTCATGATTTTCGTTATATGTTTAACATTTGTAGGGATGCTCTGGTCTATTAACGTTGTTTTTTGGGTCGTAGAAACATAAATTAAAATGTCCTATTATTTCGATTATGATGATTTGTTATGTCCGGATTTCGTCCGGTATGTTCGAACCAGATAAAAAAACACATGGTTTTCCGATGATGCATATGTTCCCCCTTGCAATGCACGTGTTATTTTCATACACATAAATTAAACCAGAACTATAATATTATGAAAAAATATTTTACGTCCTAATTAATTGCATCTGGTTTGTTCGGACCGGTTCGACCAAAAAATTTAATCGTGATACATTCCCTTTATTTTTTTTAACGAGATATACTTACGTGCACGGTCCAACAATTTTGTTCTCTCAATATTTTTCCTTCTAATTTTAATCGTACCCATGATATCGGATTTATTCAGTTTCCCGAAGATTGATGGACATAATAATCGAAGGAAGGAAGAAGCGTGAAACCGCCTCGACTCCTGCGTACCCAGGACACGTGATAAGGCCCATCAACTCATCCAGATTAAGGCCTATATAATATTAGTCAGTCAAGAATCACTTTCGACTTGATTAGGCCCATCAACTCATAAAGATTAAGCCCTATATAAGATAAGCTGGTGCCCTGTTTCCTTGCTAAGCGTTGCCGTGATATTCAGTTTGATCTGCTCGTCGTATCGCCGCCGCACAACTCGCCGAATACCAAGGCTGTGACATAGTGAAAAATTTTAGGATAGGATCTAAGCAGGGCGTAATGATTAAAATCCCAGTACAAATATTTCTAGAAGACGGATTCTAATGCACGGGAATCAAATACGTATACAACATGCATAGTACACATATGAATGGTACGTAATCCAGCACGTACAGTAGCTAGCTTAGTACGTAGATCAGGGATAAGATTCTGATAAGTACTAAGTTACCAATGATGATCAAATTAATAAAATAATGCCGTAGTGGCTTAACCAAACCCTCCTCCCTGTTCCTGCCACCAGATCGAAAGGGATTATTCTTTGGATTTTGCCGCTAGGCAATTCTCTGTTTGCCTTTATTTCGCTCTCGAGCGATGTCGCTAGCTATTTGATTTGAGAAAAACCAGAAGTACTACCATTAGTTAATTGCTACACCATGGAGTAAAGCATGATAGGAATAGGATAGTCTAAAGTTTTATGAATTTTAAATTATGATAACATATTACGAAACGTTTACAAAAAGATGGAAGGATAGTGCAATTCTAAAGGATTAAACAAATCCTGCTTTCGTTTCATGTATGTTTTCTTTAAACGAATTTTTTCTTGATGGGCTCGTGAAAGATAATAACCTTCCCTATCTTATTTTCTCTTCTTGTCTCGATTCCTTTGAAATTCATGTGTTTTTCTCGTTGATTCAGTATATAGGCCTTGTTTAGTTTCCAAATTTTTTTTCCTAAAAACTTCACATCGAATTTTTGGACACATGTATGGGCATTAAATATAGATTAAAAAAACTAATTGTACAGTTTACATGGAAATCGCGAGAGAAATCATTTGAGCCTAATTAGTCCATGATTAGTTATAAGTGCTACAGTAATTCACATGTGCTAATGACAGATTAATTAGGCTTAATAAATTCGTCTCGCGGTTTCTAGGCGAGTTATGAAATTAATTTTTTCATTCGTGTCCGAAAACCCCTTCCGACATCTGGTCAAACGTCCAATTTGACACCCAAAAATTTTCTTTTCGCAAACTAAACACACCCATAGCGTTACAAGTGTTATTGGAAAAGATTGAGCTGGTGTTAACAGGAAACATCAAGGAAGTTTACAAACCAAGTTGGAGCGAGATGGATGGTGACATTATTGCTGCGATTCCACATTCGTATAAAATAAGGCTGGATATTAAAGCATTAAAAACATAACAATTTTGGAGGCAAATAGTATTAGCAATGTTTACACACGTATTTCTTTTAATTCTTAATATTTACTCCCTCCGTCCTATAATACAAGAGATTTTGAGTTTTTGCTTGCATTGTTTAACCACTCGTCTTATTCAAAAAAAATTTAGAATTATTATTTATTTTTTTGTGACTTACTTTATTATCTAAAGTACTTTAAGCACAACTTTTCGTTTTTTATATTTGCACAAAATTTTTGAATAAGACGAGTGGTCAAATAGTACAAGCAAAAACTCAAAATCCCTTATATTATGGGACGGAGGGAGTCAAGCGGGGACCCCGTGGACGGCCACAGCAGTGGAGGACATGTCAGCACCCTCACTCTTTCTCATGTTTTCTCTCCTTCCTTCCTCTGCGCCCGCCCCTCTCTCGCATCAGGCCGTTGGCGCGGGTCGGCAGAGGGTGGTGTGGCCGGCGACGGCGGCTCCCGAGGTGGCGGCGCGCGGGGCATAGCGGCAGCGCACGAGCTCGCTCGGCTCCCCGTCCCCCTCATGCGCTGGCGGAGGATGGTGTCGTGCGCGGCTGCGGGCCATCATCACTGATGCAGAGAGGAGGGCCGATGCGGCGGGCGGACCGCGTCACGGACGCGGGGGGAAGAGGCGTCGTGTTCTAGGGTGCTTACTCGAGATAGCTCGTGACTTTGTTGAAGCTTGGATGACGACTGGCGACTCGATCAGTTGGGCGACGGCGGATGGAGTCGGGCTACACGGCGGCGGGCCCACTCAAGGGTGCTGCTGCAAAAGAAGATGTTCCAGGGGCTTTAGCAATGTCCCCAGAAGGTGTATGCGCGAGGAATCGAGTTCTTAGCCTCAGCCAAAGGGAAAGAGAAATTCAACGCGCGAGGACTGGCGGCCGGTGAGAGGAGGAAAGATGGCATCGACTCTCGCGGCTAGAGGCTCCTCAGCTTCGCGTGCTAAAGGCTCTAGAACTGTATATTTGTGGCGACGACGCTGGTCAAGTGGCTCCCGGCAGGATTCCGCACTGTGCGTCGAGAACGTGGCTCATGTAAGGTGACAACGCCGGCGGAGGCACGGGAGTTGACCTGAGGGCCGCTTCGCTCCACTCCCGCTTCGCCGGCCGCCGCCGCGCTCGCCCGCCTGCCACCACCGCTTCCACTCGGCTTTGCCGGCCGCCTTGGCAGCTCGCATTGCCGCCTCCGGGACAGGCTGACCTGACAGGGCCGCTGCGGCTCGCTCGCCGCCACCTCCCCGTACCGCGGTTGCTGCTCCCACGCCGCCGCCGCTCCCGCGTCCCTCCTCATCTCCACGGCCAACGAACCTCCCAGCCTCCTCGACGACAACGACGACGACGACAAAACCCGTTCCCTGGCGCCTGTTTAACGCCGCTTCGACGGACGCCGACCCCACGCCCCCGCAGTGGAGTGGTTCGGAGAAACCACGTCTTGATGCTCGCGCGCACCGAGCCCGCGCGCCATCTCTCCGGCTCAACCCCCCGAGCTCCGGGCCGGCCATCATCGCCTCGTCGGCTCGCCGCACCTCGGTTGCTCGGCGCTCGATGTGAAGAGATGGAAGAGGAGTCAAGAAAAGAGGGGAAACAGCGAGGATGATATGTCATACTGACATATGGGGCCCACGTGGTCCACCGCCGAGTTCACCGCCACGTGGGACAAAAAAAACGGGGTCAGAACCGCTGAGGACCTATTATGACCGGTTGTGTAATTGCGGGGACGCCGATGTCCGGTTTTTGCGGTTGGGGGACGATTTTGTATCTTGGCTAACAAGTGAGGGACCTTGCGGTACTTTTTCCACTTTTTAACAGGCCATTACATGGCGACCCATTTTGGGAACTCGTTGATCGGCCCAATAATGGGGATTCGGAGAATTTCTTTCCCGACTCCGGCAAGCCTTACCTCCGTGCTTGCCCTTCGTCGCCGGCGTTGATCAACCTTCCCATCCACGCGCCAGTCCGCTAGGCAGTTACAGATTCATACGAAGGTGATGGAAACTTGAAGATTCCGTCTTCGAATCTGAAAATCACATGATTGGTTGCCCAAAGTTTCGGTTTTTAAAACTGTCAAAATTTTCATTTCGATGACTGTGTGCGATGAAACTGTACTTACTGCGTCTCCCAGAGACTGGTAAATGATAGTGTTACGTTCCCAATTCGATCGGCAAAAGTTGAAGACTTTGCCGATGGTGACTGCGCCTATAATGTACTAGATTGAATTGGACTGGTCTCACAAGACAACATGTTACAGAATGGGCCAACCAATTAATGGCATAGTAGTAGTTATTCTTTCGTCAGCAGCGGACAGTGACCACTAAGCAGCTGACCTGATTGTACTACGTATGACAATGATGAAGCCATATTACTACAGAATTAGGCTCACTAAAGCTTGCGCTAAGCAAGTCAATCATAATCTAGTTGGTGAAATAAACAGTATTCACACTGCGATATGAGAACCCAATAATTAAGTTTGTTTCAGGTCTCCAGAAATTCGCCTTAAGCTTTTGACGTTGAGTAGCATGCGAGACTGAACAGGACAAGGGCACAGTAGCCATTTCAATGTTCTTCTGTTCTGCCCTTCTGTGTAGAGGAGACCAAATCTAAAACTTTTCCTGTGCATCATATCGATGCTATATTTATTCCTCATGAATAGAAGAAATATGCTTTGTTACATCGAAAATTCACTGACGAGGTTTACCAGGAGCAAACTCAGTTCTCACAGGATCATGAAAAGAATTATGTACTGTGTTGTACACGGAGCCTGAGAGTTTTGAATTGACAGCAAAATCGGTAGAAGCATGTTAAAATCATCCCATTATCAACCTTGGAAACATACATCGATCACCATTTTTCTCCCAAATATTCAGTTACGACACCAACCAAAGATTCAAAGATGTGACACTTGACATCACGCACACATGCTTCGGAGTAACGACCATATCGACCATCACTTACACACGGCGAACAGCCGAGACAGGCGAGAGCGAGGCCGGCGAGCAGAAGGACGAAGAGCCCAAATGCCATCGGTGGACTGACGTCGCCGGCGGCGACCATGGTGACGGCAGATGAGGCGGCCGTGATTCCCACCACAGCTGAAGCAAGGTTGCGCCACGGCCGCGGCGAGCGCCTGCACCGGCTGCGGCCTTCGCCGCCATGGATGCACCGGTCTTGGCGTCCATAACGACATCCAGGAAACCTGCACGGATTGAATAATTGAAACGTGTTCCTAGTAATGTACGGTATACTCTATACTGCACTGGAGCAAGGGCGGAGCTGAATTTAGGTGGCTCACCTGAGGCACTGGCGGCGCGCCGTTCGCGCCATGCCCTGGCGCCTTCTTCTCGAAGGGCACGCCGTGTTCACACGCGAGGACGCCGCCACTGGAGTAGCGCGCGGCCATGTCTCGCGCGAAGACGCCGGCGATCGAGTTGGGCACGCCCAACCCGGCGTCCGGCGCGGCCATGTTGCGCGCGAGAGACGCCGGTGTTTGGTGTAGGGCGCGCTCATGTTGGGCACGAGGACCCCGGTGTTGGTGCAGGGCGCGCCCATCCCGGTGTTGGGCGCGGCCATGTCGCGCGCGGGACGCCGGGTTGGTGTAGGCACGCCCATGTCGGGCAAGAGGACGCCGGTGTTGGTGCAGGGCGCGCCCAACCCGACGTTGGCGCGGCCATGTCGCGCGCGAGGATGCCGGTTGTGGGTAGGGCACACCCGTGTAGGGCGCGCCCATGTCGGACACCGAGGGACGGTGTTGGTGCAGGGCGCGCCCAACCCGATCAGGAAGTCGGCGAAGCCGTTGGCACGCATGCCGGCGCGTTCATTGTCCACGAGCAGCCCAGCGCCGTGGTCGCGCACGGGGCCGCCGGCGCCGCTGGAGCCGGAGCGCCTACCCCGTCGAAGGGCGCGGCGGCATGGTCCGCGCCAAGAACCGCCTCGCCCAACGGCAAGCCGAGCTCCGCCTCGCCAAGAACGGTGCCATGGAGCCCCGCTCGACGCCCGCCAGCAGGCAGGCGGCGCGCCGTCGCCCTGGAGCGCAGCCGCCACCTTCCCTCCCGCCATTCGGCTCTCGGCCTGGTGGATCGCATGCACCGATGCCTCGCTATAAATAAGGATCAGTGACTATCACCAGTGACACGTGGCAGATGTAGGAGGATCCAAATGAGAATGGGTACACTGACATACCACACCGGATCTGACGTGTAGGATCCGTCGCATGCTGATGTATGCTGATCTTACATTTTTGTTTGTTCGGAACAGAAAAAAAAAATCAGTTTGTGAGATACTGTTGCTTTTCCCTTTTAGATGTGGCGAGTAATTGCACAGAAAAGTCCTGGTTCAACATGATACAGAATTTCTGAGCAGCACGGCTACTGTAGCTGCTTTGCCTCTAGATCTTTGGCAGGCCATCGATGATCTAGGGCCTGTTCACTTGATGCCATTTTCAACCTTACCAAGTTTTGTAATGTTGCTAAAAAAGTGGCTACATTTAGTTTGCTGCCAAATTTTGCTAACTATATAAGAAATCCTGCCAAAATTTGGCAAGTTACCAAAATTTTGGCAACTATGCCAAATTTGGCAGTGCCAAATTTTTTTGCATCAAAGTGAACAGGCCCCTAGATTCTAGAAGAGGCCAGGAAACTATTTCCCATCTACTTTTTATCTGAACAGTTTTATAAATTATTTAAAAAAGTTGTCTGAATAGCTTTAGAAAATATTTAAATGTTGACAATATTTATAAATCCAAAAAATCTTCAAATAAACTTAACTC
>CM020179.1:24473305-24495456 GCA_009805545.1 Oryza longistaminata | reverse complement strand
TACCCGCCGGAATTTAGATGGCAAAAACCTGACGACAATGGAATTTTTCTGTGTTCCACCCACAGGAATAAACCGACAGAATTGTTATTTCTGTAGGGAAACCGACAGAAAAATTGAATTTCTCCGTGGTGATTTTTCTGTCGGCAATTTCTGACGGTGAACCGACAGGAATATAATTTCTGACGGTTAAAGATATTTTTCTGACGGTTTTGCTCCTACAGGCTAGGCCTGGAGTCTGGTAGTGCAAGTATGTACATTGGTATATTTGTCTAAAAAGGATCAAAATAATAAATTATTGCATCGCTATTAGCTACGAGTGTGAGGTGGGGTGGCACGGAGCTTGAAAGTTTTCTTGAAAACCAGACTAGTGATTTCATGCGAAAATTATGCGTACTTGTGGCTTGTGACTGCGCATGCGTGTGCTGCCTGGGTAGGGTATTGGGGATTTTTTTTACATAAAAAAGAATGATATTTAGGAATAATGTGTCAAAATTCATTTTCACTGCATGTGTGAATTGAAGATCTCCACACCTATGAAAATTCTTTTAGAGTGCTCTATTTATACTTTTGTGATCACTTTGTTTTAAATTTTTAACTCCGAGGTGTTATGGTTTGCTGAAAAACCTATCGATACTTCCAATGTGCGACTTATCCTAGCACACAAGAACATTGGGTCTACACGAGCCCAAACCAAAATACACAAACTGGTTGAACTAGAACACAATTATGGGTTAACGTTGGGATATTACGTACACTACTACAAAACACCTCATAGGTGCCGGTTCTTGCACCTATGGTCTTTTTCCCCACCTCCCTGATAAAAAATCGAAAAGGCGTCTTTAAGCACTATAGGTGCCGATTTTAGAAATAAAACTGGTACCATACTATAGGTGCCGTTTTTTAAAAGAACTGGCACCTATAATATATTATAGGTGTCGATTTTTTAAAAACCGATACCCTTAAAAACCACCCTTATCCTCTCAACCGCTCCCACCTTATCCTCAACTCCTAGCTCCGTTGCTCGCACATCGCTCCTCATCGCCGCATTACACACATCGCCGCCGCTCCAGCCCCGCCTGCGCCTGGCCATCGCTTCCTCTCCTCCTCGTCCTCCATCTTTCTCTGCCGCCTCTCCTCCTCCTCCTCCTCCCTCTCTGCCCACCAGCCACCCTTCCCCTCCTTTGTCTCCTCTCCCCGGTGGCGCCCTCTCCTTCTCGCTACCTCCGAGTTCTCTCTCCCCAACCGCACCAGATCCGGCCTCCTGAGTTAATCGCAGGAAGCGAACGCACGTTCAAACCTCGGTCCAATCGAACAACGAGCAGGTTTGTGTCCAATTTGTGTCTGTTTTCATTGGCTTGTTCTTCATTTGTATGCCTCAATTAATTGGTTGAGAAGCAGATGGAAGGATGGAGCGGATCACTGCAGTGCATGGGGAGATTGGGGACGAGGAGCGGCGAGGATGGATGGGCCAGAGAGCGCAGTGCGCAAACCGGGGGAAGACGTCGGCGGTGAGGTGATGTAGGGGAGATTCCTCTTCTTGTTCTACCAGCAGCTAAGTTGAGTAGCCGGATCCAGGTTTTGTTGGAAGAACACTGGAATAGCCAACCAATTTATGTTTTTCTTTTCTTTTTGACATGAAAAGAGCAGGAGAGGCTCCTACTGCGATATATATTATAATATAATAGAGAGAGAGAGAGAGAGAGAGAGGAGTTTTTACAACAGGGGGGAAGAAAAACAAAAAAGAAGAGCAGTTTACAGCAGATTATCTATCCATGATTGCGAAAGATGCTTGTCCGATTCCTTTGCTCTGTGCATATGCAGGGCAAATTCTGACTTTAAATCAGCTTTCCATTTGTCCAAGCTCACTAGAATGCTGTTGAAAATGAAATCATTCCTTCTACTCCAAATATGCTAGCAAACCATAGCCAGAACCTCAATGAAGAAACTGTGCTGAAAGCTGTTATGAGCTGTGATGATCATATTCATAAATTCCATTGAGAGATTCCACTGCATACCAACATGTTGCCAACATTGTTGTGCAAATTGACAGGAGAAAAAGAGATGCATCATATTCTCATCATGTGAAGGATTACACATTACACATCTGCTTCGATCTTGTATATTAAACCTTTTCTTTTGCAGCATTTCTCTTGTGATGAGTCCGTCCTTGAGCATTAACCAAAGGAAAACTTTGAGCTTTAGAGTGCACTTACTTTTCCATGAAAACGACAGTTGTTTATTCTCTTTTTTCCTCCCCATAATGATGTTAGATGACTACTTTTTTCTCAGATCATGCCAGTCTACTCTAATTTCCACCTTGCTTGTTGGTTTTTCCAGAACCGAGTTGTGTGGCGGTCTCAATCCACCGGCAAGCTGCTCGATGCATTGAATTGGCATTTTTTTGATTCATTGACTATAGGTGCCGGTTCTTAACTAATAACCGGCACCCATAATCTCTATATACGGTTGAGCATAGGTGCCGATCAATTGATGCTGGCTAGAAAACCGACACATATAGCAAGTTTCTAACCGGCAACTATGATGGTTTTTGCAGTAGTGTTACACACAAATACTAGTGTGGATCTGGTCATCTGTATTGGACGGGAACCTTCATATGTGTCGATAAGCGGCTTGGTCACGGATTATTGGTCAGTGATGTGAAAACTCATTTCTGTTAGGCCGGTAGCCGTCACCGATAGGCGGTTCAAAATATATCATTTTGGCGTTCCTAACACTAGCACACTCACGAGCAGTCATAGGCCACAAGTCACATGTATTTTTTTCGCACTAATTATATGTGTGCAGCTTATAAGAATCGAACCCCTACCTCGAACTTCACCCGATCCCACCTTACCATCCCACCTCGCACTCTCACACGGTCACACTCATAGGTAATACCTATCAAACAACTTACTCTTTTATTATTTTTTATAAGAAAACCACAGCAGGGGAAGCCCCCACTGCTAATATTTTATTAATATATGAAAGAAAAAATAAATTACAACATCAAAATCCAGCTCTTGACTACATCCTGATCTCTCTCATTTAACCTAAACAACAGCAACAGGAAGTCTCCCTTAAGAAGATGCTTTCAAGAAGAAAAGGAAAATTGTTTGTTCTGAAAAATAAACTCATTCGTTTGCTTCCAAATATTCTTTTGATCTTTTTGAAGCAAATATTAATTCCAACATAAATATGGGTTCATAAACGATCTCAAATAAAAAAAACAACAACTACAAAGTTGTAGACTCCTTGCAGAGTAATAATTTCCATATGTTTGACGCCATCCAATAATTTCATATAAAAAAGTTGTGATTCTTCTTGAAATAGGATTGTTTATTTTTTTCAAAGGCGCACGGTTCAATTTCGATTGGTCTTTCTCTTAAGGACCATCTGTGAAAATCGATTTTCGCAGAAGATGTTATGCCACAAGAACCCTTGCCATTTTCATAAGCTGATTTCGTTTTGTTTTAAGGAACCACAAGCTTATTTCGTTGTACCAGCCTGTAGAGATGACACCGTACGTGGCCAGTGGCCTGCCTAGAAAAAAAACATTATTAAAGTAGTGGTAGCATTACACACTGGAATGATACATCATGTATAACATGCAACAAGAGTAACTACACAAATAGGCCAGTCTGCCCCGCAAACAACTTGTACATAGGATACATATAAACCCTTTTCTCCCAGCACCTTATTTTTTCTGTAAACTAGTATATATATGCGGTGTCTTTGAGGATGCATTCCATTAGGACGGATGTTACGCACTGGTTGGAGCAATATGAGTAATAGGGCACAAATTTAGGGTAATGAGTTTAGCTGCAACCATTCCAGACGTCTCATGCATATCAAGGTCCTTAGGCGCCATTCCATTGGGTAGCTTCCAGTCAAAATGATAAAGAAGACTAGCTAATGGTAGCTCCAAGTTGGCCACCCCAAGGTTTATACCTGGACAAATTCTACGACCAGAGCCAAATGGAAGAAATTCGAAGTTATTCCCTTTAGGCGGAATTGGAGGAACTCGCCATTTTTGGTAGATGCGATCTCACGCGTGGATGATTGGCTCTGATACCATATAAGTTGGCAGAAGCGTTCTCACCTCGTTAGAGGCCGCTGTACGTGTTAATATATGTTTGGGAAAAGCCCCCAAAGTGGCGCATACAATGGTGAAGATTGGTTACAAAACAGAAAACAAAATCTCTTCCTATCTTATCATCTCATGCGTTGTTATCTCATGTAACAACTCTATGTAACAAACCTCTATCTCTAACACAGATAACAAACGATTCACTTTCAGGCCATTAGACTACATATATGCAGAAGTGTTGAGAAGATCCTTACACAAAAGGAATCGTTTGCACTAGGCAGCAGGTATAATCGCCAACGTGCTCTCTACTCCCTTAAACTAAGTGCAATCAGTTAATTAGTGATGAAAAAGATAGCACTGAACAAGCTAAGATAACACTGGAGAAGGAAGAGACCAATGAGGAGACAACACACTAATGCTCTAGTATTATTGCAAGTGGGCATTTCAATATGCTGCATTGAATTTCCTATTCGTAACCTGAAACAGAAGGACCAGGGGGCAAAAAAATGCATTTCGTCGGGTTTCAATCTCGATCTGATGAACATTCTAATATATGCCACTATCTACCTCTCCAGTCATCACTATCAATGAATTGTTTGTGCGCTACGTCGCAATTGCGCATGGGCATCAAGATTTGAGGCATACAGCTCCTCAGAACACATATCTTATCTCTACTTTTGAAGCATTTTCGACATGTTTTTGTCGCTCAGATTTCTTCTACTATCGAAATTCCCTGTTCTTCTGTTGATCCGATCCCTTCAATGATAAAAGATGGCCGTGGCTGTAAAAAGTTGGTCGAAGACAAACACACCCTCCTATCCCTAAACTCATTAGGGTAAATGGAAATTCTGAATATGCACAAAAATCCTGGTCAAAGATTTCCAATTTGCGGAAAAGTCAAGTACGTTTTTGCACATTCTGATTTGAATTTGCAGAAATCTTGTACTGCAAAGATTTCAATATGTGTACAAATTCAAAACGTGGTCAAGATCCTAGGAGAGGACGTCACCCTCCTACGTCTGTCCTCACGTACGCTGTCACGCACTATCAGCAGGAGAGATAATTAATGGAAAAGAGAGGGAAAAAGAAGAGGATGAGCAAAAAGAAGAGGAGGATATTCCAATTGACAAAATAAAATTCACAGGACTAGCTAGTAAGCAGGAGGAAACCAGATCGATGGACGATCACATTTTGACTTGCGTTATATATAAAGGAATTGCATCACCTACAACCATATCTACTCTTTATCAGTGGTGAGCTAGCTCATCCGATTACTTCCTTCCATTATCGCGGGGAGAAGATCGATCTGCATTTGTCACGAGCCTCGAGGTAAATCATACAGATTCTTGGTGAATTTTATTTTCTTTGTTCGCGATGGTTTTTCTCGGCGGCAAGATCATCGCCACAGCTGGGTGCGCCATCGCCTTCTTCGCGGCCGGCGCCGGCGGCCATGGTTTAGTACTCAGTCTTCTGGGTGTCCTCGCGCGCCGGCGTCATCATCGCCATCAGCTCCGCAGCGCTCCATGGCATCCCTCTACTCGTCGCTGTGGCTCTGCGCCGCCGCAACCTCGCCGTCCTTGGGCTCGTCATGGCCTCCTCCGCCATCGCGTCGGCCGCCGGCGAGGCGAGCCCGGCGCTCAGCTTCATTCTCTTCGCCACGCTCCTGGTCGGGGTCTCCCTCATCGCCGCCGGAGTTCTTGGTTCATAACTAATTAATATCGTATGTAAGCTGCGATTCATGCATGGACAAAAATCGATACTATACTCTGGTGATTCAGGTGAGGTGATGTTATCTGATTCTGGAAACATTCACGTCCCTTGAACTGTTTAATTACAGTGTCTGCCCATACTGCTTACTATATAGTACTAGTATACTAGTGTCATTTGTGCAGTGTGCTTTGTAACTTTTCACATGTGTGTATTTGTTAATTGCCTTGTATAGTTTTGTCTCCATTGAGGGAGACCTGTTATAATAACTTGATTAAGATTGATGTTCCTAATTATCAGTGTGCCAACTGTCCTGGATTAGTAGGCAGAGTAAACCAGCAATTGAAATCCAGTAGGCAGAGTAAACCAGCAATTGAAGCTAGTAGCTAGTACGTACTTCCGCCGTTTTTAAATGTTTGATATTAACTTTTTAAGTACATATTTGACCGTTCGTCTTATTAAATTTTTTTTATAAAATATGTAAAACTATATGTATATATGAAATTATATTTAACAATGAATCAAATGATAGGAAAAGAATTAATAATTACTTAATTTTTTTAATAAGACGAATGGACAAACATATTTAAAAATGTCAACGACGTTAAATATTTAGAAACGGAGGGAGTAATTTATTCACAAATGATTCTGCTTGCATCCTGTTCGCTTACTGGCTTTGAATCATTCAGCATGGCTTCTGATTCCTGAATCGACGACCAGGTTTCCTGAACTGATTGATTATATTATTGTATCAAAATCTCTGTCTGTTTGCAACATGCAAGGATTGTTTGTCATGTGTGTTCCTCTGTGCTACAAAACATGCCTGTATCATGTATGTCAGTATGTGAGAATCTCTTAAGATTCACGACGTCTTTTGAAAAATGTGTTTATTTAAGCTATATTGCATCCATGCTTAGGTACTATTATTTTCTTATTATATCATTGTCTGAATATTACTGAAAATTGATAGTCCAAAATAGATGATCCCAAAAAAAATGGATGAAATCTTTAGAATTGCTGTCTATTACTAGCACGCACTTTTTTTTAAAAAAAAAAACATCATCTCAAAACTTTCATATGAAAATCAATTCAAAAAACATTTACACTACTAAAAAAATACAAATAGATGCCTCCCAACCAGCACCCATATAGCGGCACTGATGAGAGATATCAAAGGTGCCAGTTGATCTCAAGAATCCAAATAAAAAACCGGATCGATGCATCTAGGAGCTCCCCTGCACCCTGACCAGATCAAAGAACACACATGAACATCAACAGCATCCAAGAACACATGAACATGAACATCACGAACATGATGTTGACGCTTCGATGGACTACTGCCCGACGATGATACACGGGGCATCGACATCATACTCCACCCCTGCCACCATCGCCGGATGGAGAGGAGGAGCGAGCCTCCTTTTCCCCCTGGGGGATGGAGTCGCAAAGTCTCCTTAATCACCATCTTAAGATAGCTCAACCCAACAATATCATCCTCCGTGATGGTGGTCTTCCCAGCAACAGCTTGTCTTACCTCAGCTTGTGCCTTTGCCATTATTCTTGGATTCCGCATGAGTTCCGCCAAGGTCCAAATCAGCACTGTCGGCGATGTCTCACTGGCCCCTGAAATCATGTCCTAAAAATGGTAGTTGCTTTTCTCGTCAGTTGTATGACTTTTTTTCTATCATATATACTTACGCAATATGTAACTAAATTTACAGAATGCATTGACTTAAACTTCAGTGCTAATTTGCATGAAAGTTAGCGGATCTCTGTAGTAATTTTTATTTTTTTTCTGAATTTGTAGGGTTAACCAAAAATAAATTTATTTTGTTGATAATCTATATGATATATTGAACTGATATTTTTAGGTGTTGAAAAATTACGTATAAAAAAGTAAAATATAAATAAATTACTTTATGAATAGTCATCCATGTCCTAGAATATATATACACACACGCATACATATATGTTATTCAAGTTTAGAACTTAGAAGACCAACAAATAAGAGAAAAAACTCATGCAGCTAAGAAATACTCGCTCCGTTCATATATATGCAGCAACCTAATGCTAAATTAGAAGTTGTCTAGATACTACTCCCTCCGTTTTATATTATAAATCATTTGATTTTTTTTCTTAGTCAAACTTATTTAAGTTTAAAAAAGTTTGTGGTAAATATACTAATATTTTCAATACAAGTTAAACATATTATCAAAATATATTCAATGTCAAATTTAATAAAACTAATCTTATATCGTAGATGTTGCTAATTTTTCTACAAACTTGGTCAAACCTAAAGAATTTTGACTAATAAAAAAAGTCAAACTTATAATATGAAACGGAGAAAATACTACTCTCTATTTCATATTTTAAGTCATTATGACTTTTTCTTTTCTTAATTAAACTTCTTTAGGTTTGACTAAGTTTATAAAAAATTTAGCAACATCTGCAAAATGAAATTAGTTTCATTCAAATTAACATTTCATATATTTTGTTAATTTTGGTAATATGTTTATTTTGTGTCGAAAATATTGCTGTTTTTTTTCAATAAACTTGGTAAAAAAAATTAGCTAAGAAAAAGGTCAACGATTTATGATATGAAATGAAGGTAGTAATATATATTACTATATTTTGGGATAGATGGGGGAGTAAAACTGTGCTAGTTTTGTATTCCCTCCGTTCAAAAAAAAAAAAAGACAAACCCTGGGTTTCTGTGTTCAACGTTTGACCGTCCGTGTTATTTAAAAAAATTATGAAAAAATTTAAAAGATAAGTCACGCATAAAGTATTAATCATGTTTAATCATCTAACAACAATAAAAATACTAATTATAAAAAAAAATTCATATAAAATGAACAGTCAAACGTTGGACACGGAAATCTAGGGTTTGTTCTTTTTTTTTTGGATGGAGGGAGTATATAAAGAGGAAATAGGTATATAGTGTGAGTGTGACACTTACAAACAGAAGCACGACTATGATTTCGTCGGTAACTGGGACCGGCGTGCCACCTTCCTTCTGCAGCCGAAGCAGGACGTCGAGGAAGCAGTCTTTCCCCGCCGCAGCCTCGCCGGCGCCGGCGGCGCTGTCGTCCATCAGCTGGTCCTTCCGTTCTTGGATGATCCGTGTTATGACGAGCTCCATCCTCTTGCGGCTGGCGAGGCCCTTGCGTGGCGCCACCGCCACCATCCGCACGAGCTTGGACGACGGGAACAGGTCGACGACGCTGAGCCACGTGATCTGCTTCTTGGCGACCTCGAGCGCCTCCATGAACTCGTCGCGGTGGCTGCACCGGCCGCCGACGGAGCTCACCATCACGATGTCGTTGGCGAGCTTGCTGATCTCTCGTTGAGGTTCACGCCAGCGGCGGCGCCCACCGCGCCCGCGCCGGCGGCGGACGCGGCCAGCTCACGCACGAGCCGCGCCACCTCGCCCTCGCGGACGCCCCGGAACGACCTCACCCGGGCGGCGGTGAGCAGCTCCTGCATGCAGATCTTGCGGAGGTGGCGCCACCGCTCGCCGTACGGCCCGAATATGACGTCGCGGCCGCCGAAGAAGATCTCCTCGGTGGTGGCGTGAGGTGGCGGTCGGCGAACCTGAGGTCCTGGTGCTTCAGGACCTCCTCCGCCACCGCCGGCGACGACACGACCACCGCGGGGACCTCGCCCATCCACAGCTGCATGATGGGGCGTGCTTCTCCGACAGCGCGCGCAGCGAGCGGTGGGTCTGGGGGCTCTTCGTCATCGCGAGGTGGTGGAGGCTGCCGATCAGCGGCAGCGTCCATGGCCCCGGCGGAAGGTTGAGCCTTGGCTTCACCGCAGATGATACCAGCTTGGAGAGGACGACGACGAACAGCGCTGATAGGCACAGAGCCAGTATCAGCTTGTCCCTCCATCTTAATTGATCGTCGGAGTTGAGTTTGCTTATCTATGTTTAGCTATTTATAGTAATACTCCCTCCGTTTAAATCATAAGACACCCCTTTTTCTAAAAAAAAAATCAAAACTGTTTATTTGACTTTTTGACAATTTGACTAATGATCATGCTAACCACATCTATACTAAATATTATGTATGCTATATTACTATATTTATATTTTGATGTACTTTATGTGATACTGATTTTTTATTAGAAATTTGATATGAAATAAATTAATTATTAAAGTATAATTTGGTAGAGAGGGAGTATATCTAAAGTATCAGAAATATTTTCGTGGTACGCTTTTTAAACTGCTAAACGGTGTGTTTCGTATGAAAACTTTCTATATGAAAGTTGTTCTAAAATATCAGATTAATCCTTTTTTAAGTTTATAATAATTAAAACTTAATTAATCACATGTTACTATCACCATGTTTTACGTAAAATAATAAATATTCATCTTTATCTTTATCTAGAGAAGATTCAAAAGACCACCTTCCTGGTGGATGCCGCAGGCCAGCTGATTCGCTATCAGATGACTGTACCGTCTACTGACACGTGTTGTAGCGTGGAGCGGGAGTGAATAGGAAAATCTAGAAGAAGAAGAAAAAACACTGTACGCTGCCTCCTTGAAAAAAATGAAAGAAATATCCCACCACATGGTGCGGTCATGAGCTATTAACATGGCACTCGCACCCAGACAACCATTCCAAGTGAAAGAAAATGCAACAAAAATATTTTCTAGACTCCTGTACGGTACATGAAGAAAAGAGACAGAGATAGAGAGCGAGTACGAAAGATTAGGCCAGAGATCCTTGCACTGGCACAGCCTGAGCTATAACTGCAGCCAGTGGCGGAGTGAGGATTATTTTCGAGTCGCTTGGTCAGACCTGCACTATATACTTCTTTCGTCATAAATTACTTGTCTTATAAAATTATTTGACATATTCTATAATTTGAAATAAAAAACTATAATATCCTTACAAAGTAATTTATGGATGAGAATAGATGGGTGTGTGTGGAGGGGTAGAATTGGGAGAAATCTAAATAAGTTGTGATCACTGGTGAAGAAACCGTTTTTACTCCCGGTTAGTAACCCCTTTAGACTCGGGTTTCCAACCGGGACTAGGAATCGGGAACTAAAGATGCCCGGTTAGTGTTACTTACTGGGATTAAAGAGAGGGTAGCGGTCCCAGTTGGTCCTTTTTCTTTTTTCTTCATTGTTTCTTTGGCCAGAGTTAATCCCTGTATTTTCTCCCGAATCGAGTGCCATGCATATCACCAAATCAAACCCCAAATTCCCAAATCCCCAATTCAAAGTAACATCCCAAATCATTCACATCACAAATTTTAAGTTATTTATACACACAAATCAAATACATCACAAATCCTAAAAAAATACACACAATTCAAATACATCATAGATTATACATCTGAGATCCATGCAATTAATCACAAAATTATACATCTCAAAATCAAACTTCATGACTTTTGACTAATGATGATGCTAACCACATCTATACTAAATATTAAATATTATGTATGGTATATTACTAGATTTATATTTTGATGTACTTTATGTGATACTGATTTTTTATTTGTTAGAAATATGATATGAAATAAATTAATTATTAAAGTATAATTTGGTTGAGAGGGAGTATATCTAAAGTATTGGATTTTCGTGGCACGCTTTTCAAACTGCTAAACGGTACGTTTCATGTGAAAACTTTCTATATGAAAGTTGTTCTAAAATATCAGATTAATCTTTTTTAAGTTTATAATAATTAAAACTTAATTAATCATCTTATTTTATATAAAACACTTAATCTTTATTTTTATCTGAAATGTATCAAACACCACCTTAGTGGTGGATGCCGCCGGCCAGCTGATTTGCTATCAGATAACTCTACCGTATACCGACACGTGTTCCGACCCGTGTTGTTGCGTGGAGCGGGAGTGAATAGGAAAATCTAGAAGAAGAAGAAAAAACACTGTACGCTGCCTCCTTGAAAAAAGAAAAGAAATATCCCACCACATGGCACGGTCATGAGTTATTAACATGGCACTCGAACCCAACCAACCATTTCAAGTGAAAGAAAATGCAACAAAAATATTTTCTAGACTCCTGTACGGTACATGAAGAAAAGAGACGGAGAGATAGAGAGTGAGAACGAAAGATTAGGCCAGAGATCCTTGCACTGGCACAGCCTGAGCTATAACTGCAGCCAGTGGCGGAGTGAGGATTATTTTCGAGTCACTTTGGTCAGACCTGCACTATATACTTCTTTCGTCATAAATTACTTGTCTTATAAAATTATTTGACATGTTCTATAATTTGAAATAAAAAACTATAATATCCATACAAAGTAATTTATGGATGAGAATAGATGGGTGTGTGTGGAGGGGTAGAATTGGGAGAAATTTCAATAAGTTGTAATCACTGGTGGAGAAACCGTTTTTACTCTCGGTTGGTAACCCCTTTAGTCCTGGGATTTCAACCGGGACTAGGAATTCGGAACTGTTACCAACCGGGATTAAAGATGGCCATCTTTAGTTCCGGTTGGTGTTACTTATCGGGATTAAAGAGAGGGTAGTTGGTCCTTTTTCTCTTTTTTTTTCATTGTTTCTTTGGCCAGAGTTAATCCCTGTATTTTCTCCCGAATCGAGTGCCATGTATATCCCCAAATCAAACCCCAAATCCCCAATTCAAAGTAACATCCCAAATCATTATCATCACAAATCTTAAGTTACTTATACACACAAATCAAATACATCATAAATCCTAAAAAATACATACAAATCAAATACATCACAGATTATACATCTCAGATCCATGCAGTGAATCACAAAATTATACATCTCAGTGAGTCACAAATTATCCAAAAAAAAAGGAGAAAGGATGCCGGCTGGCAGAGGAGAGGGCGCCCGGCTGCCGCTGCCGTCGCGAGGAAGGGGAGGAGGAAGGGATCTGTGAGGATGTGGTTGCGATTGTAGAGGAGAGGATAAGTGCAAGGGATTATATACTATGCATTGAATTTTACTCCCGGTTGATAATACGAATCGGGACTAAAGATCAATTACCAATCGGGACTAAAGTGGTGATCTTTAGTCCCGGTTGGTGTCACCAACCGAAACTAAAGATCCTCGGCCTCCTGACAGGCCACTGACAAGGGATGAACCGGGACTAAAGATCATAGAATGGCTCTGGGGTTTTCAACCGGGACTAAAGATTATTTTTTTAAAAAAACTAGGGCACTTGCTGCCCCCATTTCCATTACTAGAAACAGGAATAAGTGTCATTACAGAACAAGAAAGGATAGAGAAGGGAGTAAAGAGAAGAAAAGAATAAAAGGCAAAAGACCTCAAAAGGAAGGAATAAGTTTTCCCTTGTCCTAGAGGAACACACTCACAGGATACAGCAAAAGCACAATCTAAACTTAACCCTGACCCAGCTTAATGTCTAGAAACAAAGTAGTCTCCTATGTCTTCATGTTGGTCTGCCTCCCAGGATATGAATTCTTCAAGCTTCCAGTCTTCTTGCAGTGCGCCAGCCAAACTTGGAGCTGAAAATCTCATTTGCTACCTGCCTTGTTAATCTGGCCCCCAGGAGCAATTTTTCTCGATTTGCCTCCAATTTCTGCATTACAGCCTAGGATTCAATCCAATGACAGGTCTGGAAAACAACATCAATGGGGTCATTAGGCAGTTTATTCTCAAAACAAGCAGTGTTTCTAACTTTCCAAATGGCCCAGAAAATTGCAGCCACACCTACAGCCATCAGGGTTTTCATTCCCTTCCCATAGCTGAGTAGCCAAACCCCAAACATGTCTTGAATATTGGAGACAGGTTTTAGATTCAGGGAACAAGATACAATATTCCAAAGAAACTTGGCAAGAGGGCAATCAAAAAAATAAATGTTGAACAGTTTCTATGTTGTCACATAATTGGCATTTGATGTCACAGAATTGACTAAAGATCATTTTTAGTCCCGGTTCTTTTTGGAACCAGGACTATTGTGGTTTTGGGTCGACCCAGCAAAGATCATTTCTCCATTAGTGAATTGATGGGATAAGTAGTACTTGGTAGTGACAAGTATTGTGAGAATAAATTTGAATGGTATGAAGACAACTAATTTGGGACGGAGAGAGTACAAACATTATGTTAGGAAGGGTTTACTCCTTCTGTCCCTAAAAAACCAACCTATATCGGATGCGACACATCCTAGTACTAAAATGAATACGTGCATATCTAATATCAACATAAAATCTTGATTAAGTGCTAGAGCATCAACTAAGTAGTTGATGGATGGGAGGAATGGTGTTTTCTTTGCGGAAAAAAAAAACTAGTTTTGGGGCTCTCTCTCGGGCATCTATAGTGAAGTCTTATCGTGGAACCATAAATCTAATGGGTAAGGCCTAATCGAAAGTTTAATTTGTCTCGAGGCAGTGAAACTCGGGAACTATGGGCTGAGGGTCATTCTCTGGCCAATTGGTGCCTAGTCGGGATGGCCAATCCCATCCTGAGGACCAAGAGACCAATAATCAGGGTGCGAGTGCTTTAGTATGTTCCACTGAGGGTTACCTTCAAGAGTTTCACTGTTTTGAGGCGAATCATATTAAAGGTCTTGGCATGTACTCCATCCGAGACCGAGTACTTTCAGGTAACGCGACGCATGGTAGACATGACAAGGAGGACGTGTCATGTGGGTAAAGTTGTATTACCTCTGATCAGCGTTAAAATCTATTCGAATAGCCACCCCCTTACTAGTGGGCATGCCTAGCAAAGTTACTTTAAGTAGGTCTCTACTTTCTAAAACTTGAGAGAATAGATTCATGATGGTTTTAAGCAGATTGTTTAACCTGGGTTGGTTGCGTGGCTCGCAAACTTATTAGCTATATAATTATGACTTGGATCAGGATCATGTTTTAAAAATAGCTTTAAACTTGTAAATTATGGCTTTCTGCAAAATGAACCATATTATGCCATTCCTTTGTTATGCCTATGCATTATTATCGTGCATCTCCGGTATGGCTTGCTTGTACCGCGTGGTACTAATTCTTGCTCACCTCTACTTCAGAAAAGTTGTATGCTTTGGAGGAGAAGGCTTGGACTGCTAGCTCGACCGTCGTCGAGGGCCTGTGGATAATGCTTCCATAGACTTCCACTATCTTTTTGTTTATCTTTGAATATAAGGGCATATGCTCACCTTTTTTTTTTGACCGGGACATATGCTCACCCTTTAATAAAGTACTATATTTACGCTTCTGCAAGTGTGGAACATATCCTATGCACAGAAGTTTCCCGGGCACGGAAAGCTTGTGTGCATTGGATATGTTCCCCTGCAAGGCTTGTAATACTACAATTCTGTTAGTGTACCCCGCCTTCCTGGAACGGGGATTAATACAATGAGCGTTTGAGAAAATGATTGTATTTTATTGAGCGTGACACCATGTGAGGTGTACATAAGTGGTCCTAGATAACATATGGGTTTGGTACATGTGGATACCACATCCAATACCTAGAAAACAGGTATGGTACTCATAGGTACCACGTTTGTGACACCTGTGAGTACCATATTGAATAGCAAGGTTTCAGGCCTAATACCCATAGATACCACATCTGATACCTAGGTACTAGGTCTGATACCTACGGGTATCACATCTGTTATCTTGGTACCATGTCTCACACTCATGGGCACCATGTCCGATACCTATTAACCAAGTTTGATACCCCGTGGGTACCCTATCTGACACCTAATTACCAAGTCTGATACCCATGAGCACCAACAAGTTTGATAAAAATAGGCACAATATCTGATATGTAGTTACCTCAAAATATTGCTATCATCACTAGTACTTGATAGGTATGACACTGATACTTGCAAATATCACTACTAAAGATCAACCTATGGCTCAACTTAATTGGTCTAGTTAGCTTAGGTGCTACAAACGAAGGAGTTAAAACCTTCACTTGTATCACTATGCATGTCACCTATAACACCACAGACACAACTGATATAGTCGTCAAGTACACTGTAAATATAAGGTCTGCAAACCAGGTACCATCATCTCTACCTCCCTCATGCTCAGTGGCCTATAGATATCCCACAAAACCAATCCCTCCTGCAAAGCGGCCAGATCTCGATCGGTGGAAGGGATAGCTATTTCAGTTTGTTATGTGCAACTGTTAGACCAATATGAATGACATTGTATTTGATGTGTGATCCAATGGATGCAAATTACTGTACTCCTTTATATCTCATAACTTAAATTTTATTGTCCCACACGTCTTTTGTGGACCAAACCATCTCTCTGTTTTCCTATATCGAGTCAACTAATTCTATTTTTTCAGGACCTATTGATCCTTAATTAGAATCTGAGATAGCCTGTTACACATGAACCAAATCTCTCCTGGCAGTAGTCTCCCTTTGCTGCTAGATTAATTGCAGGGACACTTCTGGTCCATCTCAGAATGCGTGGAAGCGGATATATTGATGAGCCCAGATGCCAGCTACTAATTGGAAGTAGGAAGATGAGCATGACGGATGTGTGGGCTGGCCAAGTCACATGAAGTGGTACTACTAACCAACTAGTCTATACAACAACAGTCTACAAGTTTGCCACCACGTCATTCTCAAATTTTTTTCCTTTTCTTTTTCTAATGTCATGCCCACACTTGTTATCTTTTCCTTCCTACATTACTAATCATGTGGACCCCACAATTACATGGGCGCGCATATGTAGTCGGAGAAAAATTAGTCGCCCACTCATGCTCCTCCTCTCCTCTCATCTCCAGCGTAGCACTTTTGTCAGTATAGGTCTAAATAGATATGACAATGCTCAACTGAAAGGGTAAAAGGTGCCTGTTGGGAAACCCTAGTAGGTGCTGATTTTCCCAACCGGCACAATGGAGGCGGCACTGATGATACTTGTAATAGGTGCCGGTTTTGAGGTCAAAACCGGCACCTATATGGTTCTAAATTCTAATAGTGTCGGTTCTAAGCCAAAGAGCTACATGGCTGTTAAATAGGTGCCGGTTTTAGGTTAAAACCAACACCTATATGGTCATAATAGGTACTAGTTCTAAGCCAAATTGCAACATGGCTGTCAAATAGGTGCCGGTTTTTAGGTTAAATCAAATCAACAACCAAAAGTTAAATGGATCGAGAAATAATGACTATTTACCTTTAGCCTTCAATCTTTAACCAAACCCCACAAAAAAATGGAGCAAAATCTGATCCCCTCCTCTAGCTGATCGGGCAAGAACACTTATTGAAATATCCAAACAATACCAAATGAAATATTAAAAAAGTTCATTGCGACAAAAAAGAACTTAGTCAAACTCTTGTGAAAACATTGTCTTCTCACACGTGAAACATTAAGTTTCAATGGCCAAAAAATATATATTTTTTCATCGAAATAAAATCAATAGAGATCTTATTATAAAGATTTAATTGTGATAAATACAATGGTGTAATTGTAAATTGGATAAATAATTTAAGAGATCATCGCTTAATTTGCGCATGCATAGATTGCATGTGAGTTGCATGCACACATTCTGCTCACGGGCTCACACTCCAGATGTGGGAGAAGGAGATTAGCATGTCTGTAGGAAGAAGAGAACTATTGATTTGAAAGTAAGGTCGTCATGTTGTATCCGATCGATGTTCTGTCTACGCTCGAATGACCGATCTGAAATGTTTTTCTAATTTGTCTTCGGTTTATTATCATTAAGCATCAAGTCATTTTCTTAGAGATAAGTAGTTCAGTTGGTTAGGATAAGAAGCAGAGTTAGAATCTGTTTAAAGAGTTGTAATTGTTTAGGAAGAGTTACCGAAGAATTAAACAGAATCTATATTTTTCATATATCTATATCCTTCCTCGATTCCTTTCTTCGTCCTTCCTCCTTGCGTGTCCTCTACGCTATTTTACGGTTTTTTCTTTCTTCTGCAGGTTCATTATCTACCAACTACACCGGCGGCGAGGTCAGGACCATATCCTCCAACACACCACGAGTATATTCTCTATTAAAAAAAAACTTTTAAAAATAAATCCAGATAAGTATTTATCCAGATTCATTCTCAGAAGTAGGTTTTTTCTTGAGATGGATTGTACAATTTACGTCCTGTGCTAGGTCGTGACAACATGCCCCAAAGATGTATGATTATGTTGTTCTGGTAGCCACCAGCTCTGGATACTTACATCGTATCTCTGTTTATTACACATGCCTAACCTATGTGTTTATTTGCTCTTTCATATAACATACATGACGCAAATCCTAACAAATTTGAGTATGGACGACGACCATCCTCTACGCTCTTATATATGGTTCCACTCTGTCCACAAACCGGTGAAAATTATGAACCATATTCTGATTAGTGCGGCCATCGATCAAACTCCACATTCTGATTACCTCAGCTTTTAAATGCAACACTGGTAGTACTTCAGTATCCAAAAAAAAGAAAAGAAAAAGTGACAGAGATGAATCTACAATGATCTGAGTTGAAGTGGCTCCTTGATGACCGCATCCACCGCGCTGACCATCTCTTTGGGAGAACTGAATCCGTCGGTCTGGTAGTAGAACAGGTGAAGAATCTTGCACATCTTCCAGAACAGCTGCTTGCACGGCCTCGGGATTGGGCCTTCCTGCTCGCCGACGACCAAGCTCAGCAGCTTCCTCCGTGAGGCGTCGATGCGCTTCATCACTTCGGTTTTGGCCTCGTCTACGGACATGGAGCCGCCGCTAGCGTGGACGAGCAGCGAGACGCCGTTCGTCATTTTGCCGTCCGACTCCTCCCTCTGCGCCGCAATTTGAGAAGCAATGCTTCGTCAGAACTTGCAAGCTCTAACTGACCAGCAGCTACTAGTATTTTTCCAAAACAAATTAGAGTAATAATTAAATTATTTTTTGAAAGAAAAACAATTGTAACTATTTTATCGAAATTACGTACAGTCTTTAGCTAGGCATTTCATTGAACTAAAGAAATACCTGAATTTGAAAGTAAGTTCTACAACTGTACATGTTTATTAGACACACATATATATATAGGGTATATATAAAGTTGTAGTTTTATGATAAAATTGTTATTTTTAAATTTGTATGAACTTTCCGGTCAAAATTGCACAAAAAGATAGTCTTGATAAAATGACCGCAGGTTGTGAAATTGTTGTTAATAATTAGGGCCTTAGAAATGTCGTACTAGATTTTCTCCGTTGGAACTAATAAGTACACAATCTTACTGATTACTTACACCTTAAAATTTTTAATTTGCGTATGTACCAAAATTTTGAAAAAAAAAATATAAGAGGACAAGGACAGCATGGACTTTCTGTCACAAAGTACGTACCTCAATGCCTCGAATGTCATTCAGGAGACGACCGCAAGTGCCCACCAGCCTGAACATCTCATCGTATTCTTCAAGTTTGACAATACCCTCCGGGAGCTTTTCTCCGATCAGAAACAATGCCGACATCACCGTAGCGCCCTGTCCAAGTGACACCATACCACTTTCCATGTATTCTTCAAACGTTGGCAGATGCTGGCTCCTCTGCCATTCTGCCTCAACCTTCATGCACCTCACCACATGTAGCCACTGCAGATACATATAGCGAGAGAGTTCCAACCTGTTAATATTAACCGGAAGTAAGCAAATACACCTTCCGTCCCAAAATATTGGATGGATCTCTTATATTTTGCTAGGGTTAAGCAACAAAAAATTCAGGCAATCGCGCAACACGAGAGTGACTCACTACGTCTACTAGGTACTTGGTAACATCGTGGCCTTGTAAGGCGGAAGCCTTTGCGCCGATCTCGTTCACCGTATTACAAAGAGCCTGGAACACGATCTTCACATCTTCAGAATAGTACTCATCTTCATGAGGCTCTTCCCACCTATATATGACAGCCATTTTTGCACCGTAGAGAAGAGACGAATTAGCTAGCTCGCTAGAGACATAAGCATGCCAACTTCTTTGAGAGAAAAGACATAGAATCGAAGGAATTAAATGAGGAAATTAAATTACTTCTCCATTAACGATAAGAGGTTTTCTTGTTCTGGTTCTAATCCACCAACATCAAAGAGATCGTCGATAACAGCCGTCAACCAAGCAGTTCTAGCCCAAAATAAATCCAGATAAGTATTTATCCAGATTCATTCTCAGAAGTAGGTTTTTTCTTGAGATGGATTGTACAATTTACGTCCTGTGCTAGGTCGTGACAACATGCCCCAAAGATGTATGATTATGTTGTTCTGGTAGCCACCAGCTCTGGATACTTACATCGTATCTCTGTTTATTAATTACACATACCTAACCTATGTGTTTATTTGCTCTTTCATATAACATACATGACGCAAATCCTAACAAATTTGAGTATGGACGACGACCATCCTCTACGCTCTTATATATGGTTCCACTCTGTCCACAAACCGGTGAAAATTATGAACCATATTCTGATTAGTGCGGCCATCGATCAAACTCCACATTCTGATTACCTCAGCTTTTAAATGCAACACTGGTAGTACTTCAGTATCCAAAAAAAAGAAAAGAAAAAGTGACAGAGATGAATCTACAATGATCTGAGTTGAAGTGGCTCCTTGATGACCGCATCCACCGCGCTGACCATCTCTTTGGGAGA
The DNA here is from genome assembly GCA_009805545.1 of Oryza longistaminata. Classification (NCBI taxonomy): domain Eukaryota; kingdom Viridiplantae; phylum Streptophyta; class Magnoliopsida; order Poales; family Poaceae; genus Oryza; species Oryza longistaminata. The sequence goes on along the minus strand of CM020179.1, from coordinate 24,475,112 downwards.
ACTGAATCCGTCGGTCTGGTAGTAGAACAGGTGAAGAATCTTGCACATCTTCCAGAACAGCTGCTTGCACGGCCTCGGGATAGGACCTTCCTGCTCGCCGACGACCAAGCTCAGCAGCTTCCTCCGTGAGGCGTCGATGCGCTTCATCACTTCGGTTTTGGCCTCGTCTACGGACATGGAGCCGCCGCTAGCGTGAACGAGCAGCGAGACGCCGTTCGTCATTTTGCCGTCCGACTCCTCCCTCTGCGCCGCAAATTTGAGAAGCAATGCTTCGTCAGAACTTGCAAGCTCTAATTAACTGACCAGCAGCTAGCAGCCACCATGGCTAATTACTAGTATTTCCAAAACAAATTAGAGTAATAATTAAATTATTTTTTTAAAGGAAAACATTTATAACTATTTTATCAAAATTACAGTCTTTAGCTAGGCATTTCATAGAACTAAAACAATACCTGATTTTGAAAGTTAGTTCTACAACTCTACATGTTAGACACACACACATATATACAGGGTATAAAGTTGTAGTTTTATGATAAAATTGTTTTTTTTTAATTTTTATGAACTTCCGGTCAAAATTGCACAAAAAGATAATCTTGATAAAATGACCGCAGTTTGTGAAATTTTGTTAATAATTAGGGCCTTAGAAATGTCGTACCAGATTTTCTCCGTTGGAACTAATAAGTACACAATCTTACTGATTACTTACACCTTAAAATTTTTAATTTGCATATATACCAAAATTTTGAAAAAAAATTATAAGAGGATAAGAACAGCATGGACTTTCTGTCAGAAAGTACGTACCTCAATGCCTCGAATGTCATTCAGGAGACGGCCGCAAGTGCCCATCAGCCTGAACATCTCATCGTATTCTTCAAGTTCGACAACACCCTCCGGGAGCTTTTCTCCGATCAGAAACAATGCCGACATCACCGTAGCGCCCTGTCCAAGTGACACCATGCCACTTTCCATGTATTCTTCGAACGTTGGCAGATGCTGGCTCCTCTGCCATTCTGCCTCAACCTTCATACACCTCACCACATGTAGCCACTGCAGAGATACATATAGAGAGAGAACTCTAACTTGTTAATATTAACCGGAAGTAAGCGAATACTCCCTCGGCTCCAAAATATAACGGATTTTGGATGGATGGGAGTGCATTATATTTTACGACAGAGGGAGTATGCAACAAAAAAAAAATTCAAGCAATCGCGCAAAAACGAGAGTGACTCACTACGTCTACTAGGTACTTGGTAACATCATGGCCTTGTAACGCGGAAGCCTTTGCGCCAATCTCGTTCACCGTATTATAAAGAGCCTGGAACACGATCTTTACATCCTCAGAGTAGTACTCATCTTCACCAGGCTCTTCCCACCTATATATGACAACCATTTTTTGCATGGCAGAGAAGATAAATTAGCTAGCTAGCTCGCTAGAGATATAAAACATGGCAACATTTTTGAGAAAAAAGAAGACATATTAATTAATTACTTCTCCATTAATGCTAGGAGGTTTTCTTGTTCTTGTTCTAATCCACCAACATCGAAGAGATCGTCGATAACAGCCGTCAACCAAGCGGTTCTTGCCCACGAGGTGCGAGCGTAGCCCATTTCAGGACGGAATGTGGTGGCAGCACCAGAGAGATAGCAATATGTTATCTTCTGCCGTGCGAAATGTAGCTGGTCGAGTCTGTTGTCTTTCACCCAACTGTAAAAAAAGTTTTTTTTTTTTGGCAATTTGTCCAAGTTAGAACCATATGGGAGCAGTATTGATCTTGAGTTGTTTTTTTTTTTAAAAAAAAAGGAATAA
>CM020179.1:24447986-24473280 GCA_009805545.1 Oryza longistaminata | reverse complement strand
ACAACTGACAATGGCCTGGAACACCAACCTTTCGAGATAATTCAGTTCATTTTTGGTAATTCGATTGAGATATGCTGAAACCATCAACAGCCAAAGCTAGAAAATCTTGATTGTCATGAACAGGCCTGATCGAGTAAGAAGCATAAGGGAACTAATTAGTACACTCAGGTGTTATTTATTTACTCAGATTTTGGCATATATTTTCGATGGAAGCCTTACTTGCACTCTGTTTTCAGCATCTGGGAGCCCTTAGCGTCGAAAAGCACAATGTTCTTCCTGTGGACTAGACGTTCAATGTGCTGTAGAAGGGATACTTCAGAGCAACTCTATCTGAAATTACAAAGCGAAATTCTCATTTAAACACAAACTGAACTGTCTGAAGCGAAATGGCCAAATGGGAATTTCAAATTCAAGGCAAGAACCTCTTCACGGCCTGGAGATTCCTTGGATCCCATTAGAGCACAGCATTTCCTTCAATAGGCTGCCTGACCAAGAGCCTATGCTATCTAAGATCAAATCATTTTCTATATACTGTATTTCGAGGTCTTGTATAATTCCAGTACAGATTTTCTATCGTTTAGATACCCTTGAAGCGATCACGGAAGCCTGAAGCTTCAGCAACAATGAGATAGCTCATCTGCAACGTATTTTAATCAAATACGTTAAACAAAAGAAATTCTAGATGAACCCCAATATGAAATAAGATCAAATTCCAGAATTCGAACGCACCTGAGGAAACATCGTAACCGTTCATTCTTAAAAGGCGAAATGCCATTGCGCACGTTGTTACGTCTAACATGATTTCCTCGTCTCTCCCTAACCAGGAACTGTAAACTTGCTCGGCAATTTTTGAGCTCAATATACAAATTAAACAAACAGAAAAAAAAAATTATTACCTGTATGTCATGTCCAGGATGCTCTTTATCTCACTGGCAAAATACTGAGATATTCCCATGTTTTCAAGCGCATCCACCATTGAAAGCGACAATATATGTTTAGTGGATACAGTGTTGGCACTGCAACAAAGGATTACGGTATAAGCTATGTACTTAATTAATAACAGAATGTAGCAATTTCTTGACAATACTTGCCCCCGGTTTTTAGTTGATAAGCATTGACCGTTCGTCTTTTCAAAACTTTTTATACAGATATAAAAAAATATGCATTAATTAAATTATCTTACTTATCATAAACTAATTATAATAAAATAAACAGTAATTATGTATTCTTTTCGATAAGTTAAATGATTAAACGTAATAAAAAAATAAATTAAAAGTGAAAAAAAAATCAGGAGTACTATATACAAACTCACCTACGCCAATCGAATTTATTGACTAGAGATTGCAAGTATTGGAGAGCTTTATCGTCGTGGTAATTGGCTAATGCGCCAGCAGTAGAAGAAGGACAGTTGAACAATGACCCGTTCTTCCTCTGGGAACATCATGATTTCATCCCACTCCAGAAGGTTCCCAAATCCTTCTGCCAGATAGGCCATGTAGGCCTTTCTTCCACGAGAATGGTTCCCGGCCTCTCTAAATTAATGAATCCAACATTCAGGATAATTTACTTGTAACTCAAGATATACGTCAAATCAATCGTTTGCAATCTCGTTTGTATTATTTATTTTGTCAAAAAAATATATTGTAAAATTGAAATTAATAATTACCCAGTTGGCTAGCTAATAAATGTTCAGGTCTTTTCTTTACTTTGATCGTAACGCAATTTAATGCATGGGCTAGGTTTATTCATATTTTCCATGCGTAGCAGTTGTTTGATCATTCTGCCTTGGATTGGTGGCAAACAATGTTGCCACGCACCCGTAGCCCATCGTGGCTAAATTATGTGTAAAAAAAATAGTTTCAGAGATGATAGTTTACAATTTTAGCTGAAAAGGTTCATTTTTTTTAGAAAAAAGTTGGGCGATGATCAGTTTTATCATAGTTTTAAAAAGTTGATGTGCTTGGAAATTGTTATAAACTTATTCGGAAACAATATAAATATCCATTCTAGTATAAACTTTGATATTGGCAATTAAACCTTTGTATTTTCACTCCCGAAGGTGATTAAGACTATCAAATCGTTTGTCTGACGGGGACTTCCAAGCCGGACCCATGGCCAAGGGTTAGCATAGCTGGGAAAGTGATGCCGAAACCTATAGGAGCAACTGTTGATCATCCATCGCAATCGAGAAATTTCTTCCAATGAAACTTAGTCCTGCAGCCGTCATTACCATAGGATTAATTAAGACGCTTGAAGAGTAAGATATGATTAAAGCAATTATGTGGAAAGGTTGAAAGGTACTCCTCGTATAGTTAAATCTTTACTGCGACATATAGTCCTAAAATATATCTCATCGTGAAAATTTCAATAATATATAGGTATCCGTAGTAAAAAGTATAATAGACTTATTAAATAGAAGTATTGCAATGATTTCTCTTACAGTAAAGATTTTTATTACCCAAGCTTGTTTTAGCTATAACATAACCACGCATGGTGTTTGTTTGGTTAACATAACCAACCATGCATGGTGCGATATGGTTTGTTTGGCTAAGTTTTAAATTACCAATCACACCAAACTGAGAGAAATTAACTGAGGTACTATGGTGTTTGCGGCTCTAAGTTTTATAATTAAGTAAACCCAAATTCAATGGGTATAAAAATGTTATAAGAAAATAGAAAATGACATTAATTGTTAAGTGTATCTATATATAAATATTGATATATGTTACCTCTCCTGATGTGCTCCCTACCAACATTCCATTTGTTGAGTGCGAGAACACATGCTAGCGTAGATGATAGGGCATCTTTGTTGGCTGTGGATTTGGACCGTCAATACTCCATGATCCATCGTCCTGTTGATTCTCTAGTATCCCAGTGAACGCATGAGGGAAGCTTGGATTCTGAGAGGAAACCCCGGAGTGGCCACATAGCCACCCACGCAGTGTCATATGGGGATGGTGATAATTCCACTCCTTGAGCTGTTCCTTATTCTTGCCTCGAGTTCTTTCCTGTTTGCTGCAGCGTTTCATCACAACAATATATAGGTGTGTTTAGTTCACGTCAAAATTAGAAGTTTGGTTGAAACTGAAACGATGTGAGAAAAAGTTGGAAGTTTATGTGTGTAGGAAAGTTTTTGATGTGATGGAAAAGTTGGAAAGTTTGAAGAAAAATTTTGGATCTAAACAAGGGCATAATAACTCACAAAGGATACTAGTGCAGATCCATATATTTTTTTATATACAATAACAATTGTGTATTGAAAATATCAAGTTGCATTGTGTTAGGCTTATTGTCTCAATATATTATTTTATTTTATTGATTTGAAAATTCGGAACTACTAATAAATTTAATTATCAAATAAATACAAATATTGAGATGTACCTGACCTAAATTCTCGACTAGTTCTTTTATAATTTAGTCACTCAAAAATTCGAAAATAACATAAGTGACATGCCTTAGTTTAGAATCTAAATTGTATATTTTAAAGAGCGGGTAATACTCTAAAAATCGTAATTAGTAAATAATGAGACGGTATTAGTTGTTCAATACATAGGTTAAGACCCCACGCATTGCTCAGGGAGTTTATTATAATAACAATAGATAGAAATAATGTGTAAGATAGCTAGATAATATTAAGCTTACATAAGTTGATGTGGTTATGATGATTTAAATAGTACATAGAATGATAATTTAAGTATAAAAGTAAAGTGATGGGTTTTAAAGGGAATAAATAAGGGGAAATTTGGACAATAGGTTAGTCATTTAAGGGTTAAAAATAATTAAGGATGGTACAATGAGAAGAAAAAGAGCAAGATAAGTGGACCATAGATTATCATCTAGGGCTAGAAATAATTGTGTGATATAGGCTAATGATAGAGAGAGAAAATAATATTAATTATGTGAGGTAAAATATATAGGTATATAGGATATTATAAAAAATAATGGAGAGATGATATATTAAAATATTATAATAAATTATGTAGGAATGGTGGTTTAACATCTTGCATTTTAAAGCTCTAAAAATTAATAAATTATAGAATAAAATTATAGATAATATAGCATGCTTGTATAATATATTAAGATATAATAAATGTTAGTAGATGATAATATTATATCTTTGCATATTGAAACTTTGGATCAAGTGGGTCTAACTTTATCGTAAGATAGGACGTAGCATGTACAGATTCATGGGTTTGGGTATGTTTTTCATACTAATTAATTGTAGGACCGCTTATTATCCTCCATGATATATTAATCCTGCGTAGTTAAAAAACCCTAAACAATCTTTCATTAATCCCTAAATGGTTGAAAGTTCTCCACCACAAATTAAAGGATCGAACGAAGAAAACAAGTTGGACATCCAATCTACTATCTTTATTTTTTTTAGTATTTGACACTGTTATCTTTTAGTTCGACATTTAACTATTCATATTAATATTCAAAAAAATTATATAGTATTTTTTGTTATGATTTATTTTGCACCTGAAATTAACTCTATGTAAATATTACTTTTACATATTTGCACTAAATATTTCAAATAAAATAAATGATCAAACATTAAAAAATCACCTGTCATAATATTATTATATATATATATAAAGGGCCATAATATTTACTGCGTTACCTCGTTGATTGCGATATATATGCGTATCTAATATTGTATATAAGACAAACACAAGTCGGTGTCAAAAAGACTCATGCTAATTAGTCCTGTTACACCAGTCTTTTTTTTTAGAACACTGTTATACCAGTCGTTTGATATGCATGCGTACGTGTCCAGAACAAGTCATGCAAGGTGTGAAACTTCCATGGACCATGGCGCCTACAAGACTGTCCCTGTCATGCATGTGCTAAGCAACAAATAGCAAGAGATCGATACTTTGCCGCTTATGTTTTGAATCAATACTTTTTCCTTACAATGATTTCCAAATTTGAAAATTGAACCATCAAAACTATAGTATTGTTTTGCTTCAAAAAAAACATATAGTATTGTCACCCTAACTTAAAAAATAAGGACTATCTATCCATCATTCGACAAAAACCTTACAAAATCTGTCAAATATAATTATAGACAATATATTATAATTATTATGGGACTAGAAAAAATATCATTGGCGTTGGGCAAACGGGTGAGTCTATTTTAATCTTATTATTGTTATATGGTTTAGTTAAGAAAAATTCACTGATGGAGGGTTCGCTTGGAAATATATATATTTTTGAAAATCATTGAAGCCTGCAGTTAGGAATCTGATCGTACTCAAGTTAGCAATGGAGTTTATTTTAAAACAAGATTCTCTATATGAAATTACCCAAAAAGACGATCTTAAAAACCAACTCAAATACGGATATTAGTATTCGCAAAAGTAAATGAACTAAAAAGCCGACTCATACACGAATGACATACCAGAAATACCAGACAAAAAATCTTCTTAATTTTTTATAATAGTGAGATTAGATGTAATAATTATAATGATATAGGATGTAAGTGGTATGGAAGTCACAAAATATGTCATAGCTTAGGTGGGTGTTGGCATGTGGCCTGTGTTAAACTTTTTACTCATCCCATCTCAAATTAACTTACGTCTCTAGTGGACAAAAATTTAACAGATCTTCCGGAACACAAATTCTCATTAATTAGTCTTACCGTCGCTTGCAGGCTCTCTGCAATCCCCCCTCTTCCGGTGCATCTTCTCCAAGCTCACAACAGCTGCTGCTGCTGTGCTGGCAAAGGAATTCGCAGGCCATTTGCGTCCTTTCAACATATACTATTAATTGTATGAACTGAGAAAGATACAAATTATTACAGTAATAAATACTGATCTACGATCTCTCCGTCCCATAAAAAGACAAACCCTGTTTCCGTCCTATATACTCTTCCGTCTTATGAAAAAATAGAAAAAATTAAAAAGAACAAGTCACGCATAAGTATAATCATGTTATCGATCTAATCATACTGATCTTATAACATTACGAATTATAAGAAAAATTTCATATAAGACGGACAGTCAAAATTGGACACGAAATCCAGAGGTTGCCTTTGTTTGGGACGGGAGGGACTAAGTAAGCTAGCTACTACCTCGCAGCTGATCGCCAGGAGGGAGGAGCTCTGGCTGCTCGGGCTGCTTGTGCTGACCGGCGCCGATGGTCGGTCGGTCCCAGCGGCGGAAGCTCGGCGGAATTGTTGCGCCGGTAAGCCGCCGGACGAAGGGGAAGCCTAGCAGCATTCATTCGCGCGATGACGGGACCGCCGGCAGAAGTTTGCATGGCAGAGGATATCGGATCGAAGACGCAGCAGCAGGCAGGAGGAAAGGAAGCCGGCGAACGGAAACGGAGGAGCGGGTATGAAACCTTACTCTATTTACTTCATTCGGTAGTTCTCCAAGTGCCGGCCCAGTTGCTGGCTATGACACCTTAGATAGTGCAAAACAGTACGTGAGTCGAGTATGACCTCAGCCTACTGAGAGAAATTCGCGCTACGGTTTTCATATTATAAATCGCGTATGAGTTTTTCGATTTTTTCTAAAGTCGAAACATTATAATAGATATTCTTCAACCCGGAAAACAAAATATATTATCAGAAAGTACATAAAATATTTTAAATTTAATTGGATTAAAAAAACTGAAATTGATATTTTAAGATTGTTTACATTTTTTTTTAAAAAATAGTGTTAAAAAAATGATAAAAACTAGTTTGGATAGGGAAAAAAATGCGTTTTAAATCGGGACTGTTATAATTGAAGACGAGGGGAAGGTAAAAGGCTTCTTCATTAGGAAAAAAAAAACCCCTCCCTTGTTTGGGGGGCGCTTTTTATTTTTTTTTTTTGAAAAAAAAGTTATTTTTTAATAATTATTAAAAATAATTGTGCAAATAAAAAAACGAAAAGTTGTGTTTAAAGTACTTTGGATAATAAAGTAAGTTAAAAAAATAAATAATTTCAAAAAATTTTGAATAAGACGAGTGGTCAAACAGTGCAAGAAACACTCAAAATCTCTTATATTATGGGACGGAGGGAGTATTTGAGCCAACACAATTTAATGCATGGGCTAGGTTTATTCATATTTTTCCATGGCGTAGCAGTTGTTTGATCATTCTGCCTTGGATTGGTGACAAACAATGTTGCCACGCACCCGTAGCCCATCGTGGCTAAATTATGTGTAAAAAAAATAGTTTCAGAGATGATCAGTTTTACAATTTTAGCTGAAAAGGTTCATTTTTAAAAAAAAGTTGGCGGATGATCAGTTTTATCTAGTTTTAAAAAGTTGATGCTTGGAAATTGATATAAACTTATTCGGAAACAATATAAATATCCATTCTAGGATAAACTTTGATATTGGCAAACCTTTGTATTTTCATCTCCCGAAGGTGATTAAGACTATCAATATCGTTTTGTCTGACGGGGACTTCCAAGCCGGACCCATTGGCAAGGGTTAGCATAGCTGGGAAAGTGATGCCGAAACCTATAGGAGCAACTGCTTGATCATCCATCGCAATCGAGAAATTTCTTCCAATGAAACTTAGTCCTGCAGCCGTCATTACCATAGGATTAATTAAGACGTTGAAGAGTAAGATATGATTAAAGCAATTAATGTGGAAAGGTTGAAAGGTACCCTCGTATAGTTAAATCTTTACTGCGACATATAGTCCTAAAATATATCTCATCGTGAAAATTTCAATAATATATAGGTATCCCGTAGTAAAAAAGTACTAATAGACTTATTAAATAGAAGTATTTGACAATGATTTCTCTTACAGTAAAGATTTTATTTCCCAAGCTTGTTTTAGCTATAACATAACCACGCATGGTGTTTGTTTGGTTAACATAACCCAACCATGCATGGTGTGATATGGTTTGTTTGGGCTCTAAGTTTTAAATTACCATATCACACCAAACTGATCGAGAGAAATTAACTGAGATACTATGGTGTTTGGGCTCTAAGTTTTAAATTAAGTATAACCCAAATTTCAATGGGTATAAAAATGTTTAAAGAAAATAGAAATGAACATTAACTTGTTAAGTGTATCTATATATAAATATTGATATATGTTACCTCTCCTGATGTGCTCCCTACCAACATTCCATTTGTTGAGTGCGAGAACACATGCTAGCGTAGATGATAGGGCATCTTTGTTGGCTGTGGATTTGGACCCGTCAATAGTCCATGATCCATCGTCCTGTTGATTCTCTAGTATCCAGTGAACGCATTGAGGGAAGCTTGGATTCTGAGAGGAACCCCGGAGTGGCACCATAGCCACCCACGCAGTGTCATATGGGGATGGTGATAATTCCACTCCTTGGAGCTGCTTCCTTATTCTTGCCTCGAGTTCTTTCCTGTGCTGCAGCGTTCATCGCAACAATATATAGGGTGTGTTTAGTTCACGTCAAAATTAAAAGTTTGGTTGAAACTGAAACGATGTGAAGAAAAAGTTGGAAGTTTATGTGTGTAGGAAAGTTTTGATGTGATGGAAAAGTTGGAAGTTTGAAGAAAAATTTTGGATCTAAACAAGGGCATAATGAACTCACAAAGGATATAGTGCAAGATCCATATATTTTTTATATACAATAACAATTGTGTATTGAAAATATCAAGTTGCATTGTGTTAGGCTTATTATCTCAATATATTATTTTATTTTATTGATTTGAAAATTCGGAACTACTAATAAATTTAATTATCAATAAATACAAATATTGAGATGTACCTGACCTAAATTCTCGACTAGTTCTTTTTATAATTTAGTCACTTCAAAAATTCGAAAATAACATATAGTGATATGCTTAGTTTAGAATCTAAATTGTAATATTTTAAAGAGCGGGTAATACTCTAAAAATCTATATTAGTAAATAATGAGACGGTATTAGTTGTTCAATACACTACGTTAGACCCCACGCATTGCTACGGGAGTTTATTATAATAACAATAGATAGAAATAATATGTAAGATAGCTAGATAATATAAGCTTACATAAGTTGATGTGGTTTATGATGATTTAAATAGTACATAGAATGATAATTTAAGTATAAAAGTAAAGTGATGGGGTTTTAAGAGGGAATAAAATAAGGGGGATAATTTGGACAATAGGTTAGTCATTTAAGGGTTAAAAATAATTAAGATGGTACAATGAGAAGAAAAAGAGCAAGATAATGTGGACCATAGATTAATCATCTTAGGGCTAGAAATAATTGTGTGATATAGCTAATGATAGAAGAGAGAAATAATATTAATTATGTGAGGGTAAAATATATAGGTATATAGGATATTATAAAAAATAATGGAGAGATGATATATTAAAATATTATATAAATTATGTAGGATGGTGGTTTAACATGCTTGCATTTTAAAGCTCTAAAAATTAATAAATTATAGAATAAAATTATAGATAATATAGCATGCTTGTATAGTATATTAAGATATAATAATTGTTAGTAGATGATAATATTATATCTTTGCATATTGAACTTTGGGATTCAGTGGGTTCTAACTTTATCGTAAGATAGGACGTAGCATGTACAGATTCATGGGTTTGGGTAGTTTTTCATACTAATTAATTGTAGACCCGCTTATTATCCTCCATGTATATTAATCCTGCGTAGTTAAAATCCTAAACAATCTTTCATTAATCCTAAATGGTTGAAAGTTCTCCAACAAATTAAGGAATCGACGAAGAAAACAAGTTGATCCTACATAGTTAAAATCCTAAACAGTCTTTCATTAATCCTAAATGGTTGAAAGTTCTCCAACAAATAAAGGAATCGAACGAAGAAAAGAAATTGGCCATCCAATCTAGCTACTATCTTTATTTTTTAAATATTTGACACCAATATCTTTTAGCGTGACATTTGACTATTCATTTATTTAAGATTTATATAATTTATTTTGTTGTGATTTATTTTATCATCCAAGAAATTAACTCTAGCCTTAAAATATACTTTTACATATTTGCACTAAATATTCAAATAAAATAAATGATTAAATATTATGAGAAAAAAATCACCTACGTCTCATATATAACAAAAAGGAGATAATATTTGTCGCATGTACGTCGTTGATTGCGATATGCGTATCTAATATAGTATATAAGACAAACACAAGTCGGTGTCAAAAAAGACTCATGCTAATTAGTCCTGTTACACCAGTCTTTTTTTTAGAACACTGTTATACCAGTCGTTGATATGCATGCGTACGTGTCCAGAACAAGTCATGCAAGGTGCGAAACTTCCATGGACCATGGCGCCTACAAGACTGTCCCTGTCATGCATGTGCTAAGCAAACAAATAGCAAGAGATCGATACTTGCGCTTATGTTTTGAATCAATACTTTTCCTTACAATGGTTTCCAAATTTGAAAATTTGAGACCACCAAAACTATAGTATTGTCACCCTAACTTAAAAAATAAGGAACTATCTATTGATCATTCGACAGAAAACCTTACAAAATCTGTCAAATATAATTATAATATAATTATATTATAATTATTATAGGACAAAAAAAATATCTGTGCGTTGCAACGGGTGAAGTCTATTTTAATCTTATTATTGTTATATGGTTTAGTTAAGATTAAATTTACTGTGGGAGTTCGCTTGAATATATATATTTTTAGAAAACCATGAGCTGCAGTCAGGAATCTGATCGACTCAAGTTAGCATGCGAGTTTTTTTAAACAGATTTCTTATATGATTACCAAAAATGAACGATCTTACAAACCAACTCAAATACGGATATATATTTCCAAAAGTAATTGAACTTAAAAACCGACTCATACACGAATGACGTACCAAAATACCAGAAAAATATTTTTAATTTTTATAATAGTAGAGATTAGCATGTAATTAATTATAATGTATATAGGATGTAAGTGGTATGGAAGTCACAAAATATGTCATAGCTCGGTGGGTTGGCATGTGCCTGTGTTAACTTTTTACCCATCCCATCTCAAATTAACTACGTCTCTAGTGGACAAAAAATTAACAGATTTTCCATCAAAATTTCTGTAATTAGTCTTACCGTCGCTTGGAGGATCTCTGCAATCCCCCCTGCTTCCGGCGTCTTCATCTCAAGACCTCCAACAGCTGCTGCTGCTGCTGCTGCTGGCGAAAGAATTCGCAGGACATTGCGCCCTTCAACATAGATGTTTTTATGAACGTGAGAAAGACACGAAATTATTACAGTAATAATACTAGCTCTATCGAGATCTAGCTAGCTACTACCTCCAGTGATCCCAGGAGGAGGAGCTCTGCTGCTCGGCTGCTTTGCTGACGGCGCCATGGTCGTCGTCCCACCGGCCGGTGAAGCTCCGGCGAATTTTGCGCCGTAGCCGCCGGACGAAGGGGAACCTAGCAGCATCATTCGCGACGATGACGACCCCGGGCAGAATTGCATGCAGAGGATATCGATCGAAACGCGGCAGGCAGGCAGGCAGGAGGAAGGAGCCGCGAACGAACGAGAGCGGTATGAACTACTCTATCTACTTCATTCGGTAGTTCTCCATGCCCAGTGCTGCTATGACACCTTATATATACAATAGTACGTTGATCGAGTATGACCTCACCTACTGAAAATTAGCTACGTTTCATATTATAAATCGCTATGATTTTCTTTTTTTAATCGAACTACAAAGTTTTATAAAAAAAACATATATAATAATATTCTCAACACGGAACAAATATATTATCAAATACATTAATGTTAAATTTAATGGAACAAACTAATTTGATATTTTAGATGTTAATTTTTTTTAAAAAAATGGTTAAATATAACTAGGTTTGATTAGGAAAATGGTTAAATCGACTTATAATTTGGAACAAGGGAGTAGCTCTCGAAGAACCCTCTTGTTGCTCTGAAATGTATTCGTCACTGTGCAAGCAATGACTCTGACGTTATGAATAATAGTAATAATTAGTCCCTTTCCCTCGAAGAAAAGAAATGCATTTTATTAGTATCTGACTGGAGAATCACCAGTTTCGCACATGGTTCCTACATGCCATATTTTCAAGGTCTTGCGTGCAACATTTTTTATGTACTCGCCGCGCCTGCTTGCATCAAATTTTAGATCTTGTTACAAAGAGATTTCTGGGGAAGCTTGTGTAACTAAAACAAACTTAATTTGATCTAATATTGTATATAAGACAAACACAAGTCGGTGTCAAAAAAGACTCATGCTAATTAGTCCTGTTACACCAGTCTTTTTTTTAGAACACTGTTATACCAGTCGTTGATATGCATGCGTACGTGTCCAGAACAAGTCATGCAAGGTGCGAAACTTCCATGGACCATGGCGCCTACAAGACTGTCCCTGTCATGCATGTGCTAAGCAAACAAATAGCAAGAGATCGATACTTGCGCTTATGTTTTGAATCAATACTTTTCCTTACAATGATTTCCAAATTTGAAAATTTGAGACCACCAAAACTATAGTATTGTTTTGCTTCAAAAAAAAACTATAGTATTGTCACCCCTAACTTAAAAAATAAGGGACTATTTATCCATCATTCGACAAAAAACCTTACAAAATCTGTCAAATATAATTATAGTACAATTATATTATAATTATTATAGGACTAGAAAAAATGTCATTGCGTTGCAACGGGTGAAGTATATTTTAATCTTATTATTGTTATATGGTTTAGTTAAGATAAAATTCACTGTGGGAGTTCGCTTGGATATATATATATATATATATTTAGAAAATCATGAGCTGTAGTTAGGAGTCAGATCGTCTCAGGTTAACATGCGAGTTTTTTTAAACAGATTTCTTATATGATTATTACCAAAAGTGAACGATCTTATAACCCAACTCAAATACGGATATGTAATTCCAAAAGTAATTGAACTTAAAAACTGACTCATATACGGATGACATACCAAAGTACCGGCAAAAACATCTTCAATTTTTATAATAGTAGAGATTAGCATGTAATTAATTATAATGTATATAGGATGTAAGTGGTATGGAAGTCACAAAATATGTCATAGCTTGGTGGGTTGTCATGTGCCTGTGTTAACTTTTTACTCATCCCATCTCAAATTAACTACGTCTCTAGTGGACAAAAATTTAACAGATTTTCCATCAAAATTTCTGTAATTAGTCTTACCGTCGCTTGCAGGCTCTCATCTGCAATCCCCCCTGCTTCCGGCATCTTCGTCTCAAGACCTCCAACAGCTGCTGCTGCTGCTGGCGAAAGAATTCGCAGGCCATTGCGTCCTTCAACATATACGTATTAATTTATGAACGTGAGAAAGATACGAAATTATTACAGTAATAAATACTAGATCTACCGATCTCTCCGTCCCAAAAAAAAGACAAACCCTGGTTTCCGTGCCCAATGTTTGACCGTCCGTCTTATTTGAAAAAATTATGAAAAAAATTAAAAAGACAAGTCATGCACAAAGTATTAATCATGTTTTATCATCTAACAATACTAAACATACGAATTATAAAAAAATTTCATATAAGACGGACAGTCAAAATTGGACACGTAAACCCAGAATTTGCCTTTTTTTGGCACGGAGGGAGTAGCTAGCTACTACCTCCACTGATCCCAGGAGGAGGAGCTCTGCTGCTCGGCTGCTTTGCTGACGGCGCCATGGTCGTCGTCCCACCGGCCGATGAAGCTCCGGCGAATTTTGCGCCGTAGCCGCCGGACGAAGGGGAACCTAGCAGCATCATTCGCGACGATGACGACCCCGGGCAGAATTGCATGCAGAGGATATCGATCGAAACGCAGCAGGCAGGCAGGAGGAAGGAGCCGCGAACGAACGAGAGCGGTATGAACTACTCTATCTACTTCATTCGGTAGTTCTCCATGCCGGCCCAGTGCTGCTATGACACCTTATATATGCAACAGTACGTTGATCGAGTATGACCTCACCTACTGAAAATTCGCTACGTTTCATATTATAAATCGCTATGATTTTCGTTTTCTAATCGAACATATATAATAATATTCTCAACACGAAACAAATATATTATCAAATACATTAATATTAAATTTAATGGAACAAACTAATTTGATATTTTAGATGTTACATTTTTTTAAAAAATGGTTAAATATAACTAGGTTTGATTAGGAAAATGGTTAAATCGACTTATAATTTGAAACGAGGGAGTAGCTCTCATAGAACCCTCTTGTTGCTTTGAAATGTATTCGCCACTATGCAGGCAATGACTATGGCCTTATGAATAATAGTAATAATTAGTCCCTTTCCCTCGAAGAAGAGAAATGCATTTAATTTAGCCTAGCTCGTACCCTGGGTGTGTTGATTGGTATCTGACTGGAGAATCACAGTTTCGCACATGGTTCCTACATGCCATATTTTCAAGGTCTTGCGTGCAACATTTTTTATGTACTCGCCGCGCCTGCTTGCATCAAATTTTAGATCTTGTTACAAAGAGATTTCTGGGAAAGCTTGTGTAACTAAAACAAACTTAATTTGAAACTTTGTTCAACCGTAAATGTGAGCACCCGTGTTAAGTTGAGACTTGCACTCTGGTGAGCTGGTTTCTCTTGAAGGAACCTAACCAATTAAACTATGCTCGTTTTCTCTAGGACCCCTAATTTATTTTGTTGGTAATGACAACACAAATACTACCTCCATCTTAAATTAGTAGTCGCTTTGACTTTTTTCTTTTAACGTTTGACCATTCGTCTTTTTTGAAAAATTAATGCAAATATAAAAATGGAGAAGTCATACTTAAAGTAATTTTGATAATAAAGAAAATAAAAAAAGTAATAATTCCATAATTTTTTGAATAAAAAGAAAGATAAAAAATTACAAACAAAAACTCAAAGCGACAAGTATTCTGGGATGGAGGTAGTATAGAGCTTCAAATGAAGTTTGTTGACATGGTTGCAAGTTTCAAATTAAGTTGGTGATTCAAATAAAAATTAAAGTGTCATCTTGGATATGCTAATTCTCGTAAACTTTGCTTTATTGAGTTTAGATGTCATACTTCCTCTGTTTTATATTATAAGTCATTTGACTTTTTTTATCAAGTTTATTGAAAATTTAGGAATATTTATTAGTTGGGGGGGAGTATTTAGAAGAAACGAACATATACTACTGGGTGATGCAATAATTTGATTTCCCTTTTCTTTTTCGTTGTTGAGGGATTAATAACGAGTAAAATAGAGAAAGAGCGACTGAGAAAAATAGAGGGCAGAACATAGGAAAATGACGAAGAGAGCATAACTATACACGGTAGAAGTCTCTCTTCCCGTCTGAAGGAAATTAAAACATCGAAGAACACTTTGTAAGAGAGCGGATTAGTTGGAAATTTTTTCAGACAAAAGTGTGGAATGCAAATTTTCTGGTCAGTATGTGGACAAAATTTGCTGATCAACCGCTTTTTCTCAGGCTCGTGTCCAAAGTGTGTGACCCACAACAGAAATTTGACTGCCCTCTATTATGAACAGTGTGGCAGCGCCCACTCCGCAAATTTCTTTATTCACAATTAATTGATTTTTCTTACGAGGACCGTATTTGATTATTTGTGATTGTTTGATAATAATTGATTTCGATGAAACGTGGAAAGATATGAATTAATTTATTTCGAAACAAAATTGAAACTCTATAAATTTGTTTATTTCGGGAGAGAAGGAAACTCATTGCTTGGACGGAAGCTTCTGGAACCGCGCCCAATGGACACGATCAAGATTAGTGATAATTTCTTCTGGTGGGCCCCACCACGGAACTAAGCGAGCAGTACTATCAATAGGTTCACGGGAGGAAGACAGTGTTGTGAATAGAATTGATTGAGCGAGAGAGATTGAGTGAGAGAGAATTGCACACAAGAATGTAGAGAATGAATGAGCGATCCTTTATTGATAACAATGGTTACAATATATAGGGGGAGAGAGGCGGCAACAGAAGACGCGATGGTTTAGGAACGACCAACCGTCGTGTCCCAGAATTGATTGCTGCTCCATCCATATAGATGGATGAGATCATCCAAATATTTCATAACAGACAGAAAGCAATGCTGTCAAGAGAAATATTTATCTGGCTCAACTTGGCCGACTTGGGAGCTACTATTGATAACTGTTCTTTTGACAGAATTGGAATGCCACTGATGCTAGGGTCAGGGTAGATGGACATACTTCCTCCGTCCCATTAAAAACGAATTTAGTATTTAATGTGATATATTCTAATACAACGAATCTGAACAAATGTATGTCTAGATTTGTAGAATTAGGATACCGTATTCATTACGAGTTTGATTTTTTCTTATGGAACAGGGAGTAGAATAGAAAAGATCATTACTCACTCTCTTGAGAACTGAAAAGATCATTGTTCCCTATCTTCAGAATTGATATATACTCTCCGTCGAAAAAAATATCAATCCTAACTATGTAATTAGATAAATACATGTTAGGTTCATAGCTACAATTGAGTATTTTTGGCAGGGGAATATAAATAATTTCCTTATCATCACTGTGTAAAATGTACTGATATGTTGTTTGTACTGGACTACAAATTAAACTAATTAAAGATGAAGAAATGAATGTACTGTCTCATTGTCCGGATGATTTTTTTTCTATATAAGTGAATGATGAATCCTGAAATGTCACATAGGTGATCCACGTAAGCTAAAAAAGTTCGACCATCGGATGAAAGAGAAAAGAGAAAGGAAGCCGTTGGATTGTATCAGTGAAAAAGGGTAAAACTGATCTTCTGGAGCTTTCCAGCTCCTCCCCGCACAAGTGGGAGACAGTGCAAAGAAAATGAAAAAGAAAACTGCAAATGGAAGATAGGAATAAAATTAGAGCCCCATCGGTAGGTCTGAAAAGAATGAGCCAAAACTAAAATTTAAATTTTAAATTTTAATTTTAAAGTTGATTTTAAAATATTTTTAACATTAGCTTTTAAATTGCTAACAACACAAATATAAAAGTATTACACATAACTTATTTTTCACACTAATAAACTGTTACGGTTTATAATAAGTCTTTTGCAACAGACAAGGCAGGCAGGAGGAAGAAGCAGCGATCGAACGAGAGCGATATGAACTACTCTATCTACTTCATTCGGTAGTTCTCCATGCCCAATGCTGATCGAGTATGAACTCACCTACTGGATATTCCTTAAGTTTCATATTATAAATCGCTATGATTTTTTAATCGAACTACTAAGTTTATAAAAAACATATATAATAATATTCTCAACACGAAAAAATATATTACCAAAATATATTAATGTTAAACTCAATGAAACTAATTTGATATTTTAGATATTATTTTTTTAAAAAAATGGATAAATATAACTAAGTTTGAATAGGAAATGGTTTTTTTAGAGAAGGGTATTTTTTACTCGGCCTCTACATCCAACCGGATATATGCGGCCATTTAAATTAGGAACTTAGCCCTACAAACAACCCAATCTGAAATTCACTCATATGGAGATTTGAACTCAGAACCTTTAGGTACTACTCAGGTTACTGCAACCACTAGGCTACATGCCATTTCGTAATAGGAAAATGGTTAAATCGACTTATAATTTGAAATGAGGGAGTAGCTCTCAAAGGACCCTCTTGTTGCGCTGAAATGTATTCGTGATTATGTAGGCAATGACTATGACCTTATGAATAATAATAATTAGGGTGAATAGCTAATTTAGTCCCTCAAGTTTCACCGAAGGCTCGATTTAGTCCTTCAAGTTTTATTTTGTCCATATAAGTTCTCTAAGTATGTGGTTTTGCTTAGAATCATTCTTGGGTCCACTTAATATGCCATATGGCTATATCTAGTCAACATTTATGTTAGAAAATGTCCCTTTTGCCATTAATTTGTATACAACTATACACTAGAAAAGTGAAAACCAAGATGAATAAACAACATTGCATGCATACTTCCCTTATTTCAACATGTGCATATGAAACTTGAGCATAATGGATATGGTATATACTTGCAGGTACATAATTTATTTTCGTTTTACATAAATTACTATGCATTATCTATAAAAAAAACTCATTGCACACAATTTTTTCTCTTATATATGTGAATAAGGGGGTATAACTGTCATTTATCAAGAGAGTTGTTGGCTATGTTTAGCCATGTGGCTTTTAAGTGGGTTTAAGGATAAGTTTGAACTAAAATGAAAACTTAAAGGACAAGTATGGACAGATTGAAACATTAAGGACTAAACTAAATCTCATATGAAATTTGGAGAACATTTTAGCTATTAACCCTAATAATTAAGTCTCTTTCCCTCGAAGAAAAGAAATGCATTTAGCCTACCTCGTACCCTTGTGCGTTGATTGGTATCTGAACGGAGAATGACCGGAGAATCATAGTTTCACGCATGGTTCCATACGTCATATTTTAAGATCTTGTGTGCAACATATTTTAACTACTCACCACACCTGCTTGCATCAAATTTCTGGGGAACCCTGGGTGTCGTTGCATCAACATTTTTTAAGATCTCGTTACAAAGATATTTCTGGGGAAGCTTGTGTAACTAAAACAAACTTAATTTGCAATTTTTTTCAACTGTAAATTTGAGCACCCATGTCAAGTTGAGACTTGAACCCGGGTGAGCTGGTTTCACTCCAAGGAACATTACCAATTAAGCTACACACATTTATTTTATTGGTAATGACAACACAAATAGAGAGTTTCAAATGAAGTTTGTTGACGGGGTTTCAAGTTTCAAATTGAGTTGGTGGTTCAAATAAAAATTAAAGTGTCATCTTGGATATGCTGATTCTCGTAAACTTTGCTTTATTGAGTTTAGGATGCCATACTCCCTCTGTTTCATATTATAAATCATTGACTTTTTCTTAGTCCAACTTATTTATATTTGAGTGAGTTTATTGAAAAAATAGCAATATCTATTAGTTTAATTAAATTTAGCATTGAATATATTTTGATAATATGCTTGTTTTGTATTGAAAATATTATTATAATTTTCTACAAACTTGATCAAACTTAAAGAAGTTTGAGTAAGAAAAAATTCAAACGACTTAGTAGTATGAAACGAGAGAGTATTTAGTAGAAACGAACATCACCATACCATACCACCATAGTATAAACGAATTGCTTTCGTCCATTTCTGGTAAATACCATTGCTTCCATAGATCAAATTTGATTGTACATATTAATTTGTGAAACAATGTACTACCGGGTGATGCAATAATTTAATTTCCCTTTTCTTTTTCGTTGTTGAGGAATTAATAACGAGTACAATGGAGAAAGAGTGACTGAGAAAGATAGAGGGCAGAACATAGGAAAAAGAGGAAGAGACCATAACTATACTTCCTCCGTTTCACAATGTAAGTCATTGTAGTAGAGTACATGATAAGTCTCTCTTCCCGTCTGGAGGAAAACATGGAAGAACACTTTGGAAGAGAGTGGATTAGTTGGAAATTTCTTCAGACAAAAGTGGAATGGAAATTTGCTGCTCAGTATATATATATATAGACAGAAACGACACTAGCTCTGAACCGTTTTTTTCTCAAACTCGTGTCCAAAGTGTGTGACCCATAACAGAAATTTGGCTGCCCTCTATTATAAACAGTGAGGCAGCGCCCGCCACGCAAATTTCTTTGTCCATAATTGATTTTTCTTGCGAGGACCGTAATTGATTATTAGTGATTTAGCTTGATACTTGGAGTGATGGGACCACTTCAGTTAAAATTGAGGATTGAAATTTTCGTTGGTTACATATAAGCGAGAAATTTAACTACGAAGTTAAAGTTTAATTAAAGTCATTGTTTCCTCCAGTAAAAAAAAAAAATCATGTCGCTTTCGATAATTTTGAGGTCAAGGGGGAAGCTAGCTAGAACAAATAATTAAGATAGGACATGCCGCCCTATCACTAATTCCATCCATGGCCGTAGGTCGATGACCACGCGATATAACATGGCGGTAGAAAAGATGACAGTCAACACACATGGCGCGAATTAATGTGGACTAATTGGCCAAACAGTAGTGAGAGTCACACGTGTTGTGTGAATATCTGATGACAATGACTCAAGATCTAGCTAGCCCCACCCCCAATTTCATTATCAAGACACGAGCTACGACTCGTCATGAGTAAAAGATCAAAGTGAAGTGAGCAAGCGTGAGACAACTTTATCTAGTAGAAAATTAGAACGGTCAGCGCAAATAGTCGAGGCCTTTTGGCAGTATTATCTCCGCTTTCCTTTCCTGGGGAATATATAAATAAATATATACTTAATATCTATATATTATTTTTTATATACTAAAAATCCGTTAAACCGGGTATAGCACCTTCCACAACTTCAAAATCTGCTTCAAATTGACTCCTTCAATGGTTTTGGATGCGGTTTTTGCTGATGTGGCAGGTTGACTTGGTCTAATTGTGTTGACATGGCAGCTTAGTCATCGGAGGAATTAAGAATAAAAGTGGGTCCCACATGTAAGTGAAAATGATAAAAATAAAAAATAGTGGGGGTCCACCTGTCAGCCCCCTTCTCCTTCTCTTCTTCCTTCCTTATCTCTTTCTCAGGTTTGGGGGTGAATGGTGAGATCACTAAAAGGCGATCAGTCGCGCGCTCCCCTACCCACTCGGTGCAGCCACGTGGCGCGCGTGGAGAGGGGGAGCGGCGGTGGAACGGTGCGAGAGGCCACGTGTGGCGGTTTTTTCCTCGTTTTTTCTCTTGGTTTTTTTTGGTTTTTTCTTTTTTTTCTATTTTTTTGTTTTTTCTTTTTTTTTTTTTTGACGGGAACAAGCTGGCTTTATTAACCAGCCACTCCGGGCAAATCGCCGGAGACGAGAACGCTTACAAACTCCGGAGCTTGGTTCCAAAACAAAGGAGAACCAGAGGCTCCGACACCCACACCAAAAGAGGCTAAACAATCAGCCACTTTGTTACAAATTCTAGGGCAAACCACAATATCAAAGCTAGCAAAGTTTGTTAGCAGGAAGGCCCTAATCTGTCTGAACAACGCTCCATCCAAACTTCTGTCAAGCTCCTGTGAATTCAGCGCCTTGCCCAGATTGCTGGCATCAACTTCAACAATGATTCTTGTCATACCAAGTTGAGCAACTCTCAGCAAACTTCTTTGCACAGCCAGGGCTTCAGCTTGAAGTGCAGAACTCGCACGCGAAATAAAGCCCGCTCCAGCCTCCAAAACAAGACCCGATGAATTCCTGACAGCAAAACCCCATCCACCTGTCCCTGAATCAGGGAAAAAGGAAGCGTCCACATTAACCTTGTAATAATCCTCCACCGGCGGTGTCCATCTCTGCACGGGCTGTGTATGGGAGCCTTGCTTCTTCTGCACCAATTTCTTCTGTTCAGCAAGGTGGAAATCCACAGAATTGCAAATTTCTGCTAGAGGAGCAATCTTTTCTCCCGCATTAATCTTATTTCTAGCCGACCACCATTTCCACAGAAGGGTAACCACCCTCAGTCTAGTTTCCTCAGTAAAGTTCCAGATTGTATTAAGCACTTCATAGCCTGACCTGCACTTTCCCAAAGAGACTCTTTCTTCTTCTAGGTTCAGCATATGCCAACAAGGCTGTACTCCTTTGCATTCAAAAAAGAGATGACAACTATTTTCATCAAAATGATGGCACACTGGACAGATTGTGTCAAGTTTTACCCCCCTGTGAGAAAGATTGCACCATAAGGCCAAACTATTATGGGCAAATCTCCATATAAACATACAGATTTTCCGCCAATCAAACTGAACTCCGAGATTACTTCCCCCATGTGACGATGATGCCTCTCTGCCATTTTTAAAGTCACGATTCTGCACTGCCACTTTATAAGCCGATTTAACCGAGAAAACACCCTTTTTGTCATAATGCCAAGCAACCCAGTCATCCTGCCCCTCCTGAGTCGGTATTCTCAGGATTTGTTCAACATCTTCTTCCCAAAACATGTCCCTAATGAGCTCTTCATCCCAAGAACCGTCCACTGGATTAATAAGTTCAGACACTTTGGTGAGAAGAGAAGAGCCCCTCGGTGTGATCGGCCTACGAGTCCTATCCCTAGGGATCCAGGGATCCTTCCAAATATTCAGGGAAGATCCATCTCCTATTCTCCAAACAATGCCATCTTTGATCAAAGCAACACCTCTTAATATGCTGCGCCATGAGTAGGACATTCCATCTTTTGCTGAGCAATTCAAGATATTACCATCAGGGAAATACTTTGCCTTCAAAACTCTAGCACACAGCGTATCGGGATTCATCAGCAAACGCCAAGCTTGGCGGGCGAGCATAGCCAAATTGAACAGATGCAAGTCTCTAAAACCTAAGCCACCCTTCTCCTTTGGTAAAGTTAATTTTTCCCAGCTGAGCCAGTGTAACTTATTCTCCTTATCTTGCTGACTCCACCACCATCTAGCGATCATCGCACTCAGTTCATCACAAAGACCCTTGGTGAGATCAAAACAGGACATTGCATGACTACAGTAGGAACATGCAACAGGTGGCGCACCAATTAAAAGTAGAAAGCACTAAATTAAACCTTGGTCTAGTTTAACGTGACTTGTACCATACACATAAGAAACAAAAACATTGAGCAACAATATATAATCAAAACTGAATACTGAGATAACACACCCATGACGCTCCATTTGCAGGCAAGATCTTCATTCTGCTTTGATAATCGACAGTGTTATACATAATGCAGTGTTACCAACTGCTCCAGTGTTCCATGGAAGCTCTAAGATATCTTTTCTTTTTTTTTTTGTCGGTTATAATTGTTGCAGCAATAAATCATAGTACATATTTTCTTGTCTTGGTCCATTTAAACAAGTTTAGAAATTGTAGAAGTGATTAATAATGTCTTGCAGACTTTCCGTGCACCTCGACTCGTTGAGTAAAGTGCAACGCAAGCAAGATGCGCTCATTGACAGTCAGGCTACCCACATTTGAAATCTTAAAGCTCAATGTGTTTACAAATCAAATCTAGAAGGTCTACTTAACAGTATTGACATACCGGTACTAATTAGACAAAACCAAATGATGATGGTTCTGAGTTGGAAACACGGATTACTTAGTTACCATGCATCGACAGTGATCATGTGGCAGGCAGTTTATCCTCAGTCTCAGGCAATAAGCAGAAGTAGAAGTAGAATCGCACATAGGGTGTTACTGCAAACTGCAGTTCCAGCTATTCATATCTCACGCAAAGCCACTTCATAACCATCTAAATCCTTCAGTATCTCCTCCTTGTCGACCTTATTATCTCTCATCCAGTCTTCATAGTTCCTGATGATTTCTATTCTGGGACATCCTGGGTGGGCACTGGCTGCATTCCTGACAGAAGCTTCCGCAGTCTCCACCCGGCTCCTGGTGGCATATGTGCATTCAATTGTGACTTGGAGGTGCTCCAGGCTTGCAAGGTGCTTGAAGCTGAACTCAAAACCCATCTTGGAGTCTGTTTCCTCTGCGCGGAAATAAAGAGACAACCGCCGGAGCTCAGGCATTGCTTCCTGCAAAAATAACATCTCCAGCCCACCTTCGAGACTTTGGAAGATGAACTGCTTGAGGCATCGGAATTGATGGCTGCTGATGGCAAGCCTTTCATCAGGTCCATTTTCTACAGATAACCTGACGAAGAGCAGAGTGGGTATGCTTCCAAGAACGCAGAGATCGTCCTGCTTAATGCTGCTGACCCCTATGTCAAGATGCCTGAGGTTAACAAGCAACGCCATCTTCTTTGATAGCCGACTGATACTGCAGCTATATATGACAAGCTTTCGAAGGCATGGTGAGTAGCATAATAAATCCATGAGTTTTTCTCCTATCACCGTATCATCGTAGCGTATTTTCAACGATTGAAGCCCTTGTTTACCCATCACAGCAAGAGATGACTTCAAAGCTTCCACATAGCTGGCCATACCACGATCACCAAGTTGTGCGCTACCATGCAGTTTTATGTCAATCTCCCTTAGGTTTGCCAACCACTTCAGCTGTTCCACAAATACAATGGAATTATAGTTACCAGCACGTGACAGCTGCTGCAAGGCTTGTAGATCTCCAACCTCATTGGGCAATTTCACAGCTTCATTTACAAGTAGACGCACCAGATTTTTCAAACAACCTATTGTTGATGGCAATTTTTCAACACTACTGCCACGAATGTCTAGTATCAGTAGATTCTGCAGACCTCCTATTTGCTCTGGAAGATCAGTGATACCACGAGAAGCGATGCTCAAATATGTCAGCTGGAAAAACCTTCCAAGATATTTAATGCTTTTGTTACCAAGATGGTGGGAATTATTAAAAGCTAGCACTCTCAAAGAATTAAGAGTTGAGAGAAGACTAATTTCCTGATCTTGCAATTCGTAGAAGCTGATGGAACGAACTTGCGAGCAATTCGTCATAATCTCCTGCATTACTTCATCTTCCAGATATTTTGAATGTACTGACAGCCTACGAATCTTATTAGAACATTTATATTGTTGCCCTTCCATTATGGTTGTGAAATTCTCCTGTGTTGGCAGGGAAATTATAAGGTCGAGCACCATATCATGCAGTTTACAAGCAGCTGCCCTGCCATCGTACTTGATGTCAAATGGTTGGATCATGCTTCTGTTTACAAGATCATTGAAGTAATTCTCAGCAATTTGATCCAGTGTTTGACCCTTCACTTCACTGATGAACCCTTCAGCTATCCATCTCCATATTAGCTCTTCTCTATCAATCTTGTAATCCTCTGGAAACACACTAAGATATAGCAAGCAAGTTTTCAGATTTATCGGAAGATCATAGTAGCTAAGCAGCAGTATGTCATGTACGGCCGCACGTACAGGCGCAGGCGTGACATGCGCCGAGCGGCCGAGCGCGCGACGGCGACGTCCAGTGGCTGAAGAAAGGAAAGAAGAAATCTGCTGCTACTTTTGGTGTCCCTAGAATTAAGGATAGCCTTCTATATTTGGTTAGGCCAATGGCCATATAATCATGTAATCAGTCTCGTTGGAAAGGAGCGAATAGATTGTCATTCCTAATCTCTCTCTCCACTAATCACAAGCCACCAGCAGAGGGGCAAAACCTCGCGGTGAGGACTGGAGCGCGGCTACGAGCTACGTAGTCGCGGTCCGGCGTCGTTGGGTGCCGAGGCACTTGACAGTCACATACTCACATCCATCCAAAATCCTTTATATTATGGGACGGAGGGAGTATATATTAGGGTTCGAATGAAACAAGTGGGACTAGCGTGAAATCAGTTTGGAGTAGAGAGTGAGGTTCATTTGAATATATATGCATGATGTACAAGTGGAACTGAACTGCATCCATACAACTCATAATATCGATTCTAAGCTATTGTACTTCTGATGAACTGGGCTGATAGATGAATTGGATAGGCAAAGTCGGCCT
>CM020179.1:24421702-24447961 GCA_009805545.1 Oryza longistaminata | reverse complement strand
GTGATAAATATTAGGGCTGCCTAAAATTTTTTTAGTGGGACGAGGTCATGGCCTGACGTGTGAAATTTTTGTTTTGAAAAAGATATTTGAAAAAAAAAAAAAACAAATTTTCCGATTATGTTAAGTTTGATTCTGAAGCGCCGTGTAACATTAGTGTTTTAGCCTATATTTTCTAGTTTTATTTCAAAAAAATTATTTAAAAATTTATTACTTACAAGATTCAACTTTTTGCTACAAAAATCCTAGATGATCCTAAACCTTAACAAGGGACACTTTGGCGGAGTGATTGGAAGAAATTGTTTCATGTCCTACACGAAAGGAAAATATTTGAAACAGAAAAAGAATTAAATAGAAACATGTAATGAAAATGGGAAATGCTCCTATCAGAGCTCTGACGTAAACAAAACAAAAATCGGAACAGGCAAACTACTACTTCCTTATCCACTCCACACATCCATACATATTTATAATGATCTTCAAATTAATTTTCCTTCTAATATACTTATCCAATTGTAATATGATCACACCCATTATTTATTTGTTATAATTAAATCTTTATAACAAAGATATCAACATCATTAATATTCCGATGAAAGAAAAAACGTATTGTTTTCAAACTCCGTTAAGGTAATGTTTAACTAGACACAGATGTAGCAATACTGTTTCATTGTGAGTTTTCATGTAATGTTTCATTAGAAAAGTTAAATGTTTAAGTACTTATTTTTTTTTCACCACGATATAATGCTTCACGCTGAAAAAGTACTTTGAGACGGCATATGCCCACTCTCTTCTTTCTCTCGACATTTTTATTGACTTTCTCCCCACACCATGCATGCATGGCACCTATAGTGATTTTAAAATCTTTTTCTTCCAAACTACTTAATCATGAGCGATCGATCACACTATATTCGTTATAATAAATCTTTACAACAAAGATATCATATAATATTATTCTGATGAAAGAAAACATACGTTTCAAACCATAAAAAACTTAATGTTTATACGTGATAGAAATATGTTTCACCATGTGTTTTTATTGTGCTTTCACAAAATTTTTAATGCTTAGAGGCTGATTTTTTTCGTTTCATCAGTATAACTCAATGTATGCACAACGGTCAACTGAAATATTTGACCGTCGATTTTTTTTAATCGGCGGCGCTCGATTTGTAGCTCTCTTCATTAAAAATGTTTCAAAAAGTACTTTCCCTCCGTCTGAAGAGCAGTGAGCGTGTTTTTCTTTTCGTTTTCTGTACAACAAACTGTGACTCTGTGGGCTACGACCACACAATGTTCTCTCTTCTGCACTACTTTGGACATTAGGATTAGTACATAGATCTCTTTCATAAGTTGGCATTTTCTTTTAGAACTTTTTAGGAAAAAAAGGTGCTAACTGGTCTTCTAGAAAACTTTTTTGATCGATTCATTGTTTTCTACGCCGGAGAACTCAGTTTTACTATCGGATATATATCATTGGCTTCATCTTTTGATCCAATCATTCATATGCAATGCTTAAAAAAGTAATTAATTTTAAAGGTTTGTTTTTGTTTTCATCATAGTTTCCCTACAACATTGTTATTTAAGTCGGTTCAAAAAACATAAATGTAAAAGTTTTAATCATAAATATATATCTAGCTAATTTACTCCCTCCATTTTAATACGAGGACACCGTGAACTTTTTCTCATATGTTTGACCATATCGTCTTATTCAAAAAATTATGCAAATGTATAGATATTAAATCACACTTTAAGTATTATGAGGATAAAACAAACTCATAACAAAATAAATTATAATTACGTAATTTTTTTCTTAATAGACGAATGTCAAACATTGTGAAAAAAAGTTCAACATCGTCATCTATTAAAAAACAGAGGTAATACGTCATTTGGCAATTTTTCCGCGTATGCCCCGTTCCTATGAGGCTGATTGTATTCTTTTAATGAGATTATCTTCTTTTAGTAGCCAATGGCCATGCAGGTTGGTCTTTCTTTTGGCGTAAGTTCGGATGCAGTAAAGTCCAAGCGAATCTGCGATTGCATGGAAGTAGTATGTGTCGACGGGGATCCGCTTAGACCGAGATATAGAGGGTATTGGGGTACGTTGTATAAGGATCTACGTGTACGACCATCGAGCATATCAAAAGACGAGGAAATATACTGGTTCAGGCCCCATGATCAGTAATAGCCCTAATCCAGTTAAATATGCGGATATATGAGTGGAAAACACAGGATTACAAAGGAAAAAGACGAACTCGGGAGATCTCGACGAGATTGTATCGAGATGAATCCTGACTAGCTCTCGTCGACTTGGCTCCTTCGTTGCTTGGCCTTCGTAGAGCTGTGTTGGTTGTCGGGCTCTAAGATCGATATCTATGCCCTCCCCGGGGGGTCCCTTTTATACCGTAGGTTGGCACTATCCGAGTAGAACTCGAATATTACCAGACACCTGGTACGGATACGTAGGGGCAACCATTCATTGATTCTTTCCGAGAAGGTCCTCCTTCTGTCTGTTGTCTTTACGAAGAGTTTCCTTAGGTGCCTAAGGGATTTATCCGTGTACACGTGGATATGCCCTTGTCGATATGTGGGACGTATATCGTGGGGAGAGGGTATGCCTGACCCGTAAACCCTGACAGTAAGCCCCCGACTTCTGCTCAAAAAGTAACTCGCTGTGACCGCTTGCCGACTCCAGTGTCAGAGAACGTGTGCCATTCCAGGTGCGAGAACCAAGGAGATGACGTTGTAAGTCAGAGCGCACCGTTTGAAGCCAACGGTCACGAATGAATTTTTGAACTGAAGTCCAAAAAACCCCCATGCACAACGACTTAGAAATCGTCCCGGCGGCGGATTTCTCCTGTTTCCTTGGAATTCGCACCGTCGGGAGTCGCCTATTTAAAGGATTTAGGGCGTGAGTTTGAGGTCCGCCTACTTCATTAAGAAACACTTGCTCCTTTGCATTCTCGCCTTCCTCGCCACCGCAAAGAGCCCTAGGCCTCACCGATTATTCGGTTTCCACGATCTTCGCGATCTCCCCGAGACCATGGATCCTTGGAATCGACCTCCACCGCCGCGACCTCTGAAGAAGCTCTTCAGGAGAAAGGGCGGCCTCCCTGGCCGTGACAAGCGAGAGGGAAGGACAGGAGGTACTACTCCCCAGCCCCTCCTAGGTCGCATGGTTGCTGATTAGGTTTACATTGTCTGCGGTTTCTTCCTCCCCCTCTGAATTCCTTTTGCTAGTCTTAAACTTCTATGGGCTTTCACTTTTGCATTGAATCCCAACTCCAGCATTTCTCAGCGTTTTGTGCATTCTTGTTGAGGCCTCATTGAGTAGAGCCTTTTCTAGATCTGTTTCGCTTTTATAGAGTTGCGTTGATGGAATCCAACAAGTGGTCTGGCTGCGTTGGGTTTCGACTTCGTGACGGATGAAGTCGCGCTTCTCCCCTTCCAGTGCCCTCTTCTCGCAGCAAATGGCGGAACAGGTGGTTTTATCTCTGAGATCAAGGATCGGATCCTGCCCTCTTGTTCCTGAGGAGCAACCGGACAGAATTCCGTTTGGACCGCCAAGCCCCCTTTGACCCCCTCTCTCCAATCGTTTATCGACATCATCGATGATCTCCGAGAACGGGCTTAGGGTATGAAGTCGTTGCAGACTTCGTTGGTAGGCGCGATCCAGCCGCTCAGGCTCGGGCCCACCGGCATATATACTATCGGGCCAGATGACGCGACCCGAGTTTCTCCTCGGGGTATCCTTCTTGTATCATTTATGTAAGCCTTACTCGCGTTCCTTTCAGACTTATCAAAATTAAATCCTTCCTGACAGCTCTGAGCAGCGACGGCGTGGAGCGGCCGTTGGTCAAGTGATGATCAGCGGCCCGCAACCGCAAGGCAACATCCCGCGCCCCTTTGCTGAAGGGAGCGGGGAACGCGACGAAGCAATCAAGTAAGTGATTCAAATGTCTTTTCCTCCTTCATTTAATCAGCTTGTGATCGACTTAGCGTAGCCCTTCCTTGACTGACGTCATCGGGCCGCTCGCGATCACAGGTGGCGGCTTCTCTGAAGGAGAAGGTGTCGAGGAGGCGTCCGACGCTCCAGCTGGTGGTGAGCCAACCAAGGTTCCGATAAGCGCAGGAAGTCTCGTTCTCGGACACCGTCGCAAGGCGGAGAACCCGACGTAACCTCGCGCTTGTCGTTAAGCTGCAGCGAGTAGAAGGTATCTTTTCTCACTGCTGACTTTTGCAGGCTTCGAGATCCGACGCATCTCCTGCCCTTGCGCGTCGTCAACTGGCCTTGTGACGACGGGCCGTTCTCAACTTTCGGATTTCTCAGAGTCTGTCTTCTGCAACAACTGATCCGTCGGGGTGTTGACAGGGAGGCCACGAAAAACTGGCTCGGCGCAAGCTTGGGGGGACTCTCAGCGCGTCCCTGTGACTGAGAGCGACTTACGTCGCTTCCGGGAATGCGGGAGTCGGAGGCAACGCCGAGCGTGCCCAGCGCGACCCCGTCGGAAGCGTGGCCGGCGGAGGTCCATCGCGTCACCTAGAAGAGCTCCAAGTCGGGAGATGGGGTGGCCTCTCGAAGCCGGTGCTCGCGCATTGGCCGGGCGAACGGTTCCGGAGGGGAGGGGCGCAAGCGGCGGCGGCTAACGCGCGGCGCTGAGCGGCTGGTGCGGGAGCCTGCCGAAGCCGCGAGAACTCGTGAAAATGAGGGGAACTGGTCGGCCGGCACAAGCGAGCGGGCAAGCCAGGGCTCGAGAACCGCTGACGGGAATCCGAGTAACCTCTCCGAGAATCCGTCGTTCTCCTGAGGATCACTATACACCGGCCTCTCACAAGCTAGCCAGCGGAGTGGGGTCAAATCGCGATTTTTTTCCCCCCCGATAAGAACCCCTGACGAAGTTCTCCCTAACCTCTCTCTGGCGGAGCTGCGACGCGAGGCAGGGACGATTCGGGCGGGCACCCACCCGAAGCAGGCGGCCCGGGTTGCGGAAGGAGACGGTTCCAACGGTATTATTATACCGGGCGCGTGTCACGTCCCTGCCTGCGTGGGTTGTCGCGATCCTGAACTCGATCTCCGCGAGATTGTGATCAGGAGGGCGGCGAGCGACGCACGCAAGGGGCGTGATGGAGGAAGTGGGTGACTTGGGAGATCTGTTCGTCCCCCTTTCGCAAGAGTAGGAACCTTTATTTTTCTCTTCCTTCTTCTTGCATTGTAAACCTCAGAAATTTGTGCCGTCTTATGTGTATTGACTACTAGCTCTGTTATCTTTGATCTCGAAAAATTCATCTTATCGATTGTTAGAGATGTCGATGATGAGGATGTCAGCAGCGCGGGCAACCTGAATCGGATGGCGATAACCCCGGTACTCGAGTTAAAACCGAGCGCGCGCTTATCGTCGATGGCCAGATTGCTGATGCCGGGCCGAATTGCGGGCCATTGACGGCCAGGTGAGGTATCTTGCAGCCTTGTGGTTGCTTTTTGTGGTTCCGAGTTGTCTTTATAAACCATCACGTTTGGGCAGATCTCGAGGATGCCCTTGGACCTCAAGAATTCGTCGTATCCAATACTGGAAGGACGAAATGTGAAGTGCGGAAATGAGGGGAGGCATGCTAGCCGTGAAAAAAATCAAGCGTGGAAACACTCGACGGCGAGAGGTGTGGTTTTCTCTTATCTGAAGAGTTGCTGCCCACCGATGGCAAGAAGGTGTGCCAGGATCTCCGGGTGTAGCCGCGGTGATCCCGAAGAATCGGCCGGCCGGGTACATCTCGTGGCTCAACGGGGGCTGCGCTCAACTCGACGGCATTGGTCAGCGTATCGACGAGCCTTGAAGCAAGAGTGTCGGTCGAGCGAGCCGATATGCCGGAGGGCATGTGTTGGCCTGTACGGAATGCAGCCGCCCCCGCGCTGGATCTCGCAATTTCTCGCGTGAGGGTTTTAGCCGTTCGCGGAGGAATGCCGCAGAGGTTGACCATCTCCGCGAGATCAATGTCGCGGTTGGCTGAGAGATTTTCCAAAATCGAATGGAACTGGGCGTTGGGCGCTTCTGTGCGTAGAATTTAACTCTTGGGTGTTGTTTGTGTAAGAGTGTGTTCTCAGTTAACGACTTTAGTTAGCCGTTTGAGTTGTACACTCTCCCTAGCCCCCAGCCTTGTTGTCGGAGGGATGTCCTCGGGTGACAAGGCTCTTGGACCCCTGGCCTGTCTTGGTTGAATAAGCTCTGATCCTAGCCCCCAGCCGTGAAGTTGGAAAAGTCAATTTCCGATTACACGGCTTGGTTAATACGCACGGCGAGAACTCTTACACGACCAGATCTTACATGGTCTTTCGTCTCTACAGGATCTGACAAGGCCTTATCGGCTCTGGGCGTCCCCAGCCGAAGATCCCTTGGGTTCCTCGGAGGCCTTGTCGAGACGGCGTAAAGGGACATAAGGACAGGTTTCAACGCGAGGCGTTGTCAGAGTGAGGGGTTGTCGGGTGAAGACACTTTGGTTGTTATATGGGACCAAAGGGTAGTCTTTATTGATACTGCAAGGGTGCTTACAGGTACAATGGTATTGACTCATACATAGAATTTACGTAGTTGGTCAATATTCCATGAATTTGCTAATTCGCGACCGTCGCCGTCTGCGATTTTGTATGCGCCTGGCCGCAAAGCTTGTGTGATCGTGTAGGGTCCTTCCCATTTTGGTGAGAGTTTGTTACGCCCTGCTTGGGTCTGAACTCGTCAGAGGACGTAGTCGCCGATCGAAAGTGTGCGTGCTCGGATGCGCTTCTCGTGATAACGGCGGAGGGCCTGTTGGTAGCTCGCTGCTCGTACGGCAACTCGCTCACGATGCTCCTCGAGAAGGTTTACATCGATGTCTCGCTGTTCCTCCTGGTTCTCGTCGGAATGCTTCTGTACTCGTGTACTTTGATGTCGTAGCTCACCGGGGAGCATGGCTTCAGAGCCGTACACGAGGAAGAAGGGTGTTTCCTTATTGGACGTTGTCGGTGTAGTGCGCACGGCCCATAGTACTGATGGGAGTTCTTCAACCCATTTTTTGTCGTGTGACATGAGTCTATCGTAGACACGAGTTTTTATCCCTCGTAGTACTATGCCGTTTGCCCTTTCGACTTGTCCATTGCTTTGAGGATGAGAGACCGAGGCGAAGCATATTTTGACTCCTAAACCGATGCAGTAATCTTGGAAATCGGCGCTGATGAATTGAGAGCCGTTGTCAGTTATGATGCGGTACGGTAGTCCGTATCTGTAGAATATCCCTCTGATGAACTTGATGGCGTTATCGGCCTTGATTTCTCCAGTGGGTGATGCTTCTATCCATTTGGTGAACTTGTCGATTGCTACAAATAGGAATTTGTAGCCGCCCTATCCTCGTGGGAATGGCCCAAGTATATCTAGCCCCCAGCACGAGAACGGCCAAGTCAGAGGGATTGTTTGAAGCGCTTGTGCAAGCAGCTTTGTGTGTTTGCTGTGAAATTAACAAGCCTCACATCGCTGGACCATGTCGCATGCATCTTTGAGTGCTGTTGGCCAAAAAAATCCTTGTCGAAAGGCTTTGCCGACCAATGTCCGACCGGCGGCGTGTGACCCGCATATGCCTTCGTGTATGTCAAGGAGGAGTTGTCTGCCGTCGTCTGTAGAGACGCATTTGAGAAGTATCCCGTTTTGCGCTTTTTTGTATAGATCGTTGCCGATCATACAGTAGATTTTTGCTTTACGGGTTATTTTCTCGGCCTCTGTGTCGTCTTCGGGTAACTCCTCGTTGCTGATGAATTTGATTAGTGGGGTGCACCAGTCATCCGTTGTTTCAATGTCAGCCACGGCGCGTTCTATCTCGATGACCTCGGAGCTGATGTCGGGGGTGCTTGGGACGACTTCGCTGCTGACGTCTTTTACAGAGGGTTTCGTCAGGACGTCGAGAAAGGTGCCGGGCTCGAGTGGTTCTCGTCTGGATGCGCGTCAGGCTAGGTCGTCTGGCTCGACGTTATCCTTGCGGTAGACGTGTCGGACCTCGATCCCGTCGAACCTCTTCTCGAGCTTCCTGACTTCTGCAAGGTACTTGGATAACTCGGGATTAGAGCATTTGTAGTCTTTGTGCACCTGGTTTGCGACTAGCTCGGAGTCCCCTTTGACGATTAGTCGCTTTGCGCCAAGTGCGGCTGCAGCTCGTATCCCTGCGAGTAGCCATTCGTATTCTGCAGTGTTGTTAGTTGCCCTGAAGTTGAGGTGGATTGCGTGTTTGAATTGATCTCCGGATGGAGATGCTAAGATAAATCCAGCCCCTGCTCCTTGGCTATTGAGTGCGCCATCGAATGCCATTGTCCATGTTTCGTTGTCGCCTTGGTTATCTGACTTGTTATCTGGCATGGTCCAATCGGCCACGAAGTCGGCGAGTACCTGAGATTTAATGGTTGTTCTCGGCACGAAGTGGACATCAAATTGGCTTAGCTCGACTACCCATTTCGAGTACCTGAGATTTAATGGCTGTCCTCGTTCTCCCATCCTAGCGACGAATCTATTTAACGCAGCCATGCATCCGGTTAGCTTCTGTACCTCCTTGACTCTCGTGGGCGACTTCATGTTCTCGATTGCTTTGATCTTCTCGGGATTTGCCTCTATTCCTCTGCCAGAAACGAGGAATCCGAGTAGCTTGCCCGACGGTACTCCGAACGTGCACTTCTCTGGATTGAGCATGAGACGATATCGTCGGAGGTTGTCGAACATTTCCCGGAGGTCATCAATCAATGAATCGCTTGTCTTGGTTTTGACAACGATGTCGTCGACGTACGCCTCGACATTGTTGCCAAGCTGATTGCTAAGTGCGCCCTGGACCGTGCGTTGGAAAGTATTGCCAGCTGTTATCAATCCGAAGGGCATCTTGACGTAGCAAAATACTCCGAACGGAGTGATGAACGCTGTTTTCTCCTCGTCCTCCTTCGCCATGCTGATTTGGTGGTAGCCAGAGTAAGCGTCGAGGAAGCTTAATAGTTCACATCCGGCTGTTGAATCCACCAGTTGGTCTATCCGAGGGAGAGGGAAGTGATCCTTGGGGCACGCCTTGTTGAGGTCTGTGAAGTCGACACACATTCTCCATTTACCATTGGCTTTTCGCACCATAACTGGATTGGCAAGCCACTCTGGATGGAGTACCTCCCTGATGAAGCCAGCTTTGAGAAGTTTGTCAAGCTCTTTTCATATGGCTTGTTTTCGATCTGGTGCAAATCTCCGCAGTCTTTGCTTTACTGGCTTGGCATCGGGTCGCACCATTAGTTTGTGCTCAATCACCTCCCTGGGGACCCCCGGCATGTCGGACGGTTGCCAAGCGAACACGTCGGCATTGTCACGGAGGAAGGCGATGAGCGCGAGTTCCTATTTCTCATCTAGTGTAGCCCCGATTTTGACAGTCTTGTCGGGGTTAGCACTAGGGAGCGGAACGATCTTGATGGCGCCATCCGGCTTCGGCGTCTTGTTCACTTTCTTGGGTGGCTCAGACGTGGCGGGTGGAGTGGGCGTTTGCTCGACCATGTCGAGGCTTCGCTTGTCGCACTGCACCGCCAGTTTTACGTTCCCTTAAATAGTGATTGTTCCCTTCGGTCCCGGCATCTTGAGCACTTGATATGCGTAGTGGGATGCGGCCATGAACTTCGCAAGTGCGGTCCTCCCGATAATGGCGTTGTAAGCCGTATCGAATTCAGCGACATCGAAGGTGATCTGCTCTGTTCGGAAGTTGTTGGCCTGGCCAAAGGTCACAGGCAACGTAATCTTGTCCAAAGGTCTGGATGATGATTGGGGAGCAATTCCATGGAATGGTTGATCAGTTGGCGTCAACTCACTTTGTGGAATTCCCATTGCATCCAGAGTGCTGGCAAAAAGGAGGTTGATCGAGCTGCCCCCGTCGATGAGAACTCGTGCTACCTTGATGTTCCGAATAGTGGGTTCGACCACAATCGGATACCGTCCTAGGATAACCGCGGTCTTGGGATGGTCTGCTTCCGAGAACTCCATCTTCTGCTCAGACCACTTCATCCTGGGTGCAGCCCCCTACCACGTCGAACGAACTTCGCGTTCCACTTTCTTGTATTCTCGCTTGGAGGAGTAAACAGAGGTAATACGTCATTTGGCAATTTTTCCGCGTATGCCCCGTTCCTATGAGGCTGATTGTATTCTTTTAATGAGACTTCTTTTAGTAGCCATGTGCATCAGGTTCCGGTCTAGTTCATTTTCCTAAGTTCAGGTGCGTAAATCATGAGCCGATCCCTCCATTGGGCATGGAAGTATATGTGTCGACAGGGGGGATACCGTTAGACCGAGATATAGAGGGTATTGGGGTACAGTTGATATAAGGATCTACGTGTTACGACCATCGAGCAATCAAAAGACGGGAAAGTATACTGTTCAGGCCCCTGACAGGTAATAGCCCTTAATCCAGTTAATATGGGATATTAGTGGAAAACACGAGGTACAAAGGAGACGAAAGACGGAACACGGGGGAGACTCGGCGGAGATGTATCGAGATAATCGACTGTAAGCTCTCTCGACTGGCTCCTTCGGGTCCGAGCTGGCTTCGGAGGCAGCTGTGGTGGTGGTTGTGGGCTCTAGATGATGACGGATGCCCTCCACCGGCGGTCCCTTTTATACCGTTAGGTTGGTACTATCGAGCTTAGCACTCGAAATACCAGACCACTGGACGATACCGTTTAGGGGGCACCAGTCATTGTACTCTTGTCCGGAGAATGTTGGCCTCCGTTGTCTGTTTGTCTTTACGAAGATGTTCCTTAGCGTGCTCAAGGGATTTATCCGTGTACACGTGGATATGCCCTTGTCGATATTGGGACGTATTATCGTGGGGAGAGGGTATGCCTAGACCCGTAACGCCTGACAAGTAGCCCCCAGACTTCTGCCCAAAATGAACTCGCTGGACAGTTGCGACTCCAGGTGTCGAGAACGTTGCCATTCCAAGCGTGCGGAGAACCAAGGAGATGACGTAGTAGTCGAGCGCACCGTTCTGAAGTCCAACGGTCACGATATGAATTTTGAACTGAAGTCAAAAAACCGCCATGCACAACGACTAGAAATCTCCGGCGGCGGATTTCTCCGTTCCTGGAATTCGCACCGTCGGAGTCGCTATTTAAAGGATTTGGGGTGAGTTTGAGGTCCGCCTACTTCATTAAGAACACTTGTCCTTTGCATTCTCGCCTTCTCGCCGCCGCAAAAAACCCTAGGCCTCGTCCGATCCGGTTTCCAGCGATGCCGACGATCTCCGACGACCATGGATCCGGCAATCACCTCCACCCCGCGACTCCTGAGAAGAGCTCAGGAGGAGGCGGCCTCCGGCCGCTACAAGGCAGAGAGGGAAACAGAGGTACTAACTCCCGCAGCCCTCCTAGGTCGCGATGGTTGTGATTAGGTTTACATTGTCTGCGTTCTTCCTCCCCCTCTGAATTCCTTTGCTAGTCTTAAACTTCTATGGCTTTCACTTTTGCATGTTGAATCCAAACTCCACGCATTCTCAGCGTTTTGTGCATCTGTTGAGGCCTATATGGTAGAGCCTTTTCTAGATCTGTTTCGCTTTTATACGAGTTGCGTGGATGGAATCCAACAAGTGGTCTGGCTGCGTGGGTTCGACTTCGGTGACGAGATGACAGTCGCGCTTCATCCCCTTCCAGTGCCCCTCTTCTCGCAGCAAATGGCGGAACAGGTGGTTTATCTTGAGATCAAGACTCGGATCTGCCCTCGTTGTTCCTGAGAGCAACCGACAAATTCCGTTTGGACCGCCAAGCCCCCTTTGAACCCCCTCTCTCAATCGTTTATCGACATCATCGATGATCTCCGAGAACGGCTTATCGGGTATGAAGTCGTTGCCAGACTTCGTTGGTAGGGCGATCCAGCCGCTCAGGCTCGGGCCCACCGGCATATTACTATCCGGGCCAGATGACGCGACCCGGTTTCTCCTCGGGGTATCTTCTTGTTCATTTGATGTAACTTACTCGCGTTCCTTTCAACTTATCAGAAATTAAATCTCTTCTGACAGCTCTGAGCAGCGGACGGCGTGGAGCGGCTCTTGGTCAAGTGATGATCAGCGGCCCCGCAACCGCAAGGCAACATCCCCACGCCCCTTTGTGAAAGGGAGCGGTGGAACGCGACGAAGCAATCAAGTAGTGATTTCAAATGTCTTTTCCTCCTCATTTAGAATCAGCTTTGATCGACTTAGCGTAGCCCTTCCCTTGACTGACGTCATCGCCGCTCGCGGATCATCAGGTGGCGGCTTCTCTGAAGGAGAAGGTGGTCGAGGAGGCGTCCGACGCCGCACGGTGGTGAGCCAACCAAGGTTCCGAGTAGACCAGGAAGTCTCGTTGCTCGGGACACCGCGCAAGGCGAGAACCCGACGTAACCATTCGCGCTTGTCGTTAAGTGCAGCGACTGAAGGTATCTTGTTCTCACTGCGACTTTTGCAGGTGAGTCCGACGCATCTCCTCCTCTGCGCGTCGTCAACTGCCTGTGACGACGCCGTTCTCGAACTCTCGGATTCTCAGATCTGTCTTCTGCAACAACCTGACTCGATCGGGGGTTACAGGGAGGCCACAGCACGAGGCGGCTCGGGCCAAGTCTGGGGTGACTCAAGCGCGTCTCCCGGACGGAGACGTCGACTGACGTCTCCCGAATGACGGAGTCGAGGGCGACACCATGAAGCCGGCCCCACGGCTGACCCCGTCGGAAGCCTGGCGAGCCGCGAGATCCATCGCCACCTGGGAGGAGCTCCAAGGTCGGAGATGGGGGGCGTCTTCTGAAGCCGGTGGCTCGCGGGCATGGTCGGGCGACGGTCACGGGAGGCGAGGGCGAGACAAGCGGCGGCGGTTAACCACGCGGCGCGGGAGCGGCTGGTGCGGGAGCTGCCGAAGCCCGCGAGGCACTCGATGAAATTGGTGAACTCGGTGCGGTGCTGGCCAAAACGAGCCGGCAAGGCGCAAGGACTCGAAGAACTCGCCTGAGCGAACTCCGAGTATAACTCTCGAGATGCCGTTCTCTGAGGTCACATACACGGCCTTCCACCAGCTATGCCCTACGGAGTGTGGGTCCAGTCAGCGGATTTTTTTTCCCCCCTAGAACCGACGAAGTTCTCTCCTAACTCTTCTGGCGAGCTGGCGGACGCGAGGGGGATCCGATGCGCGGCCCCCACCGCGAAGCAGGCGGCCCGAGTTGCGGAGGAGACTCCAACGGTATTATACCGGGCGCGTGTCACGTCCTCCTCATGCGTGCGGCTGCCGATCCTGAACTAGCACCCGCAGATTCCTGGACCAGGAGGGGCGGCGAGCGATCGCACGCAAGGGGTGCAGGAGGAAGTCGTTGCCGGGAGATCTGTCGTCCCTCCTCTTCGCAAGAGTAGGATACTTAATATTTGTTCCTCTCTTGCATTGTGAACTCAAATCTTGGTGGTCTTTAATGTGTATTGACTACATAGCTCTGTTCATCTTTGGATCTCGAAAATTCATCTGATACGATTGAGAGATGCGATGATGAGATTCGAGCGACGCGTCGGCAACCTGAATCTATGGCGATAACCCCGGTACTCGAGCTAAGCGAGCGCGAGCGCTATCGTCGTCCAATTGCTAGATGGCACGTGGACCGAATTGCGGCCAGTTGACGGCCATGTGAGGTGATCTTGCCGAGCCTTTGGTTGCTTTTGGTGGTTCGGGTTGTTTGTATAAAAAACCTATTCACTGCTTTGGCAGATCCTCGAGAGATGCCCTTGTAGGCTCAAGAATTCGTCGAGTCCATAATACTGGAACAAATGTGAGAGTGCGGAAGTTCTGATGAGGCGATTAGCCGCTGAAAAAAGATCAAGCGCCCTGTGAAACACTCCGGCCGAGTTTGCTCTGAGTCTGGTTGTCCATATGCAAGAGTTGCCGTCTGGCGAGTAGCTCGCGATCGCGAAGAGTGTCCGGCTCGGGCACCCGCGGTAC
The DNA here is from genome assembly GCA_009805545.1 of Oryza longistaminata. NCBI lineage: Eukaryota > Viridiplantae > Streptophyta > Magnoliopsida > Poales > Poaceae > Oryza > Oryza longistaminata. The sequence goes on along the minus strand of CM020179.1, from coordinate 24,434,004 downwards.
ATCCGATGTGCGTAATCGTGCTCAAACGGCCTGCGCCACTGACGGCTTGGTCCGCCGTATGACGATGCCTTTGAAGCAAGAGTGTCGGTGCAGGCGATAGCCGATATGCGGGGGCATGTGTTGGCCTGTACGGAGATGCAGCCGCCCGCGCGCTGACTCGAAATTCTCCGTGAGGAGTTTGCCGTCTCGCGGAGGAAACCGCAGAGGTTGACCATCTCCGCGAATCAATGTCGCGCGTTGGACTCGAGAATTTCCAAATCGAATGGAACTGGCGTTGGGCGCTTCTGTGATTGACCCGTAACGATACTTTGAAACTAGACAATATTGTGTATAAGATCTTGTGAAGAGCGTGTTCAGTTAACGAAACGTTAGTTACCTGTTGAGTTGTACACTCTCCCTAGCCCCCACCTTGGTCGTCGGAGGATTCCTCGCGGGTGACAAGCTCGTGACCCCTGCCTGTTTTGTTAGAAAAGCTCTCGACATAGCCCCAGCGTGAGTGAGAAAGTTCAATTTCCGATTACATCGCTTGGGTTAATACGCACGCGGAAACTCTTACAGCGACCAGATGCTTACATGTCTTTCGTCTCTGGAGATACTGACAGCGGCTATCGGCTCTAGCTCCCCAGCGCGAAATCCTTGGTTCCTCGAGGCCTTGCGAGGACGGCTAAAGGACATAAGGACAGGTTCAACGCTAGCTGTGTCGAGGTGAGGTGTGTCGGGGGGTGAAACACTTGGTTGTATGGGGGATGGGACCAAAAAAGTTAGTCTTATTGATACTGTAAGGGTGCTTACAGGTATAATGTATGACTCATACATAGAATTACGTAGTTGGTCAATGTTCCAGAATTGCTAATTCTGCGACCTCGCCGTCTGCGATTTGTTGCGCCTGCCGCGAAGCTTGTGTGACGTGTAGGTCGGCTTCGCCATTTCAGTGTAGTTTGTTTCCCCTGCTTGGTTCTGAAAACTCGTCGGAGGACGTTGAGTGCGGGGCCGGATCGGAAGAGTGATGCGGGAGGGGTGGCTCGGGGATTGCGCTGGTGCTGCTGGATAACGCGCGGGGGGGGAGGCATTGTGTGCGCGGTAGCTTGCTGCTCGAACGGCAAGCGCCCGCTTCACGGGATGGGCTCTCGAGAAGGTTCACATCGAGTGTCTCGCCTGTTCTCTGGTTCTCGTCGGAATGCTTCGTGACTCGAGGTGTGCGGCTTGATGTGCGTAGCTCGCCGGGGAGCATGGCTTCAGAACTGACGACGAGGGGAAGAAGGAGTGTTTCCTTATTTGGACGTGCGTTCGGGGTGTGGTGCGTATGGGCCGGGCATATAGCTGGATGGAGGGCTCTTCAAACCCGATTTGTTGGTGTCATGTGACATGAGTCTGTCGTAGAGCGCGGTTTTATCCGCTTTAGACGTATGCCGTTTGCGCCCTTTCGATCTTGTCCATCTGCTGTTGGAGGGTGAGGAGACCGGAGGGCGAGAGGGCGGATATTTTGAACTCCTAAGCCGAGAGGGGGCCAGGTAAATCTTCGGAAACCGGCGCGTGATGGAATTGGGAGCCGTTGGTCGAGGTGTATGATGGCGGGGAGTGCGGGGGTGAGGTCGCGTATCGCAAAATATCCGTCTTGATGAACTTAGATGCGGTTAGCAGTGCCTGATGGGGCTCCAAGTAGGGGATGCTTTGATCCAGTTGGGGTAACTGGTTCGGATTGGCTACAAATAGAGATTTGTGAGGGCCGCCCTTGTCGCTCGTGGGGAATGGCCGGCAAGTATGATCTAGCCCCAGCACGAGAGACGGCCAAGCGAGGGAATGTTGTGGAAGCGCGTTGGTGCAGCAAGACTTGTGTGTTTGCGTGTGGGAAACTGACAGGCTTCGCATCGCTGGACCATGTCGCGCATGCATCTGTGAGGAGCTGGTTGCCAGGAAAAAATCGCTGTCGAAAGCGTTGGCCGACGCGGAATGTGGCCGGGACCGGCGGCGCGTGTGACCCGCCAGTATGCCTTCGGTGGGAATATGTCGAGGAATTTTAATGTATGACGCCGTTGACTTTTTAATCAACGTTTGACCACTCGTCTTATTCAAAAATCTTATGCAAATATAAAAATACTTATGTCATGCTTAAAGAACATTTGATGATAAATCAAGTCACGATAAAATAAATTATCATTACATAAATTTTTTGAATAAAACGAAAGGTCAAACGTTTGTCAAAAAGTCAACGGCGTCATACATTAAAATACGGAGGGAGTAATAGTTAGCTCTTTACAATTAATGCAGGATCCACTTGCTTTTCTCACAGAGTTTTTTTTTTCTTGTGTCCTTTACAGACCGCTTCTCCTCTCTTCTTTCCTCCACCTCAGCATTTAGCCAGCTTATAGCCTACCATTATACTTGCTCTTAGTGATAATTTCGTCTGGTGGGCCCCACCACGGCAGGGGATAGCGTAGGGGGTGGCCCTAAGAGAGCAGTACTATCAATAGGTTCACGGGAGGAAGACAGGAAACAATGCTGAGAAATATCTGGCTCAACTTGGCCGACTAGGGAGCTACTATTGATAACTGTTCTTTTGACAGAATTGGAATGCCACTGATGCTAGCGTCCGGGTAGATGGACATACTTCCTCCGTCCCATTAAAAACAAATTTAGTATTTAATATAATATATTCTAATACAACGAGAACAAATGTATGTCTAGATTTATAGAATTATGATACACCATATTCATTACGAGTTTGATTTTTTTTTTTTATGGAACAGGGAGTAGAATAGAAAAGATCATTACTCACTCTCTTGAGAGCTGAAAAGATCATTGTTCCCTATCTTCAGAATTGATATATACTCTCCGTCGAAAAAAATATCAATCCAAACTATGTAATTGGATAAATACATGTTAGGTTCATAGCTAGAATTGAGTTTTTTTGGCAGGGGAATATAAATAATTTCCTAATCATCGCGGTGTAAAATGTACTGATATGTAGTACTGTTGTTTGTACTGGACTACAAATTAAACTAATTAATGATGAAGAAATGAATGTACTGCCTCATTGTCCGGATGTTTTTTTTTTTCTATATAAGTGAATGATGAATCCTGAAATGCCACATAGGTGATCCAAGTAAGCTAAAAAAGTTCGACCATCGGATGGAAGAGAAAAGAGAAAGGAAGCCGTTGGATTGTATCAGTGAAAAAGGGTAAAACCGATCTTCTGGAGCTTTCCAGCTCCTCCCCGCACAAGTGGGAGACAGTGCAAAGAAAATGAAAAAGAAAACTGCAAAGGGAAGATAGGAATAAAATTAGAGCCCCATCGGTAGATCTGAAAAGAATGAGCCAAAACTAAAATTTCAAATTTAAAATTTAATTTTAGAGTTGATTTTAAAATATTTTTAACATTAGCTTTTAAATTGCTAACAACACAAATATAAAAGTATTACACATAAATTATTTTTCACACTAATAAACTGTTACAGTTTATAATAAGTCTTTTGCAACAGACGAAGGCAGGCAGGAGGAAGAAGCCGCGATCGAACGAGAGCGATATGAGCTACTCTATCTACTTCATTCGGTAGTTCTCCATGCCCAATGCTGATCGAGTATGAACTCACCTACTGGATATTCTTTAAGTTTCATATTATAAATCGCTATGATTTTTTTATCGAACTACTAAGTTTATAAAAAAACATATATAATAATATTCTCAACACAAAACAAATATATTACCAAAATATATTAATGTTAAATTCAATGAAACTAAGTTGATATTTTAGATATTAATTTTTTTTAAAAAAATGGATAAATATAACTAAGTTTGAATAGGAAAATGGTTTTTTAGAGAAGGGTATTTTTTACCCGGCCTCTACATCCAAGCGGATATATGCGGCCATTTAAATTAGGAACTTAGCCCTACAAACAACTCAATCTGAAATTCACTTCCTATGGATATTTGAACTCAGGACCTTGGGGTACATCTAAATTAGGAACTTAGCCCCACAAACAACCCAATCTGAAATTCACTCCTATGGAGATTCAAACTCAGGACCTTGGGGTACTACTGAGGTCACTGCAACCACTAGTCTACATGCCCTTTTGTATTAGAAAAATGGTTAAATCGACTTATAATTTGAAACGAGGGAGTAGCTCTCAAAGAACCATCTTGTTGCGCTGAAATGTATTCGTGATTATGTAGGCAATGATTATGACCTTATGAATAATAATAATTAGGGTGAATAGCTAATTTAGTCCCTCAAGTTTCACCGAAGACTCGATTTAGTCCTTCAAGTTTTATTTTGTCCATATAAGTTCTCTAAGTATATGGTTTTGCTTAGAATCATTCTTGGGTCCACTTAATATGCCATATGGCTATATTTAGTCAACATTTATGTTCAAAAATGTCCCTTTTTCCATTAATTTGTATACAACTATACTTCCCATTATTTTAACATGTGCATATGAAACTTGAGCATAATGGATATGGTATATACTTGCAGGTACATAATTTATTTTCGTTTTACATAAATTACTATGTATTATCTATAAAAAAAATTCATTGCACACAATGTTTTCTCTTATATATGTGAATAAGGGGGTATAACTGTCATTTATCAAGAGAGTTGTTGGCTATGTTTAGCCATGTGGCTTTTAAGTGGGTTTAAGGATAAGTTTGAACTAAAATGAAAACTTAAAGGACAAGTATGGACAGATTGAAACATTAAGGACTAAACTAAATCTCATATGAAATTTGGAGAACATTTTAGCTATTAACCCTAATAATTAAGTCTCTTTCCCTCGAAGAAAAGAAATGCATTTAGCCTACCTCGTACCCTTGTGCGTTGATTGGTATCTGAACGGAGAATGACCGGAGAATCATAGTTTCACGCATGGTTCCATACGTCATATTTTAAGATCTTGTGTGCAACATATTTTAACTACTCACCACACCTGCTTGCATCAAATTTCTGGGGAACCCTGGGTGTCGTTGCATCAACATTTTTTAAGATCTCGTTACAAAGATATTTCTGGGGAAGCTTGTGTAACTAAAACAAACTTAATTTGCAATTTTTTTCAACTGTAAATTTGAGCACCCATGTCAAGTTGAGACTTGAACCCGGGTGAGCTGGTTTCACTCCAAGGAACATTACCAATTAAGCTACACACATTTATTTTATTGGTAATGACAACACAAATAGAGAGTTTCAAATGAAGTTTGTTGACGGGGTTTCAAGTTTCAAATTGAGTTGGTGGTTCAAATAAAAATTAAAGTGTCATCTTGGATATGCTGATTCTCGTAAACTTTGCTTTATTGAGTTTAGGATGCCATACTCCCTCTGTTTCATATTATAAATCATTGACTTTTTCTTAGTCCAACTTATTTATATTTGAGTGAGTTTATTGAAAAAATAGCAATATCTATTAGTTTAATTAAATTTAGCATTGAATATATTTTGATAATATGCTTGTTTTGTATTGAAAATATTATTATAATTTTCTACAAACTTGATCAAACTTAAAGAAGTTTGAGTAAGAAAAAATTCAAACGACTTAGTAGTATGAAACGAGAGAGTATTTAGTAGAAACGAACATCACCATACCATACCACCATAGTATAAACGAATTGCTTTCGTCCATTCCTGGTAAATACCATTTGCTTCCATAGATCGAATTTGATTGTACATATTTGTGAAACAATGTACTACCGGGTGATGCAATAATTTAATTTCCCTTTTCTTTTTCGTTGTTGAGGAATTAATAACGAGTACAATGGAGAAAGAGTGACTGAGAAAGATAGAGGGCAGAACATAGGAAAAAGAGGAAGATAGCATAACTATACATGATAAGTCTCTCTTCCCGTCTGGAGGAAAACATTGAAGAACACGTTGGAAGAGAGTGGATTAGTTGGAAATTTCTTCAGACAAAAGTGGAATGGAAATTTGCTGCTCAGTATATATATAGACAAAAACGACACTAGCTCTGAACCCTTTTTTTCTCAAACTCGTGTCCAAAGTGTGTGACCCATAACAGAAATTTGACTGCCCTCTATTATAAACAGTGAGGCAGCGCCCGCTACGCAAATTTCTTTGTCCATAATTGATTTTACTTGAGAGGACCGTAAATGATTATTAGTGATTTAGCTTGATACTTGGAGTGATGGGACCACTTCAATTAAAATTGAGGATTGAAATTTTCGTTGGTTACATATAAGCGAGAAATTTAACTACGAAGTTAAAGTTTAAAGTCATTGTTTCCTCCAGTAAAAAAAAAAAAAAACATGTCGCTTTCGATAATTTTGAAGTCAAGGGGGAAGCTAGCTAGAACAAATAATTAAGATAGGACGTGCAGCACTGTCACTTCCATCCATGGCCGTAGGTCGATGACCACGCGATATAACATGGCGGTAGAAATGATGACAGTCAACACACATGGCACGAATTAATGTGGACTAATTGGCCAAACAGTAGTGAGGGTCACACGTGTTGTGTGAATATCTGGTGACCACGACTCAAGATCTAGCTAGCCCGGCCCCACCACAATTTCATTAATTATCAAGACACGAGCTACGACTCGTCATGAGTAAAAGATCAAAGTGAAGTGTGCAAGCGTGAGACAACTTTATATAGTACTTTCTCCGAATTTTAATGTACGACACCGTTAACTTTTTAACCAACGTTTAACCATTCGTCTTATTTAAAATTTTTATGCAGATACAAAAGGAAAAAGTACACCGAAGGTCCCTCAACTTGTTATCGGAATACGAAAACGTCCTCTAACCGCAAAACCAGATATGTGGGGTCCCTTAACTATACAAAACCGGTCACCCGAGGTCGGATTATATGGTGGAAAACACAGATTACAAAGAAAAAGACGGAACTCGGGAGATTCGACGAGATTGTAGTCGAGATGATCCAACTAGCCCTCGTCGACTTGGCTCCTTGTTGGCTCTGACTTCGTAGGCTGTGTTGGTTGTCTTGGCTCTAAGATTCGATGATCTATGCCCTCCCCGGGGGGTCCCTTTTATACCGCAGGTTGGGCACTATCCGAGTAGGGCTCGAATATACTAGACCTGGTACGATACGTAGGTAACCCAATTCTTGTCCGAGAAGGTCTCTTCTTGTCTGTTGTCTTTACGAGGAGTTTCCTTAGGTGCCAAAGGATTTATCCGTGTACACGTGGATATGCCTTGTCGATATGTAACGTATATCGTGGGGTAGAGGGTATGCCTGACCCGTAACCCTGACAAATACCACATACTCTATAGTAATCGACTAAATTCGGCGGGGCTCACCATATACCAAGTCTTATACGATATAACACCTTATATACAAAAGGAGTTCCGGATAAGGAAGAACGAGTATAGTTCTATATGGAAACTATAAGGACTACTCAGATTGTATTCATATTGGTCTCCCTAGTTCTACTTGGACAAAGGGACATCTATGGATATAAATACAAGACCCCCCAAGAGGAGAGGGGACAGACCAACATGTCACAACAGACACAAGACACACGCCGCCAAACATCGACATCAGAAATAAGCCTAAGACAGACCCTATCCGGTGCCTGCGGAGGCCAATAAGAGGGATCTAGCGTCATCTCTGATCTTGACGAGTTCATATTCGAGGAGGAAAACTCCCCTGTCATCAACTACGAGTTGGTGATCCATGCCGCCAAGTTGACGACAACTAGATAGGTTATTCCAAATATCGTACTTGTGTGATTTGGATAAATATAGAGCAACACTGGCTTCGGCCAACAGGAGTAGGATTGTTACTTATAAAATCCCTGTCTCTTTCTCTTTTATCTCAATCTCGCATATACTCTGGTACCGACGATATCCATACCATGCAATTACCGTAGTTGTGACCTCAAAATTCGACAGGTATATACTTACTCTGTTCTTGAATGACTGTCAATTCAATTCGGATCAAATCATTTGCTGCAAAATACTTGTCACCACTACACTTTCATCAGTGAAATTACAATATCATCTCTACTCTACAAATTTATATTTTGTTTACATCCCTTTCCCTCACGTCCAATTCATTTTCTTAGTTCCATTATCTAACAATTAATTACCAAGGGCAAATTGGTCACAAAATTGCAACTAAATTGTTTAAGAATGGAGGGAGTACAAATTGGGAAAAAAAAACATTTTACGGAATCACAAAACTTTGGGTTTAGATATCTGGCTTAATTAAAGTTTAGAGTGGTATACTGACTTCCAAGTAAAATTTAAGGGGTCAAATGGACTTTGTCCTAGAAAAAAACTTATCTTAATAAACCAATATAAGACGAAGCATTTGTTTTTTGCTACGATCATCCAATGCAATTGTACCCACACATAAGTTTCTGCACTGAACCATCCTCATCTAACGTACGTCTAAAATTGCAAGTTGGATATACGTAGACGCAATCTTATTCATATACTAGCAAAATACCCGTACTTCGCTGCGGTGTATTATCGAAGTCTCAAATGATAGAGAGAAATATAGTAGCTCATAATAAATTATTATTCAATAGTGCGTTGCAACGGGGAAAAAAACTAATGTTATGATAATGATTATAGTTATTTTCTAGTTCCATTGGAGTCATAAGAGAGAGTTCTGGATATAAACAATGCCCATTCTCTCCCACCGTAAATAAATAACAGTAGCTGTGCATTTTCCCACCGCAGGCCATGAAATAATATGATACGGTTAGATTTAATTTTTATTAAATTAACCATTATTAATAACGCTCTTTGATTTTTTTTTTGGAATTTTCGGAGCTTAATGGCTAATTTTAATAATACAAACATCATTTCAGTATTTATTTAAATAAAAATGTAAATAAAAACCCCAATTTCTCTATGTGCCATTTTCTGTCCTTCCCGTAAATAAAGTCTAATTTACCTCCTCCAACTCCTCCTCTGATTGTGCAAACTTGCAGGCCTATTTGGAGGCCCAATAGTCCGAAGGCCCGAGCGGGAGAAGCCGGAGCCGTCCGATCGAATGGACAGTCCAGATTGATCCTAGCCTACATAAATATCTGCAGCCAAACCCTAACCCTAACCCTAGATTTCATTTTCCTCCCCCTACTCGCTCGGATCCCCCCTCTCTCTCTCGAATCGAAAAGCGACGGCGGCGGCCTCCCCCCTGAAGCAGTGGCGACCTCCCCCACCGAGCAGCGGCGGCGGCCGTGGTGGCGCCCTCCCCCCTCCCACATGAGCAGCTGCGGAGGCGCCCTTCCCCCTTTTCCCCGCGAACGGCGGCGGCGGCGGCTCCCTCCACACTGTCACGCCACCCTCGTCGGCGGCCGCTCCCTCCACCCTGTCTCGCCTCCCTCGCCCCTCCTCCTCTCCCTCGTGGATACGGCGGCGGTTGCGGCGGGTTGGCGGCGGCCGCGGAACGGATCCGAGGGTGGTGGTGGCAACTCCCTCCACCCACTCTAGCCTCCCTCCTGCGGCAAATCCGGCGGCGGTGGCGGCGCAGGTGGATCCAGCAGCGGCAACTCTCTCCACCGCCTCTCTTTCTCCTCTCATGGCGGTGGCGACGTCGGCGGCGGTTGCGACGGCCGAGGGCGGATCCGGCAGCGGTGGCTCCCTCTGCCGCCTCTCTTCTCCCTCCGCGCGGTGGCGGCGTCGGCGGCGATGGCTGAGGGGGATTTGGCGGCTTCTTTTTTTTGATGTTTATTTTTGTGATGTTTTGTGACATATTTTGTGATTCGGTGATGATTGTGGTTGATTTTTGGGGCAAAGAGTGGTTGAGTTTTGGTTGTGCCGATTTTGGGATTTGTTTTCCTTGTATCTGATTCTGAGAGGGATTGGGATTCGGGGGCTGCGGTGACAGAAGGAAAATACGAATATTTATATTAGTTAAGATATGCGTATGCATATTATTCTCGTGCGACTGGTTCCGTATATATATAGTGAAACCTAAGTACTCTAGAACAATTAATGACCTGGCTAATAATATAGTCGTACGTCCGACAAATTTGATAAGGACAGGCACGGCCTCGAGAGTCTGTGACTAAAACTTTTAAGTCCCTATCAAATCGGATGTTTGGATACTAATTATAAATATTAAACGTAGACTATTAATAAAACCCATCCATAATCTTGGACTAATTCGCGAGACGAATCTATTGAGCCTAATTAATCCATGATTAGCCTATGTGGTGCTACAGTAAACATTCTCTAATTATGAATTAATTAGGCTTAAAAAATTTGTCTCGCGAATTAGCTTTCATTTATGTAATTAGTTTTGTAAGTAGTATATATTTAATACTCTAAATTAGTGTCTAAATAGAGGGACTAAAGTTAAGTCCCTGTATCCAAACACCACCTGAGAGACACAGCAAGCACATTGGCAGACTTGTACTTCTCGGACACGTCCACGTCCTCCGCCGTCATGCCGCCGTGGAGTACACTACTACAGAAGTGGTTTTTAATACGTCATATCTCTTCTATACCAATCGTATTTATTCTTTATCTATTATGAAGACACTATTGTCTCCCAATGCAAAACTTGATAGTGTCTAGTGCATAGGTTCTCGTGTTGAAGATATGTCTTGTATGAGACCCTGTTTCTTCATCTCTTCTCTCTCTTAATTAATATAGTGCCACATAAGCTAAAAGTTCTATATGGCAATGTAGTTAATGCCATAGACACTATCCTAGATAGAGGGTTGGGAGTACCCTAACCAACCACATGCAAAGATATTTTTTAGCGAAAAAACGGTTTTACTAGCTAGCTGTTGAAAGTTTTGGAGGCTGAAAACATTCGATTTTCTGGCCGTTCGATCCGGCGCCATGATTACTACGAGCGATTCCCAATTTCGAATAGTATAGCTGCACGTTGCCTTTTTCCAGACATTTTGGTGGCGAGGTGGCCTAGGCGGAGGCGTACACCCTGCCCTGATGCAGCCTCTCGGCAATTTTTTCGTCACCGGTGGGGTTTCTCGCTGCCCGCTTCCTCGCCGATTTCTCCTTCGGCTGCTCGTGTTCCTCGCGCTCGCAGTGATCTTCTCTTCCTCACGCTCTCTGCTCAAAATTTCAGGTGATTTTTTCCCCATTTTTTGTGCGTTCTAGATGTTGTGCGTTCAGATCCCGCATCGTGTTTGTCCTATAAATCGTTTGTATGTTTGGTTGGTGCTCTTCTCCTAGATTTCTAAGGGAATCGATTCGTTGATTTCGCACGCGAGTATTGTTGTTCATCTGGGGGATGGAGGCGTCAATGTTTTTTTTCATTTAGTTACATAAATAAGTTTAAGTATGTTCCAGTTACATATTACAAACTAGTTACAGTCCAATTACAACCTAGTTACAGTCCAGCTACAACCTAATTACAGTGTACTAATTTAAAAATAGGCTTGTTCAAGGTTTCTTAACGGGCCTGTGCACTCTAAACGGGTTGGTTTCGTGCTTTCCGTTGGATCAGACCCGTTTCCTGTGGTACGTTGATTACAGATCGTGAGGTGCGAAAATTCAAAAGTTTTGACCTTTAAAAATTGTCGACAGCCCAATAGCTAGCCCAAAAGAAATAAAAATCAAAATTATACCCGAAACCCTAGCTGGCGCCGGCCCGCCGCCGGCCGTCGCGGGGCCAGCACCCGATAGGTGCCGCCACGGCACCGTGCCCCACTGCAAGAATCTATTTAATCTATGACGAAAAAAATACGTCATGGATCACTAAAAATTCGTCACAGGAATTTGTCCGTGACGATTCTACTTATCGTCATGTATTGAGCGTCACAGATTAAATCTGCCGACGTTTTCTCTAAAATCGTCACGGATCAGCACAATCTATGACCTTTTTTAACCATCATAAAACGCTTTTGGGCTCATGTAGTCCAGCCCAGGCCCAACCTTTGTGACGAAATTAAACGTCACAGATGGTTGACACGTGACGGCCAAAATGGCAAGTGACGTGGTCGTTGACACGTGTGTAATGATGTGGCACTGATGACGTGGCAGCTAATGTCAGCATTTTTTACACGGCCCATTATTTCTTTGATGGCCCATTAATTATTTAACACCGGCCCATTAATTTTATTAGAATTGGCCCATTTCAGAACTAGGCCCATTTTGTCAACCAACTACAGGTCAAAGCCCACTAAACAGGCCAATTAAATTTGAGCCCACCAAATTCAATCCAATTTCTCATACATCTCAGATTAAAACCTAATAACAGATACCATCTCAGATTCAACTAATAATAGATACAATCAGAATACAACAGAATTCAAACAATAGTTCATCTCAGATTCAACCTAATTACAGGAGGCGGCCCAAAGCATGGCTTCCTGAGAAACACACACACAATCAATCAATCAATCAATCAATC
>CM020179.1:24372000-24420817 GCA_009805545.1 Oryza longistaminata | reverse complement strand
TAAGAAGCAATCCGATGCGAAATTACCAAAATTTCCATGCTGTGTTCCTAGTAGTTACGAAATTGAATGGACAAAATGAACATAATTTCAAATCGAATTTTATAATAATAAATGAACTCATGTGAAAAAGTTGTCAAAAACAAAGTTGTAGAACTCATTGAATTGTACCAATTTTATTTTGGTCATTTCTCCATCCGAGTTTGATTGAACTATATAAAATTTAAATTTTAAAATATAAGAAATTCAAATAATTTTTCGGGTAGTAAATGATTTCAAATGGGAAAGTTGTCAATAACAAAGTTGTATAACTTATCAAGATCTATATTTTTTGTATTGGACATTTTTCTATATGACTTTGTGTTAAACAGTTTGAATTTGAATTTCAAATTATGACAGTTTCAAACAACATTTACAAGTGTTAGATGATTCCAACTGAAAAAGTCATTATCAACAAAGTTGTATAACTCATCAAGATCTATAACTTTTATTTGGGTCATTTTTTCATTCGACAAAGTGATTTGTAACATGTTTTACAAAATGTACATATCTCTTATATAGTTTATAAACAATTAGAGAGATATGTAGATTTTGTGAACAATGTTACAAATCACTTCGTCGGATGAAGAAATGACCCAAATAAAAGTTATTTGAAGTTGTTGAGTTATACAACTTTGATGTTGATGGCTTTTTCAATTGAAATCATCTAGTACTTGTAAATATTGTTTGAAGCTATCATAATTTGAAATTCAAATTCAAACTGTTTAAACAAAATCATATAGAAAAATGGCCAAAACAAAAGTTGTAGATATTGATGAGTTATACAACTTTGTTGTTGATGACCTTTTCAGTTAAAATCATTTAGTATTTAAAAATGTTATTTGAAGTTGTTATAGTTTGAAATTCAAATTTTATAAAGGTCAATCAAACTCATATGGAGAAATAACCAAAATAAAATAGAAAGATCTAAATAAGTTATACAACTTTGTTTTTGACAACTTTTTTACATTAGTTCATTTATTATCATAAAATTCGATTCGAAGGTTTAATATTTTGAAATTAATTGAAAGGAGGGAGCGAAAATGAACTTCTCGGCGAGGGAGGAGCAAAAGGCCTGTTACGGGCCAGCCCTTTCCCTCATCCCTTGCCGAGAAGTCTATTCTGCCTCCCTCCTTTCAATTAATTTCGAAATATTAAACATTCGAATCGAATTTTATTATACTAAATGAACTTATGTTGAAAAGTTGTCAAAAACAAAGTTGTATAACATATTGAGATCTACAAATTTTATTTTGATTATTTCTCCATCTAAGTTTAATTGGCCTATATAAAATTTGAATTTCAAATTATGACAACTTCAAACAACATTTTGAAATACTAAACGATTTCAACTGAAAAATTCATCAACAATAAAATTGTATAAATCATCAATATCTACAACTTTTGTTTTGGTCATTTTTCTATATGTTTCTGTTTAAATAATTTAAATTTGAATTTCAAATTATGACAAGTTCAAACAACAATTTCAAATACTAAATGATTTCAACTGAAAAAGTCATCAACAACAAAGTTGTATAAATCATCAATATCTACAACTTTTGTTTTGGTCATTATGCTATATGGCTCTGTTTCAATAATTTGAATTTGAATTTCAAATTATAACAAAGACTCGGATGCGGCATCTTCGGCTGCGGGTTTTGTAAATTGTGATTGGATTGGAAAGTGATGGATTGAGTCCTAGTGGGAATAAAAGTTCTACGTCAACTTTGAGTAGGGTTTTTTTTTATAAATAGATGAGGGGTTGAGGCTAAAAGTAAATCTTTTTTGGAGAGAAAAGTTAGAGTTTACTTCGCGGTTTCAATCCTAGTTTGTGAGTTGAGAGAGGAGTGCTTTAGGTGTACTTTGTAAATACATATTGATGCAATAAAGTTGATATACTTTCAAGAGTTTCATCAGTACGTGTTTTCTAAATCCCGACGGTTTGACCGATAGCAAGGCTGCGGTCTAACCGGTGGAAGTACGACGGTCTAACCGAAGGCAGTGCAGCGGTCTGACCGGACAGGCTACGGCAGTCGGACCGGCAGTTTAGGAGCGGTGTGACCGGCAGCGATTGGACAACGTCAAAGATCTCCATCGATTTGAGGGTAACTTCTATTTCCGCTAAAAGTTTTTTAGTTTTTGGTTTTTCCTACCATTCTCGTGTTCGATCCTACAATAACATAATAGAGCATAGTTTTAGAAACATTTAGGAAAAAGAATCATCCAATTTGGAGTTCATATGATTGAGATAAACTAGTTTTAAATTCTCAAATTTTATTTTTGCATACGGCTCCTTAAAACGCTCCTATAGAAAAATTGATTTTCCATACGGACCACTTAAGAGGTCCTCATGTAAAAATGAGCTCTTTTTTCATGCGGACCTCTTGAGTGGCCCGAATGGAAACTCGATTTTTTCATACCGGTGTCTTAAAGAAGTCGTATGCGAAAACGCCGGTTGATTTTGCTAGAACAAGTTATGATCCGTTTGTAAAATTCATGGGGTCTAGCGAATTGTACACATAAGTTTCTGCACTGAACCATCTTCATCCAACGTCTAAAATTGCGAGTTGGATATACGTAGACAAAATTTTATTCATATATATGCATATGCATATTATTCTCGTGCGACTGGTCCCGTATTATATATAGTGAAACCAAAGTACAATATAGTCGTACGTCCGACTATTTGATCAGGACAGGCACGGCCTTGAGAGGCACGGCAAGCACATTGGCAGACTTGAACTTCTCGGACACGTCCACGTCCTCCGCCGTCATGCCGCCGGGGAGCTCCCACTCGAACGTGTGCAGCATCGACGCCAGGATGAACGGCACGACGCGCTCCGCCAGCGGCAGCCCCGGGCACAGCCGCCTCCCGGACCCGAACGGCATGAACTCCACGTCCTTCCCCCTGAAGTCCAGCGGGGGTGACCTCCCCAGGAAGCGCTCCGGCACGAACTCGTCGGGCCTCTCCCACGCCGCCGGGTCGCGCATGATCGCCCACGCGTTGAAGAGCACCGTGGATCCCCTCGGCACCGCGTAGCCGCCGACCTCCACGCCGTCCTCCGCGGCGAAGTGCGGCAGCAGCAGCGCGCCCACCGGGTGCAGCCTCATGGCCTCCTTCAGCACGGCCTGCAGGTAGGGCAGCCTCGCCGCGTCGGCCTCCTCCACGGCCTCCTTGTCGCCGAGCACGTCGCTCAGCTCCGCGCGCACCTTCGCCATGATGGCCGGGTTGTGGAGCAGCTCGGCCATCACCCACTCCAGGGTGAGGGCCATGGTGTCCACGCCGGCGACGAAGGCCTCGAACAGCATGTTCACCACGTTGACACGCTCCATCTTGCCGGTGGCCATGAGCTCGAGGAGCGAGTCGAGGAAATCGTCGTGCCTCGGCTTGCCGTCGCGGATGTGAGCCAGGCGGCGGTCGATGATGTCGCCCATGATGGAGAACACCCGGTTGAACCGCTTCGTCGTCCAGCGGCGCAGGCCCTGCAGGTCCAACGGCCGGAGGAACGGGTAGAAGTCGGAGATGTTGGGCTTCCCGACCACCGAGATGATGTCGTCCACCACCTCCCGCAGGTCGCGCGCCATCTGCGAGCCCATGTCGACGATGTCGATGGAGAAGTAGGAGAAGGACACGAGGTTGAGGAGGCCCGTGTACATGGCCTGGCCGAAGAGCACCTCCTCGCCGGCGTGCGCGCGGAGGTAGGCGATGAGGTCGCCCACCTTCCGCTCGCGGATGGGGCGCACCGCGGCGAGGCCACGCGGGGTGAAGACATGGGAGCCCTGGATCCCGCGCAGGGCCTTCCACTGCGGGTCGGAGCTGGGGATGAACACCATGGAGCGGTCGGCGAAGCCGCAGGCGCGGAAGGTGTCCGGGGTGGCGCGCGCGGCGAGGTGGCGGTCGTACTTGGTGTACGCCTCGATGGCGGCCTCCCGGGAGGAGATGACCACGTTGGTGGTGAGGCCGAGCTTGAGCGTCATGACGGGGCCGTGGACGCGCGCCAGGTCCCTGAGCTTGTGGTGGAACGTGCCGCCGGCCAAGTGGAGGTTGCCGATGAGCGGCAGCGGCGTCGGGCCCGGGGGGAGGGGCTTGCCGCCGGCGTAGCGTCGTCGCAGGGTGGAGAGGTAGAAGAGGACAGCGACGGAGAGAGCTCCCCATAGCAGCCACACCTGGCTATTCTCCATTGATGCGATGAAGCTGTGCACTACTGGTTCTACCTGGTGATCTTGTCGCTGCGCCCGCACCATGTATTTATAGATCGAGTTGAAGTTTACAATATAGGGCTTGTACAATGGTCTTTATTAGCGGTCTCTCAATTTTTTTTATTGCATTGAGTCAAATAAAAAAATATGATTAGTAAGAAAGTATTTTGGTACATTAATGGTTAGAAACCGTATTTTCTTAACTATTGTAACGTGATAGCTTTTAATTAGTAATTACCGTAGAGACCATACTAGTCTCTACCTTTATACTTGCTTGCACGGCGTTTATTTCCATTTCTCGTCAAAACATCAAAGATGCATGTCGGTTTCGTAAAACGACAAAAAAAAACGGATCAAAGTCTCTCTACACGTGACCATACGTTTCACACTATTCCTGATTTCAACTTCTCATTCCGTCCCAAAATAAATACAGTTTTACACTGTTTACGTCTAACGTTTGATCATTTATTTTATTTAAAAAAATTTTATGATTAGTATTTATATTGTTATTAGATGATAAAACATGAATAATACTTTATGTGTGACTATTTTTAAATTCTTTTATAAATTTTTCAAATAAGACAGACAGTCAAACGTTGGACACGGATTTTCACGGCTGCACTTATTTTGCAACAGAGTCGGTATATACACTTGCATGATGCAAAGAAAAAGCAGCACAAGGACAACTTTTATAAATTTTTCGAATAAAATAGACGGTCAAACGTTGAACACAGATTCTCACGGCTGCACTTATTTTAGAACAGAGTCAATATATATACTTGCATGTAGGGGGGAAAGCGGGGCGTGTATTTCCCGCCCGCCCGCCCGGCCCCATTATTTTAGGACCAAATCGGGTACCCGGGACTTTTCACGGATATCGGGTCCGAATACGGGTCTTTTTTGGCGGATACGAGATCTGGTTCTGAAACGCGTAGTATCCGATGGATACGGATTATCCGGCCAAAAAAATCCGGGTATTTACCCGAATAATTATACGAATATTACCCGTATTATGTTTTGTGAGGCACTTTTTGGTACTATGTATTGGTTCTTACTATGATGTATTGTACCCTATTTATTTTCTAAGGTCCTAATAGCCTAATATAATCATATTATGGATATATGGAATTGTAAATGGTTATTGACTATGTGATATATAAGATTGTTGCTTCGACTTGTTATCCGAATAAATATTCGTAACCGATTTTGTATGTATTTGATCCATATTTTTGTCCGATATTATCCGAGTTTGTATCTGTATTCGGCGTTATGCATGTCCGACCTGATTCCGATTATAAAATATGGTTAGGATATGGGAAAGGTGAAATCCGACCGAACCCGAACCGTTTTCACCCCTACTTGCAGATGCAGAGAAGAAGCAATACAATTGACAAAATGATCGAGGATGACAGTTGAAAATGACCTTTTTACGAAACTTATTCCAGCGAGAGATATAGCGAACTGCTTTTTTTGCGATGGCACAAGGACAAAATTCTTTTTTTTTAGAAACTTTTTTTTTAGAGAAACTAATACAAATTTCTCGAAGTCTCCTATGTTAGCACGATGGAAAGGACGCTCATCACACAAAATTACACTATTTTATTTTTATCTATTTGGACTGTTCCTCCTATGTATTTAATAGATTTTCTGGCTTTGCACTGATAAGGAAAATGAAGTGATACGGACGGTTACCAAAAACCAAAGGGAAAAGTACACGGAAGGTCCCTCAACTTGTCATCGAGTTACAAAATCGTCCCTCAACCGCAAAACCAGATACCGAAGGTCCCTCAACTAACAAAACCGTTCGCTTGAGGTCCTCTAGTGGTTTTGACCCCGGTTTTGTCTAACGTGGCGGGTGAGTCAGTGTGGGCCCACCTGTCAGCATTGCCACATCAGCATTCTCTCTTTTCCTCTCTTCTCTCCCATCTCATCTCTCTCTCTGTTCTCTGTGCGGGCGGCGGGGGTGGGGCGGCGCGCGGGCGGCCGGGGAGGTGCGGCGCGCAGACGACCGAGGGCGGAGCGAGCGACGCGGCAGCGGCGGCCCGGGCGCAGGCGGGCGACGCGGCGGCCGGCCGCCGCCCACGAGGACTACGAGCGGAGAGCCGCGCTGCGGTGGAGCAGCCTGTACCGGCGCATCGTGGTGGGCACGGTGGCCGGCCAGTGAGGCGCACACTGAGGACCTGGGATGAGGGCGAGCGTTGCCTCGGCAAGTAGGAGCTCGCCTGCCGCCCGCTCAATCTGACAATGGATAATCAGAGAAACAATCAACAATTAGGACTGAATATATGTAGACGTGAATTGAATATGCCAACTTGTAGTGATTCCTGGTACGTCACAAGCAAAGCATGTGCAGGATGGCCGGCGAGTGGCAGGAGACGCTGCAGCTGGCGCCGGGGATGCCATCGCTCACACGTCGTTTTGTCGTGGAACAACTCTGGCGCGGCGGAACGGTAGCACATCATCTTCGATCTCGCCCTGGTTCGAGTCAATTTGACACTAGAGACTAGAGAGAGCCAGAGGAGCACGAGCCCCTAGCCCCGACGCGGATGGTGCTTGCGGAGGGCGCGCTGTGGCCGTGGCTGGCGGCGAACCACGGAGGCTGAGGGTGGAGCTGGGCCGGCTCCGTCTGGCAGCGACGCAGAACGCGCACATGGCGGCGCCCATGTCGTTCGAGATGACGGCGATGTCGTCCCACCTCGCGTTCTCACAGGAGCAGCCGCAGCATGCCGCGGTGGCCGCCTTCGATCGGGGCACACTTCGCGTGAAGCCGGCGCGCTGCGGAGCGGGGTGGGGCTGTGGTGGACGACGGTGACGACGACGGCGATAGGTTCAGGAGGAGGAGGAGGAGGACGCGCGCCGTCCTCCCTCGCTGCGGCGACCTCCAGCCGCCGCCCCGTTTCCCCTGCCTCCTCCTTCCTCGCGACGACGGCGTCGTTCGTCGATGCCCGCGCCGTGGAGCTCCGTCGGGCTGCCGCCGCCGTCGTGGCGCCGTCCTCCTCCTCTCCCGCCTTGCCCCGTCGACGCCCGCGCCTTCCCGCCGCCCGTCGACGCCCGCGCAAGCCCGCGCTCCCATTGACGATGGGGGCGAGGTCGACGGCGATGGGGCGACGGAGGCGCCGTCTCCTCGTCGCGCCGCTCTCCTCGAAGGCGGCCGCGGCGTCGCGGAGTACGAGATGCCTCACCACCCCCTGCTCAGCTTCGTTGCCGCCGCCCGTCTCGGCCCCGTCGCGGCGTCGCCTACCCGCTGGAGAGGAGAAAAGAGAAGAAAGGGAAGAAATAGGAGATGACGTGGATAGTATGACATGTGGGCCCCACGTGGGTCCCACGCTGACTCAGCTGCCACGTCAGACAAAACTGGGGTCAAAACCACCAAAGGACCTCAAGCGAACGGTTTTGTTAGTTGAGGGACCTTCAGTATCTGGTTTTGCGGTTGGGGGACGATTTCGTAACTCGATGACAAGTTGAGGGACCTTTGGTGTACTTTTCCCAATACCAAACCTGAATAACTTTCAAGGAAATATTTATGTGCATGTTTGGAGGAGAGTTTTATACTAGGAGATCATCTTAAAAAAACTACCATAACTTTTTTGAGTGAAACATTTTCAGATGTAACCATATTATAATTGAAATGTAATTACGTCACTGGTGGAGAAAGTGGTCTTCAGTCCTGGTTTGTAACCCCCTTTAGTCCCGGGTTACAAACCGGAACCTCTAATCTAAGACTAAAGATGCCTTTAGTCCCGGTTAGTGTTATCAACCGGACAAAGATTTTTTTTTCTACTTGCATATTGATTTCGAGCCATGCTAGTTGCTCCCAACATCCCCAAATCCCCACATCAATTTGACATCCACAAATTCACAAAATCATACTCAACAACAAAATCATCCACAAATTCACAAAAACATCTTAAAAAAAATCTACAACCATAGATCTACAACGCCATAAATAAAATCATCCATTATACTGCAACGGCGCCATCCAGCCCACCACCACTGTCACTGGTGACGGAAGCCGAGTCGAGCTCCGCACTGGTAGGATGGCGACGCCGGCGTCATCTAGCCCGCCACCGCTCCTGCGCCTTCGCGACCCGCTGCCGCACCCTAGCTGTCGCGGCGAGGCGGAAGCCGACCCGAGCTCCGCCCTGGCGGGACGCCGATGCCGGGGCCATCTAGTCCGCCACCACCGCCGCCCCTGCACCTTAGCGACCCGCCGCCACGCCCCAGCTGTCGTGCCAAGGCGGAAGCCGACATCGAGCTCCGCCCTAGCAGGACAGTGACGCCGACGCCATCTAGCCGCCCCACCACCGCCGCCGCCGCTAGCGAAGGCGAGCGCCATCCCGCCCCAGCACCTCCGCAACCCGCCGCCGCGCGAGCTCCGCCTGGCGGGACGGCGGCGCCGGCGCTGTCCAGCCGACCACCACCACCACCGGCCTGGGCTCCTGCTCCTGCTCCCGACAGGACGAGGAGAAGGGGAGGGAGAGGAGGAAAAGAAGAAAGAGAAAAAGATAAGGATGCACGAGAGAGAGAAAGAGATATAGAGAAGAAGATAATACACGACTCTCTTCCCTGTGCGGCTCGGTGCGCTCTTCCGTTTTTTTTCAATGTTTAGTCCCGGTTGTTATAAACAACCGAGACTAAAGTGTGATCTTTAGTCCGGTTGATAACACCAACCGGGACTAAAGATAGCTGGGGCCTGACACGACCTGATAACTTTTTGAACCCGGACTAGAAATGATCTTTAGTCCCGGTTGATCAAAAAGTTTCGATTGACTTTTGAATCGGGACTAAACATATTTTTTATGCCGCGTTCCTACTCGAACCGAGAGTAATGCGGATTTGCATGTCCCATCAAAGATCAGTTCTCCAGTAGTGCGTGGTAATTAGATTGTAACTACATTGGAACTATACTATAACTACGATATAAAACTTGTATTCAACTATGATTTGGTTGGCTAGCACCGGGATCTTACACGTGACATGTGTGAAATATTTTTCTAGCATTTTTCCCTTCATGTACAAATCTCGAGGCGATTTGATAGTCACAAATCTAGAAATTTTGAGGGCAATAAATTTGTAGAAGTTTTCTTGCAATTCTGTTATAATAGTCATGTACCTATAATATCAGGGGCGGATCCAACATTTCTCCAAGCCTTGGGCCACCACATGATGTATTTTTGGCCTATACATTAAATACTTGGTGAAATTACATAGGCTTTCATGGCTTTAGCACCTAGGCCCTGGACCTGGATCGTGGTCCAGAACCTAGGTCCGCCACTGTATATTTGTCAACGTTTTAGATCACGACTACGGTATTTGCATGGTATGGAGATCGTTGATACCAGGGTATATGCGAGATTAAGGTAAAAGAGATAGAGATAAGGAATTTTATATAGGTTCGGGTCCCTTCACAGGAAGGTAACAACCCTACTCATGTTGGGTGAAACCGATGTTGCTATTTATTTATCTAAATCACACAAGTACAATAATTGGGATAACCTATCTAGCTGTCGTCGACATGGCAGCACTGACACCAACACGTAGTCGACGACAGGGTAGTCTTCCTCTTCGAATACGAACTCGTCGAGATCAGAGGTGGCACTAGATCTCTCTTGTCGGCCTCCGCAGGTACCAGATTAGGTTTGTCTAGGCTAATCTCTGATGTCGATGTTTCGCTTGTCTTGGCTTCGATATCGATTTGTCTGTCTGTCTACCTCTCCTTCTAGAGGACATTGTATTTATATCCATAGATATCCCTTGTTCAAGTAGAACTAGGGAGATAAGTATGGATACGATCCGAGTAGTCAGTGTAGTTTTCATATATAACTCTACTTGTCCTTCCTTATCCGGAACTCTTTATATATATATGAGGTATGATTCCGTATAAGACTTGGTATGTGGTGAGCCCTGCCGAGCTTAGTCGATTACTATTGGTTACGTGGTATCAATAACCATGATAATATTACTAGAAAATTACTTGTGTTATACCTCGTGCAAATTGATTCTGTGTGTTATTTAGAAATAAAAGTTTTGCAAGTGTTTATATGGATCTAAACAGGCCCAAAATTTCTTTGTTCCAAAGAAGCCTAAAAGAGCATGCAAGCATATGCATGTAATTATGAACCTGTAGTGTCCTCAACTTTAAAACTAGTCATCTAACTCCACAAACTTCGTAATAAAGTTTTACATATTTGGAGGCGGAGCTTAATTAAAACAAGCGTGGCTTTAACTAAATAAGGCGGCATGTAGCTGCACTTCGTCAAGGTCAAACCAACTTACTTGATTTATACTCTAGCTATGAAATATATATATATACATATATATGCTAGACTAAAAATTATATTGTTGGTGCAACAGATAATAAAGGGAATAAAAACGATGAGTTAATTGGAGATTTTGACGTACACGTGTAATGTGTATTATGTCATATAATCAAAATCATGAAAAAAAAAAAGGAAATTATTCTATGCACACAGGCTTTCCATGCACACTAACTAACAAATGCCGTGAAAAATTCTACAAAAATTGGACATTTACTCCTAATAGTATTACACATATCTGCAAAGTTCCATATTCAAATTCATTATATTTTATCCGTGACAAAAAGGTGAAAAATATGACAGTTTTAAGGGTAAGAATCTGTCAAAATTTTGTCTTTTTTGTTACGGTTAAAATATAATGAATTTAAAAATAAGATTTCACACGTATGTGTAATGTTATTGAAAGTATGTGTCCAATTTTTTACAGAATTTTCTACGATATTTGCTAGTTGGTGTGCACAGAAAGCTTAGGTACATAGGATGCGTTCCCGCAAAAATATAAGTATTTTTTAATAAAAAAAACACTTTATAGGTTACGTATGTGAATGATATTGAAAAGTTCAGAAGTTAGATGTATGGTTTTAATGTTTAAGGTGCTAGAGAATAAGTTTCATGCAAAATACAAGTAAATATGGACATTTTTCATAAACTAAAAAAGATTCAAAATTTAAATAAATTCTGCAGGCACCGCGTGCATGCCGCGCGCTGTCGTAGTGTCCCGCCCAGCAACCAGCGCGCACGACATTTCTTCTCTCCCAGTCTCTGCTATCTAGATAATTAAGCTAGTTGATCCATATTTTTTTGGCGAGTACGTAGTGCACGAGTAATGACCATTGAATCAACATACATAGAGCGATCATCCTAATTTCCTGCGGGAAAAACACGAGGGAGGACAATGGACTTCATCGTATCTAGCTAGTACCTAACTAATAATTTCCTAGGTGAACAAACGAGCGATGCATGCATGGCCACTTTTGTTCTTTTTATATTAACTAGAAATCCCAGCTACTTTGTCTTTTTAGATATGGTCATTTCGTGTGTGCTATGACTTCGATATACACTGCTGAAGCTGGATAAGTATTTCCACACATTGAAGGGATTGTCCCAACGAACACAGTACAAAAATTTGACAATAATTAAGGATCTAATAAGCATATATATAGCGCTTTACAAAAATTTGATATCGAACTCGATCTACACACTAAAGAAGAAAATTTCAAATATGGCGGTGAATTTTGTGGTGTAAATTAAATTAAGGACTTACGATTTTTTTTAGATTTGTGGTGTAAATTAAATTTGATACACCCACGCACATTCCCCCTATTCACACACGTACGTACACCTTACCCTATAAACACCTCTAAGAGACCATGCTGATATATCACAACTGAAAAAAATAAATAGTCGTAAGTACAAGCACCCGTGTTAAGGCTAGTTAGGACTTAAATTCGAGTGAGCTGGTTCCACTGAAGGAACATAGCCAGTTGAGTTCAACAGTAACAGCGTACATCATGGTGATTCCCACCAAGGCCTGCCCTGTGGCAAGGCAAGCAGTGCAATCACACTGGGCATCACGACCTCAGGGGCCCCTGGCCATGTACACAATACCTCTGCCTAGCCTGCACGGTCATTACATGTAAGTGCAAGTACTATAAGCCCCTTCATATTACCCCTAAATTTACCATATAAAATTAGGTGATGAGTTGGAGGAGAGAAGTTAGGAGAGAGAAAATGAGCCACCCCTCATGCAAGGGGCAATCTCCACACAATCTCTCCGAAAAATATAAGATGATGTGAGAATAAACTAATATTGGGATTTGTATACTAGAGGTGACATGTTGTACTTGTTACCTCTTAATTAATAAGAAGATGACATGATTTAAATTAGATGTGAAACTCACCTCCACTATAAAACTTGCCCTAAAGCACCGATTACTTACAAGCACATTAACGTTAGCAAAAACCAGGAAACCGGCCCATCAGTACTTGCGCAGTTGCGCCGCTGCTCAGGAAATTAATATAATCGCCCGGCGTTGAAACCATCTCGTTCCTCTCGAAGGCCTGACCTCTCCTCTCAATTGGCAATCCTAAGCAATTGGTCTCTATAAGCTGCCATTAATTAAACTCATCCTGAAGCCTATGTTCTATTCTTAATACTCCCTCCGTTTCAAAATATTTAACACCGTTAACTTTTTAGCACATGTTTGACCGTTCGTCTTATTAAAAAAATTTATGAAATATGAAAAACTATATGTGTACATGAAAGTATATTTAACAATGAATAAAATGATATGAAAAGAATAAATAATCACTTAAATTTTTTGAATAAGACGAATGGTCAAACACATACTAAAAAGTCAATGGTGTCAAACATTTTGAAACAGGAGAGTAGTATCTTGAACACAAGATCACTAATTTCTTTTTTTTTCAATAGCTACTATATTGACTGGTTGAGATAGGAGCTTTGAGTGAATAGGTTTGGAATTTATTACTTTTCAGTTGTCACGGTATGTTCATAGTTAATTAATATCTCTGCATCACAATCTTCTTGGTTGAGTCATTCCTCTGGTAGCTTTGCACTAACAGATCGATGACGTGCTCTTTAATTTATAGGGGACATATAAGATATTATAAACTTGAATAGTTTGAATATTTGATGAATTTCTTTTATAGCGTTTCTGCTATTCAATTATCACCTAACATTAGTTTGTGCTTAATGATGTCTGAAAGTTCAACATTTTTTCCTATTTAAAATAAAAAAATATTTTACATATATATTTACTAGTATTGTAGGGCCCTTTATTTTTGTCTTGTCCTATATGCCCCCAAAATTTCACAGGTCCGACCTGATTCCCACACTTTCAACAGTGCGTAACGTCTTGTAAAAAAATATTAAGGAGATTTAAGCACCGTGAGGATACATAAGTGAGAAAACTGACTAAAAATGAATGAAATATGCAACAAATAAAACTCATCCTGAAATAAGTAGAATTCCTTGATGCAACAAAAACCTCTTTTTTTTTTTTGCAAAACATAAAATTCTTCTTTCAACAATATTAAGTCTTTGTTGCAATAGAATGTACGCTTGTGCAACAAATTAATGAAATCATAGCAGCAAAAAAAAGTTTAACCTGTGCAATATTTGAGAAATTGTGTGCACCATTCAGAAAAAAGTATTACCAATGAACACCTACAATAGCATACTTCCTCTATCCCAAAAATAAACTAATTCTTAGCACTTCAAGAAAAAAAAGATAAAAGTAACCCTCATTAATAAAAAGGTAGTAAAAAGGAAAGTAGTATATGTATTAAATTATTGAAGGGATAAAACTCCTCAATTAATATTATGTGGGTAGTTAAGAAGGTAGGAATTGATTTATTTTGGGATAATTTTTTAACTCTAAGATTTGATTTATTGAATGGATCAATGGAGAGGGAGTATATGATATTCCCATGTCCCATAATATAGTTAATTTTGTTCTACTTGTTTTATTCTAAAATATAAGGAATTTGGGTGATCACAAGATAATATTTTATTGCCCACCTATCAACTTTTAACTTTTGTAGTAGTATATTCTCCACCTAATAATTCTTTACTAGTTTATTTCTCCAACTATTCATTTTTTTATGACTTGTCGTGCTTTTTAATTACTTCCTTAATGTTTTTTTAAAAGGCATAATCCCTTAGTTATTATATATTATATATGTAGCAGATGGAGTATACTTTAAATTCACTGCTACAAGATGTATAAAATAATGTTCTTTTTGCTACAGTGAAATATGGTGCTACACAGAGATATATTGATCTGGACCCTTACTTTCTCATCGTGAGGTACTGGAACAACTGATTAAGTTGTACTCTCTCCGTATTTTAATGTATGACACCGTTGACTTTTCGAACAGTTTAACTATTCGTTTTATTTAAAATTTTTGTGCAAATATGAAAATATTTATGTCATGCTTAAAGAGCATTTGATGACGAATCAAGTCATAATAAAATAAATGATAATTACATAAATTTTTTAAATAAGACGAATGATCAAACGTTGAATAAAAAGTTAACGGTGTCATACACTAAAATATGGAGGTAGCAGTGGCTAGTTACACTAACAACTACATTGGATCTTGATCCATCCCGGAAGCAGAGGCCAATAAACTGTCTATTTGCTCACAAATAATCAAACTGGTCGAAGCACATGTCTGAAAGTAATTAAATTCAAACTCAAGCTTTGTTGCTTCTGTCGCTTGCCTACAGACGTTGCCTTCAAACTCAACCTCCGATACATCCTACGAAAAGGCAGGTGAAAGATAAGACGGAAGAACCGGATGTGCCTAAGGAAACTAAAGTGCCGGAACCTAAACAGGAGGTGCAACTTGTTGAAGCCGTCGGAGTAGAACACGATGTTGTACCAGGTTTGGAATGGGACGATACAGAGCCAAAAGTCTATGAGGACCCTAAACCTACAAAAGATGACGGGAACCAACCCCCGGTAGATGACAAGACCAGTGAAAAGTCCGAAGTGCCTAGAGTGCTCAAGCACCACAACTCCAAGTCTAGGGATGAACAAACGGAGAAGTGGATGGTATCCGCCTTCAGAGGGGGTGAGAAACGCGCCAAGGAAAGGGAAGATGACCCGAAGAAGACCGCTGAACTTTCTGGACCAAAATTCTTTGCAACTGATGATTGCCCGGAAAAGTTCCAACTTGGCAAAGCATTTTGGCCGGATCATGCACTTGATGATGGTCCATGGGAGATGAGAAGGCTACATAAGTGGTACATGGATGCCAGCAAGAAAGGCCTAACGAATTTAACAATTCGATCACCGGCTAACTGCTCCGGCGAAGGTTATTTCTGGCTAGATTTTGCTGATCTGCACGCCATGTATCGTCGCGAAAAAATGGACATAAACTTCGTGGCCGCATGGTGCTTGTGAGTATGAGAGCACATCTAGTACATAAATATATTGACGTAATACATAAACATGTGATTATTATTAACATACCACTTTTATAGGATGCAATACATGGATGCTGAGAAGACAAAGCAATCTATCGGATATCTGGATCCAACAAGGATATGTCAAGCACAACATACCGTGACGCTATCACCAAAATCCAAACAGCTCAAGGGTAAGACACCTGAAGAGATAGTGGAATATAAGAAGGTCTTGCACAAGCAGAAGCTGATTGCTGTGGCACAGTACATTGGACGAGCCTTCTTACATTTCCAAAATAAAAGAGTCATCCTAGCCGCGTACAACTTTAAGTAAGTGCAGTAGGTTTTTTTAGGAAAAGTACGAATTACCCCCCTGAACTATCGCGGTCGTCCGAATTACCCCCCTGAACCACAAAACCAGACATTTTTCACCCCCAACTATGCAAACCGGACGATTTACCCCCCTCGACCCAATCCGCGGTGGTTTTGGTCCACGTGGCGTACACGTGTCATCCCAGTCAGCGTTTTTTTAATAAAAAAAACACTTTATAGGTTACGTATGTGAATGATATTGAAAAGTTCAGAAGTTAGATGTATGGTTCTAATGTTTAAAGTGCTAGAGAATAAGTTTCATGCAAAATACAAGTAAATATGAACATTTTTCATAAACTAAAAAAGATTCAAATTTTAAATAAATTCTGCAGGCACCGCGTGCATGCCGCGCGCTGTGGTAGTGTCCCGCCCAGCAACCAGCGCGCACGACATTTCTTCTCTCCCAGTCTCTGCTATCTAGATAATTAAGCTAGTTGATCCATATTTTTTTGGCGAGTACGTAGTGCACGAGTAATGACCATTGAATCAACATACATAGAGCGATCATCCTAATTTCCTGCGGGAAAAACACGAGGGAGGACAATGGACTTCATTGTATCTAGCTAGTACCTAACTAGTAATTTCCTAGGTGAACAAACGAGCAATGCATGCATGGCCACTTTTGTTCTTTTTATATTAACTAGAAATCCCAGCTACTTTGTCTTTTTAGATATGGTCATTTCGTGTGTGCTATGACTTCGATATACACTGCTGAAGCTGGATAAATATTTCCACGCACACTGAAGGGATTGTCCCAACGAACACAGTACAAAAATTTGACAATAATTAAGGATCTTGTAAGCATATATATAGCGCTTTACAAAAATTTGATATCGAACTCGATCTACACACTAAAGAAGAAAATTTCAAATATGGCGGTGAATTTTGTGGTGTAAATTAAATTAAGGACTTACGATTTTTTTTAGATTTGTGGTGTAAATTAAATTTGATACACCCACGCACATTCCCCCTATTCACACACGTACGTACACCTTACCCTATAAACACCTCTAAGAGACCATGCTGATATATCACAACTGAAAAAAATAAATAGTCGTAAGTACAAGCACCCGTGTTAAGGCTAGTTAGGACTTAAATTCGAGTGAGCTGGTTCCACTGAAGGAACATAGCCAGTTGAGTTCAACAGTAACAGCGTACATCATGGTGATTCCCACCAAGGCCTGCCCTGTGGCAAGGCAAGCAGTGCAATCACACTGGGCATCACGACCTCAGGGGCCCCTGGCCATGTACAGAGAGAGAGAGATTGAGAGGAAGAAGGGAAGAGAGAGAGAGATTGAGAGGAAAGTGAAGAGAGAGAGGTGGGAGAGTATGACATGCGGGTCCCACCATTTTTTTATTAAAATACGCTGACTGGGATGACACGTGTATGCCACGTGGACCAAAACCACCGCGGATTGGGTCGAGGGGGATAAATCGTCCGGTTTGCATAGTTGGGGGTGAAGAATGTCCGGTTTTGTGGTTCAGGGGGTTAATTCGGACGACCGCGATAGTTCAGGGGGGTAATTCGTACTTTTTCCTTTTTTTTTATCATATCTGTGTTTTGTCATTCGTTACTAACTGCACCTTCCTTACCTTGTAGCGATCGTTACATATGTTTCATTATCTACCCGAAGCACGGATATGTGACTGTCCTCGACCCCCTTGATTATAATCATAGGACGTACAAACAATTTCTAACAATCTTACAATAGTAAGTAATTATGATACTCTTGCATGTATTTTATTAATATGTGTTACAATTAAATCTCCTCCTTAATACGAAACGGTAAATAATCCATACAGTGCGTACAACTACTACAAGAAGAATGGTGGAGAGCAGATTAAAACAAGATAGAAGCTGCTAATACATACATATTGGCCGGTAATAGTCCACACAGTTATTGTATTCCAATTTTTCTACAAATTACAAATTTTAACTTTTCCTTCTTTGATATGTCATCAAGTGTCACAAGCAACCTAAAGCCACGGTCCTCTGTGGGTATTACACATGCGAATTCCTTAGAGTTATTTGGGAGATATAGGGTTAACGCAGAGGATGTAAGTCTCTCGACTCAATTACATATAAGTGCATTGGATAACTGCATATCTAAAATGTACTAATATATTTTTTGTGCTTCTTTCATGCATGCAGCTGCCTAGAATAGAATATCAAACAAGCTTCGACGATACAGGCATCACAAATGTGCAGCACGATCTTTGTCACTTCATCCACTGTGAGTGTTGTTATGTCAAAAGACGGTTCTTCGACCCAGAGAGCATCCTGGCTACAAGTGAAGGATACAAACATCTTTGGGAGTGGAACAACGCGATGCCATAGTGTAATTAGATAATGTATTCGAAGTTACAATATAACATTTTGATGTAACATTTTGATGATACTTTCCACTTATGCAGTATATGTACATTTCTCAGTATCAAATGTTCTTTAGTTAATAATATTTTTATGCATCAATTAATTAATTAATTGGAACATTATATATCACAAAATATTATTGTAATTTTTTTTTCATATTTGTTACCTATTTTTGCAGGCGGCTCGGGATCTTTTTCCCAGGCGCACTGGTTCTATCTTCGCAGGCGGTCGCCTCCATCTCTAGTCCGCCTGCGATAATGATATTTCCAAGCGGACCGGCCGTCCGCCTGCGAAGATTGTTTATTTTTATAGGCGTTGGGGTGCAGGCGGACCATATCTCCGCCTGGGAAGACCTTTTCCCCCGCCTGCGAAAATGGTTTTTCTAGTAGTGAGAGATAAGGGGTTTACGAACGAACAGAGAATTGCTTACTCCGGTTGTCCTCCGATCCAGTCCACAGCACGCCGTGCGTGTCTCTATGCACCAATGGTGGCCGATTATTTTCGTTTCTCCGGGCATCTTATGGATATATAGCTTTTCTCGGTCACTAATAAACCCTCTTTTAAAACTTTAAAACAAAGCATTATGAAGAAATTTTATAGGATTTTTATCCGATAAAAGGTTGTACTAAATGATCCTTCTAAACGAAGGGTTGTAGATTTCTAAAACCTATTAAATTCCTTAGGAATAGCTTAATATAGGGAGATTTTGAAAAGAAATTAGAAAATGCTCCAACCTCTTGAAAACTCCTCTCATCAAATTTATGTGGTTTTCTTGTAGTCCATCCAAATGGTCATTCGTATGCATTTTCCTGTATTTTGTAATCATCTATTTTGCATGTACGTTTCTATGAAAATATTGTGAGTTTTCTCTATTCCTATGTACGTATTACCATTCATATGGGTTTGAATATTTGGTTATACGGCTGGCGCGGGATCTTGTCTTAGGAGTGGCATCACGTAGGGGAGGGCGCGTAATCTCCAAGGTAGAGAGCGATCCCCACGCACGCGCGACTCACAAGGGTAGAATGCAGGTTGCCCCCTCGCCCATCTCGCCCCATTCACCTAAATCAACCAAAACAACCATCTCGGAGAAGATCGGTGCTCCTAGCTGGTGGTGAGGATGCAGCTTGAGATGGTGGTGGTGTACAAAGAAGAGGAACTTCTTGTTGGCAACTTTTTTTTTTTTGTCATGCCACACGATTTAGCACCCTAACTCTTTGCGGTGATATGGAGTCGTCATCAACCATCTCGATCTAAATAAATCCAAACCAAGATAGATTTTGAAGATCAAAACCGGCTAGCAGAACCGATTCAGACAAAATAAAGATAAACACTCGTCTCGTGGGTGGAACGGAAGGTTTTAGGACAAACCTACAAAGAGAATTCGCACTCTCAAGATGGACGATTTACGGTGCAAATTGATAAAGATAAATAAAATAGGCTAGAAACTAGAAAAAAGTAGACACGATATTAAAAGAAAACGATTTAATTGAAAGTGTTGGAAGTAGATTGATCCCTCAATTAAATAAGCCATGGACCTTATAAAAGGTGCAAAAACTAATTAGGACAAAAAAAAAACCCCTCAGCCTAAGCAAGGAAACCTGGGACTCGATGAAATTGGACTAGGAGTCAAACTCAGCCGGTTTGATCAGCCACATATCGTCGGTCAAACCAACCCCACACCATCAATCTGACCAGTCCTACGGTGGTGGTTTGACCAGTCTCACGCTACTAAGCCGGGCCTTTTTCAAATTTGACCATATTTCTCTTTCGTATCTAGTTGTCAAATTTAAATGATAACACTCCCTTCGGCATTGGAGCATGATAGGTGGAGGGAGCTCCGTCAAGCAACACAAAGATGTTGCATGGCTGCATATATTCGTTTGGATACAGGATATAGCAACCTAGGACCGAAAAAGATATTTCATAGGACAATGAATCTTGACATACATCTGTCCAGATTCGTTGTCCTATGAAATGTCTCGTCCGGTCCTAGATTGCTATATTATGAGATGGAGGGAGTAGCAAGCTGCTCCGTTGAAAGCACCCCGGCCACTTGGCTTGGCCATATTTGCTCCCTGCCTCCTTTGTTCGCCTGGACTGGAGGGAATCACATGGCCCGGCGGTCACACACATGTGGTTTTGCCGATCGCGCCGGGCTTTAACCTCGTGCCTTCATTAGAGTAACGCGGGGAGACATGGGGAATATAATAGTCTCACCAGGTTAAAGCATAACAAACTCACAAATAATATCTCACACGACAAACTTGTAGATATAATAGTTTAATGCAACAAACTTTTACCATTCAATGATACATTGCCCATAAATATATATACTCGCTCTGTCCTAAAATATACTAATATAGGTTTGGATTGGATATATCCTAATATTATGAGTCTATATCCAGATTCATAGTATTAATGTGATACGGACCATCGGTATTATCAACATACGGATATCTCTCCGTATGCACACAAAGAATTTTGGTGGAAAGACATGTTCCCTTTATTCAGGGCCTTCACAATGGTGATTATTGGTTCACGAGATACTACTCTGGTCTGGAAAGACAGTTGGATTGACAGCCTTTTGGAATCAAAATGGAGTACCTTGATATGGATCCGGTAAGGCCATGGACACCGCTCCATCGTTGCGCATATACCCCAGTGCTTCCATGTAGGAGTCGGGCCGAAAATGCGTTAAGGAGCGCGCGCCTGCAGGGGACGAGCGACTCTTCTGCAAGTGTCACGAACCCTTGCACGAGGAGTGGCATCACGTAGGGGAGGGCGCGTAATCTCCAAGGTAGAGAGCGATCCCCACGCACGCGCGACTCACAAGGGTAGAATGCAAGTTTGCCCCCTCGCCCATCTCGCCCCATTCACCTAAATCAACCAAAACAACCATCTCGGAGAAGATCGGTTCTCCTAGCTGGTGGTGAGGATGCAGCTTGAGATGGTGGTGGTGTACAAAGAAGAGGAACTTCTTGTTGGCAACTTTTTTTTTTTCATGCCACACGATTTAGCACCTAACTCTTTGCGGTCATCAACCATCTCGATCTAAATAAATCTAAACCAAGATAGATTTTGAAGATCAAAACCGGCTAGTAGAACCGATTCAGACAAAATAGGGATAAACACTCGTCTCGTGAGCGGAACGGAAGGTTTTGGGACAAACCTACAAAGGGAATTCGCACTCTCAAGGTAGACGATTTACGGTGCAAATTGACAAAGATAAATTAAATAGGCTAGAAACTAGAAAAAAAGTAGACACGATATTAAAAGAACGATTTAATTGAAAGTGTTGGAAGTAGATTGATCCCTCGATTAAATAAGCCATGGACCTTATAAAATGTTTGGTCTTGCCTGCTACATAAACCTTCTTCATGTCTTACTAGGTGCAAAAACCAATTAGGACAAAAAAAAAAAAAAACTCAGCCTAAGTAAGAAAACCTGGGACACGATAAAATTGGACTAGAAGTCGAACTCAGCCGGTCTGATGAGCCACATATCGTCGGTCAAACCAACCCCACACCATCAATCTGACTAGTCCTACGGTGGTGGTTAGACCAGTCTCACGCTGCTAAGCCGGGTCCTTTTCAAATTCAACCATATTTTTATTCCGTGTCTAGTTGTCAAATTTAAGTGATAACACTCCCTTCGGCATTGGAGCATGATAGATGGATGGAGTTCCGTCATGCAACACAAAGATGTTGTATTGCTGCATATATTTAGTTGGATGTAGAGACCGGGTAAAAAATTACCCTTCTTGAGAAAAAAGAAACACAACGATGTTGTGCCTTGGAAAAAAAAAAAAAAAACCCTTCTTGAGAAAAAAAGAAACACAACGATGTTGTGCCTTGAAACGGTGTACTTGATCACAGATGAGTCTTCACTATCCGCTGGTGCGGACGAAGACCTCACCGGCACGATCGCCCGCGGGGCCGGGGCCGCGGCCGCTGCGGATGGCCGCCGGCCGGGGAGGTGGAGCACTGGAGTGGTGTTCCTCGACCAGCAGGTGGCTGATCGAGAGAGGTGGCCCAGATCACGCCATCGATCGCCTGGAGGCCAGCCCATGCGGGGCGTCGCGCGACGCAGCTCAGGCGCAAGAGGGTGGTCGCGCGCGTACGTACGGGCGCTGTCGTGCTGGGCGATGGGCCGTTATTTGCTATCCGAGCCCATGTACAGCAGTGCCGTTCAAGTGGGAGGACGAATAGTTGCACAACCGTACATACAAGAGTCAAAGCAGCTTGTGCTGTTGTGCTACCATTAACTTCGAAAAACAAAGCATCTATTGACTCACACCTGGGGCTTTAACTTACAACTAGTACTATACACCTCTATATATATGCATATTTAAACTGTGGTTTAACCGGCGGGCCACCAGTCTAACCGGTGAACCAAGCCACTGACCGGTTTGATGATCGGTTCGACTTTTCATACTATGCACTTTCGATGTCCGTCTGCAAGATGACTAATCAACGACCTCGCACAGCCGCAAAGGCCAACTAATCTCAAATAGAGCTGAAAGAAAAAACGCTGGGTTACTCGGTTCAAAATTATTCTGAGTGATTTGGTATTTTTCTTTTAACTAGAAAAAATACCGGTGCGTTGTAGCAGGTGAAGATTATTTTAATCTTATTATTGTTATATGGTTTAGTTAAGATGATATTCACCGTGGGAATTCGCTTGAAAAATCATAAGCTACAATTAGGAGTCCGATCATCTAGATCAAGTTAGCATGCAAGATTTTTAAAGAAATATCTTATACGACACCTTCCATATTTCCAAAAGTAATTGAACTTAAAACTCGACTCAAATACAAATTTGTATTTCCAAAATCAAACAAACTTAAAAACCGACTCATACATATATGACGTACCAAAGTACTGGCAAAAACATCTTCAATTTTTATAATAGTCGAGAAATGAAAATTATTCAATTTCAGACGAAATTTGTTTTCACTCTGACTTGGCTTGGCTTGTTGGCTAGTTAATAATAACCAGATAGCCTAACTAGTCACACAGGTATGTGTCGTAGGTTATGTTTGAGATATAAGTGTGGAATATAAATCAAAGAATATTTGTCACCCTTCAAAAGTATGATTTCTCCAATTTTTTTCGTCAGCATTGCATATTTAATTAGTCCCCATAAACAATCATTTATAATCTTGTTCATCATCTAAAAATGAGGTATACTTATTTTATATAGTAAGCATGCCTACCAAATTAAGTCTCAGGTAAAAGTAAAGTGTTTTCTTCTTTTAATTGGATAAAAATATATGTTGTCAATTTTTACTTATGGATTGGATGGGACATTAGGCTCTACGTAATCTAGTGTGAATATGATTGGACGCCTAAATATAATTGGACAATATTTTTTTGAAATGTGATGTATTATAACGCTTGAATAAGATACATAGGAGGAGAAGGTAGAGGCAGAGGCGGAGGGGGCTTTTCTATTATATATAAGATAGATTTAACGGTTAGAAATAATGGGTCCATAGGTTTAAGTGACGAGGGATGACGAGATATTTTGTTTTGTCTCGAAATCTTTAGGATTTTCACTAATTAATTTGATTGTCACGTAGATCTATAAGTATTTGTAAGGATAATACATAGTGGCTTTATACTTAAAAAGGAAGAACCATTATCTAACCAAAAAATAATAATACATTTCGAGAATAAGAGCAGTACTGCTCGAGCAGCCGTGGGTCTATCTTCCTAGCTAGTTCTACTAAATCCGAGTACTGAATTTTACCGATTATATAAATCCGAGAGGCGTCTCGCGCAGGTCGAAATTAAAACGCGATTTTTTCTTCCACGCATTTGCATATCCTCGGTGGTTGCAATCTTGCCGTTCTTCCTCGTGGTCTGACTGTCAACACTGGCCAACAAATCTGTGGAAATCGCGTGGCCGGGGAGCATGGCATGCGGTTCAAGGAAGCCCAGCGCGTCACGTACTGGCATGGACAAAACATGATAGGAAATTAAGACCGCTTTAGCCCACGTGAAGACATGAACAAAAGGGAAAAAAATGAAACGAACACAAAGAATATTACTACTCCAATACTATTCTCAACGGGTCGGCCCTCACATGGGGGATATTTTGTTGTTTTTGAACATTTTAATTTTTTTTTACAAATAAACAATTCTAAACTTATTCCAAAATTAAACCTTTTGGTTACACCAACTCGTCTAGTATAACAAAATAACGTTGTCATGCCATCCGCAATAATGGGCGTGACCGGTTTTGTCTTACTACACTATTCAGGGTGATGTGACAGACAACGTTGTCACGCTAGTCAGACCGACTTGGGCAAATAACGAGGTCATGCTATTCAAACCGGCGTGACAATATTGTTTTGCTAAGCCAACAACGACGTGATAGTGTTGTTTTTGCCACATCAGCCAGAAATATCCAGATCTCGGAAATAAATGTTAGAAAGTTTGTATTTAAAATTAAAAATTAAAAATTTCAAACAAAATAGAAAAATCATGTTCAGAACAACTAAATACATGTTGTGACACTGTAGCTATGCGGCAGGAGCAGATATAGTGGCTGCAAGCAGCCAAGTCCGTAGTGGTACAACTATAGATGACCATAAGGCCCAAGGCCCGACGGTCAGCCCAAGCACGATACGGCCTGACAGTTGGGTCGTGCCTGGGCTAATGCCTTGGCATGGTGGGCCTGCCTGGCACGGCACGGTCGAAGAAAAATGGTAGAGGGGTCCAAAATAGACTTAGTCAATCATATAAGGCAAGGCCAAAAAGATGAGGAATACAAATAGACTTATTTCCAGCCATATAAGACGCGGCCCAAAGAGTTTGGAATCTAACTCAAAAAGTGCAGCCCACTACGAGATCGGATCAGATCACTTAGAAGCTCAGAAACCACGGTGAATACACGACAGCATCAGCTTAAAAAGCGTGAATGTTTGGTTCAACACCTACAAACTACAAAGTGATCATTTAGAAGCCTTGGGCACTTAAAAAAAACAAAATCTTCGACTGGCTAGTGGTGCAAAATAGAGTGTGGACATCCGATTGGCTAGCGTCGTACAGATGTCCGAACCACACATACTCCCCACTCAGCATGCATACCTCGAAGATAGCCTTTTGTAGGATCGAATCACAAGAACTAAGCCAACTAGAGGGAGGGGGGTGAATGGTTGGTATACCCAAAAACCAAAAACTTTTAGCGGAAATAAAAGTTATCCTCGAAGTCGACGGATTGCGGTCTGACCGAAGTTGTCCTGCCGGTCTGACCGAGTAGATGCCGCCGGTCTGACCGGCGTTGTACCTCCGGTCTGACCGCCGAGATCGCCTGCTGCGCCTGTCGCCGCCGCCGGTCTGACCGCCCGTATGCCGCCGGTCTGACCGCCGGTAGATCACCGAAACCCGGTAAACACAAATCGAAGAACTCTTAAAGTAGATGACGACTTTATTGATTCTCTCTGTGTTTACAAAGTGCACCAACAGCACTCCTTACAAAATTTCGACTAAACTCAAAACTCAACTCTATTGCTCTCTAAAGCGATACCGGGAAGCCTCACGCTCCCCCTCTATTTATACATGAGGTAGGCAGCCTAAAGCCACGAACCAAACTCATACTAAGAGTCCTAAACACCTTAGGAAACCCTCTAGTACAAGAAAGAAACTTTTACATAACCAAATGTACCAAATTTGGACTCCTTCCAAATTCGACTGCGCATCCCATACGCACACAATAACTTCATCGTATGCCATATGGAATCTCCATCAACCACGTGCATCAACTCTAGCCTTAGTATCCCGCATGATCTCTGACCACCACGGACGTCGTCTTATCCCCAAGCCGTCTCCCGGTCCATCACCGCAAATACTCTCCCGAGACATCGAGTCACCTACACATGGAACAAACAAAGAAACCATATTCCGAGACCAAGCTATCTCCAACTTGACTCATTAGCAGCAAACAATAATATTACATACGTATAGTATCCATCTAGAAGTCATAATCATGGAATAAACTCGGATATCCAAATAAACAACCCGAAACCGAAACCGAAACCGACACAGTGTCGGCTGGTCAGACCGCGGGCTGCGCTGGTCTGACCGCGCATTACACACCGGTCTGACCGGCTACCAGAGCCCGGTCTGACCGGTCACATGAAATAACAAATCCTGCGATCACCTGTGAAATCCAATCATCTCCAAAACCACTTCGTGAATAAATTCCAAATAACAAAACCAATAATCTCCAATGCCTAATTGTTCATCACAGAATAATAATCAAAAACACCTTTGATTTTACACCTTTCACCTCAGGGGCGAAGCCAGGATAAATTAATGATCGTCGGGGTCTACTAACTAGTGATACTGACAATAGACTATAGCTTGTAGTAATCTAAGACTATGCATAAGATGGAACAAAATCAACAATGGTATATTATGATAAAATAAAGTCTTGTTGCAGTAGTGGTTACCTATTACATGTTACAAATCTTGTGTATGGCTCCGATCCATCACAATTTTCTTGGTCACCAACGGGGGTTTATTTCTTTTCAAGAATTGCTGCTTTGTAATTTGCTTTCCTATTAAATAATTATTGAACAAGATTGATCAGTAACACAATTTCACAAATTAGACAACAAATGAACAAGCACCCACTATTATCAAAATCAATAATTTCTTACAATCTATTATACTGGAAGAATAAAATTATGATTCAATCCTCCTCCTTGTTCATGACCATTTACTTCATCAGACCTTGTAAAAGAAGTCAGAATAAGTTAAAAGGAATGCATATTTCAGAACCCTAATTTTTTAATGTTTCAGACATGAGTAACCAAACCAAGGCACTCTAGCCATTTTGTGATGATAATTAAGAAATTGGGAAAGGGTTACCTGATCAAAACCTTACAGCTCGGCTGCTTGTGCTCATCTTCGCTGATACTAGTCTTTGCATGTTCCACTGCCCATCCGGTCCGTGCCTATCCTTAGATGCTCGACTCGAGAAGACCTGAAGACGAGAAGTCAAGACTGAGAGACACTATAGTTATTTGTGGAGATTAGTGGGCTGCCAGCCTTGTGGACTCACGTTCAAACGTTATCTCATTATGTGGGTTAGGCTGACACATAATGCATACGACCTAGCTTAGCTATTTTTCTATTTTGTTGTGCCATTCTTAGTTGTTAATCACAATTGAGCTTTAACTAATCAAATCCACTAGGGTCTAATGGTTTTCTTCAGTGGGGTCATGGCTGTAAGATAGACGGGGTATACGAAGGTTGTGGAAAATCGTCGGGGTCTACTAACCCCAACGTCTCGCTCTAGCGTCGCCCTTGTTTCACCTCCTAGTGGAATATAGGTATACCGAGAGAATTTGGAGAATGCTGTGCGCTTGGAAGAAATCACCAAAGGAGTGAAAAAAAAAGGGTTGCGCATACTAATCCTCCTAATTAATGGCTTGGCAAGTTTGAAAGGAATGGAACTATAGAGTCTTCAGGCACAAATAACTTTCGGCGGCAAACTTGGCCACCAAGATCAAGGAGGCTCTGGCGTAGCAAAATGATTATATGACATTTTACAGTAGCATAGATTTTTTTTTTCTTTCTCCTGTGTAGGTTTATACTTGTATAGTTTTGCTTCCGCTCTATTCAATGTGCACTAGTACAGATTCATTAAAAATAATATAATTCTCGTGCTGCTAGTATGGGGATCGATCATCGATCTGGCCAATAATATAGTCGTCCAACTATTTGATCAGGACAGGCACAGCCTTGAGAGGCACAGCAAGGACATTGGCAGTCTTGAACTTCTCGGACACGTCCAACTCCTCCGCCGTCATGCCGCCGGGGAGCTCCCACTCGAACGTGTGCAGCATCGACGCCAGAATGAACGGCACGACACGCTCGGCCAACGGCAGCCCAGGGCACAGCCGCCTCCCGGACCCGAACGGCATGAACTCCACGTCCTTCCCCCTGAAGTCCAGCTGCGGCGTCCTTTCCACGAACCGCTCCGGCACGAACTCGTCGGGCCTCTCCCACGCCGCCGGGTCGAGAAGCGCTCCGGCACGAACTCGTCGGGCCTCTCCCACGCCGCCGGGTCGCGCATGATCGCCCACGCGTTGAAGATCACCGTCGAGCCCTTGGGCACGGCGTAGCCTCCGATCTCCACGCCGTCCTCCATGGCGAAGTGCGGCAGCAGCAGCGCGCCCACCGGGTGCAGCCTCATGACCTCCTTCAGCACGGCCATGAGGTAGGGCAGCCTCGCCACGTCGGTCTCCTCCACGGTTTCCTTGCTGCCAACCACGTCCTTCAGCTCCGCGCGCGCCTTGGCCATCACGCCTGGATTTTTTAGCAGCTCGGCCATCACCCACTCCAGGGTATTAGCCATGGTGTCAGCCCCGGCAACGAAGGCCTCGAACAGCATGTTCAGCACGTTGACACGATCGATCTTGCCAGCAGCCATGAGCTCGAGGAGTGAGTCGAGAAAGTCGTCGTGCCTCTCCTTGTTGTCACGGATGTGAGCCAGACGGCGGTCGACGATGTCGCCCAAGATGGAGAACATCCTTTCGAAGCGCTTGGTCGTCCAGCGGCGTAGGCCCTGCAGATCCAGCGCCCGGAGGAACGGATAGAAGTCGGAGATGTTGGGCTTCCCGACCACCAAGATGATGTCATCCACCACCTCCCGCAGGTCGCGGGCCATCTGCGAGCCCATGTCGACGATGTCGATGGAGAAGTAGGAGAAGGACACCATGTTGAGGATGCCCGTGTACATGGCGTGGCCGACGAGCACCTCCTCCCCGGCGTGGGCGCGGAGGTAAGCGATGAGGTCGCTCACCTTCCGCTCGCGGATGGGGCGCACCGCGGCGAGGACCCGTGGGGTAAAGATGTGGGAGGCGTGGATGCCGCGCAGGGCCTTCCACCGAGGGTCGGAGCTCGGGATGAATACCATGGACCGGTCGGCGAAGCCGCACGAGCGGAAGGTGTCCGGGGTGGCGCGCGCGGCAAGGTGGCGGTCGTACTTGGTGAACGCCTCGATGGCGGCCTCCCGGGAGGAGACGACCACGTTGGTGGCGAGGCCGAGCTTGAGGGTCATGACGGGGCCGTGGACGCGCGCCAGGTCCCTGAGCTTGTGGTGGAAGGTGCCGCCGCCGACCATGTGTAAGTTGCCGATGAGCGGGAGCGGCGTTGGGCCTGGAGGCAGTGTCTTGCCGCCGGCATAGCGTCGTCGCAGGGTGGAGAGGTAGAAGAGGACCGCGACGGAGAGGGCTCCCCACAGAAGCCACATCTGGCTATTCTCCATTGTTGCGACGAACCGTACGTGCAGTAGTGACACACTATCTACTGTTATTGTTACTATCGTTGTATCAGTTTTTTCTCTGGACCTAGCTAGGTAAGCTCGTGCTCTTGTCGCTGCGGACGCAGCTCGAATTTATAGATCAGCGGAGCCAATGCCCTACTCATTTATTGCATGCATGGAATTTATTCAGGCTTCTCGTCTAACGTCAAAGGTAGATATCGTTTTCTGAAACGATCAAAGTCTATCTCCACGTGAAAATATACGATGCCATTATCTTGGGAAAACACTCTCTATTGCTGACTTCAACTATAGTCTATAGTTGCATGACAAGGACGCTCGCCA
Source organism: Oryza longistaminata (assembly GCA_009805545.1). NCBI lineage: Eukaryota > Viridiplantae > Streptophyta > Magnoliopsida > Poales > Poaceae > Oryza > Oryza longistaminata. The sequence continues at coordinate 24,390,957 of CM020179.1, read as the reverse complement.
CACAATATCGTAATGTTACACTATTTTCTTGTTATCTATTTTGATTGTTCCTCCTCCGTGCTCAAATATATTCGTCGCTCTGTCACTGTCAAGGAAAATGAAGGGATGGGGACTGCTTCAGCACACCTGACGACGAACCTTCATGGCAACATTTTCTATGCATGTGAGCTGCGTACTGAAATTTTGACATTTTAACCTTTTGCAAAAAAATATTTTACAAATACACCCTAGCAAAAACTATAACTAAAAGCAGGATCAAAACTCAGCGCCAAAGCGTGTCGGCGAATTGAACCGAAGTCATTAGAGTAGTAGATGCATGCAAGCGCTCACCACCAAGCTAAGGCTTTATTGTTCTATAGGATTAATAAGGATGGCAATTTTGCCCACGGGTCTAGGTACCACGGATACTAGGTCTGATGGGTATGTGTGTGGGTATAATTTGTTATTGAGTGAAGTGCACGGGCGGTCCCTAAATTTATATGGGTGTATCATCTAAATGGTTAAACTCTGAAATTGTATTTCCTTTTGATTTTCCTCAAACTTATCCAAACGAACTCTAACCGCTCTATGAGCTGACGTGGCATGCCACGGTGGCATCTACATGTCAAAGGATCCATATGTCAGTCATATATAGAAAAAGTAAAATTTAAAATGACACGAAAGAGATGAGAAAAAGATGTTTTTAATTTTAAAGATATAAATTAAAAAAGAGAGGAGAAAAAATATATTGTTAATTTTTTTCTATATATGACTGATATATGAGTAGATACATAATCATACATAGGCGCCAATATGGCAAGCCACATCAACACACAAAGTGGGTTGGAATCCATTTGGACCTAAATAACATCCAATACAAGTTTAGGGATCAAAATTGTATTTTGAGAATTTAGGTACCTAGATGACACGCCTGCACAAGTTTAGGGACCGCTCGTGCACTTTACTCTTATTTTTACCATAGGGATGCCTGCTCAGACCCAGACGATGTAGTTGGCAGCATGTGGGTTTTATTTTTTACCCGTTAGTAACTCATGCCTGACCTAGTATATAGCTATTAGTTGTTTTTGACCCATCTCTCAGAGTGTTGGTTGATGCAAGCATTGTAGTAATAATTTATACTGAATATTTTGCCTGGATGATTGTACTTCTACCTTTAACTGTTTAATGCTTGTGTTGAATACCGTTAATTTGTATTGTTGGAGTGTTGGTGAATGCGCAAATTAATGGAGATTATTTGTGATGCTAGCTAGTGATAACTTGTGATAAAATTTGAATTATTGTTGATAATCGATAATTTGGTTGACTATTGATTTTGTTGTTCTTTTGTAAATGACCAATCTAATGATATACTATTCATGCCAGACTCACCGGATTCCTACCGGTCATGGGTACGGACACTGAATTTTGACGGCTAACCCTACCGGGTAAGGTTCGGGGTGGGTGACACCAGGTGGTAGGTCGGGCATGGTTTTGTTTCGCCTGTACCTGACCCAACCCATTTCCATCCCTATATAAGGATCTACAAGCCATTTTATCCAAATAAGTGGACCAACGCAAATAATATGTGTGCTAATTAAGATGTATGGGCCATAGCAATGAGCTTTGTCCATTAGTTATAGTTTTTGCAAGGGTCCACTTATAAATTAGGTTTTATAAAAAGGTAAAATTTTCAAATTCTCAGGAGCTACATATATGAGTTTTTTTCTTAAACATAATACGTACACATGCACTCCTATAATCATGCGTGCACTCACTCTTACAAAGGCACACATGTACACCTATACCTTCGAATATTGGATCGACATGTCTCAAGATTTAAGGAATCACCACAGGCGTCTTACTGTCGATAAGTATGTCGCCTATCTATTGATTATATACTGTTTCAGTGCATATATATTATTACTACAGGCTGCACGCATATGCACACACGACACGAGGGCGTGTCCCTAATTAGCACACGCTTAATAGATCAAGAGAAATGATAAATCTATGCCATCGAAACCTATTAATTAACTTATGGTTTTAATGTGTAGGGTCGTAGCTAGATGGACAAGTTTGATGTGTAAAGCTTATTGAGTATATGGACTTCTTCATAAACTTGCGTGGCGCGCTGTACGTAGTTTCCAGCAACCACAACGTCAACGTGCACGGCATTTCTTCTCTCCCAGTCTCTGCTGCCGGCTATTGCTTGTCTGCTGGTGACTGCACGAGCAATGACCATTGAATCAAGGAGACATATGTAAAGCGATCGTCCTAATTTCCTGCGGGAAAAAACACGAGGGAGGACAATGGAATCCATCGTATCATATCCAAATTTCCTTGGTGAAGAAACGAGTGATGGGCACTTTTGTTCTTAATGTTTATAACGAACAAGAAATCTCAGCAGGTCCCTATCGACTGGCCATATGCTGATTATGACCAGTACAACTTATAAGCAAAAGATAAATAATTTATAGGTAACACCTTTAGAAATATATATGTCCTTAACAATTTGAAAGTCAATGCTCGAAAATAAACTGTGATGAGAAAACTTTGAATTTTAGTTTTAAAATTCAAATTTCGCAGCGGCTTATAAGATTATCTTTTACTTGTCATTTCTGTGCTATATATATGAGACTTTGATATACCATGTAGGCACTGTGCCAACACGTTTCACACTGCTTAAATGATTTTCAACTACTTATGCAAAAAGTTGATAGTAATGGTCTAATAATCATATAGCGTTTTACAAAATTTAAAGTCCAAACTGGACCTACACACTAAGAGAAAAATATCAATGCAAATATGTATATTTTGTGGTGTAGATGGACTTTCGATTTTGTATTGAGTTCAACAATGATTGCAAACTTTCATATATCGTGCTTCTTTCTCTAAACCACAAGCTGCAAAGTAAGTATGATATATCCCGATCGAAGCAGAGGCCACTGATTCATCTATTTGTCCACAACTACATGTAGTCAAACTATATATCAAAGCACATGTTTGAAAGGGCAATAAAAACTACATCTAGTTGAGTCGTTGTCACTAGCCAGCAGAATTGGTGCCCATGGGTCTAGATAGAGGGAGCTGCAGGGTGCACTTCTATGTTTGAAACCCTCTGTCTCATTTACATATGGGTCACTCAGTCAAAGTGCATCATTTTTCAACAATACTTAGTTCAATTTTTTTTAAAAAAAAAACTTAAAGAGTGCTCTAAAGTGCAACTATAATATATATAGTCGAAAGTATTATATTTACTCATATTTATCAATGATCGTTGCACACGAATGGACCACGTAGCAAAAATGCATGCAGTTCTACTTTCCGGCGAAGACTATTCAACACGTGATGCAGACAAATTAAATTTCATGTCCATGCTACGGGACCCCTAATAAGATATGTAGGGATAATATTTTTTTTTGTCTCACGCACGGATAAGAAAATCTGTAAATGTATGCATGTATTGAAATTTATTTCACTGCAGGAGAAATAAAAAGATTTTTAATCCCAGTTAAAAGCCCACCCGCTTGATAATATCAACCAGGACTAAAGATCCTTTTTAGCCCCAGTTCAAAAACATGGCAGATTCCTATTTATTTTTAGTCCTGGTTGGTAACACCACCCGGGACCAAAAATAAAAAAAAATCGTGCAGCATCCCTGAGCCGGCCGCGCGCCTCGACCTTATCTCCTAAAGACCATCCATCCCCTCGTCAATATTTTTAATCAATCCCCTTCCTCGTCCCCTCCGTCATCCATCTCCTCCTCCCTTCCGGCCCCTCTCCTTCCCCTTCCTCCAATCCACTTCCCCTCTCCTCTCCCTACCCTCCCCACTCCTCCGGCGACGGCGGGCGGCGGCCTCCCCTCTGCCAGATACCATGGACCGGTCGGCGAAGCCGCACGAGCGGAAGGTGTCCGGGGTGGCGCGCGCGGCGAGGTGGCGGTCGTACTTGGTGTACGCCTCGACGGCGGCCTCCCGGGAGGAGATGATCACGTTGGTGGCGAGGCCGAGCTTGAGCGTCATCACGGGGCCGTGGACGCGCGCCAGGTCCCTGAGCTTGTGGTGGAAGGTGCCGCCGCCGACCATGTGTAAGTTGCCGATGAGCGGGAGCGGCGTTGGGCCTGGAGGCAGTGTCTTGCCGCCGGCATAGCGTCGTCGCAGGGTGGAGAGGTAGAAGAGGACCGCGACGGAGAGGGCTCCCCACAGAAGCCACATCTGGCTATTCTCCATTGTTGCGACGAACCGTACGTGCAGTAGTGACACACTATCTACTGTTATTGTTACTATCGTTGTATCAGTTTTTTCTCTGGACCTAGCTAGGTAAGCTCGTGCTCTTGTCGCTGCGGACGCAGCTCGAATTTATAGATCAGCGGAGCCAATGCCTACTCATTTGATGCATGCATGGAATTTATTCAAGCTTCTCGTCAAACGTCAAAGGTAGATATCGTTTTCTGAAACGATCAAAGTCTATCTCCACGTGAAAATATACGATGCCATTATCTTGGGAAAACACTCTCTATTGCTGACTTCAACTATAGTCTATAGTTGCATGACAAGGACGCTCGCCACACAATATCGTAATGTTACACTATTTTCTTGTTATCTATTTTGATTGTTCCTCCTCCGTGCTCAAATATATTCGTCGCTCTGTCACTGTCAAGGAAAATGAAGGGATGGGGACTGCTTCAGCACACCTGACGACGAACCTTCATGGCAACATTTTCTATGCATGTGAGCTGCGTACTGAAATTTTGACATTTTAACCTTTTGCAAAAAAATATTTTACAAATACACCCTAGCAAAAACTATAACTAAAAGCAGGATCAAAACTCAGCGCCAAAGCGTGTCGGCGAATTGAACCGAAGTCATTAGAGTAGTAGATGCATGCAAGCGCTCACCACCAAGCTAAGGCTTTATTGTTCTATAGGATTAATAGGGATGGCGATTTTGCCCACGGGTCTAGGTACCACGGATACTAGGTCTGATGGGTATGTGTGTGGGTATAATTTGTTATTGAGTGAAGTGCACGGGTGGTCCCTAAATTTATATGGGTGTATCATCTAAATGGTTAAACTCTGAAATTGTATTTCTTTTTGTTTTTCCTCGAACTTATCCAAACAAACTCTAACCGCTCTATGAGCTGACGTGGTATGCCACGGTGGCATCTACATGTCAAAGGATCCATATGTCAGTCATATATAGAAAAAGTAAAATTTAAAATGACATGAAAGAGATGAGAAAAAGATGTTTTTAATTTTAAAGATATAAATTAAAAAAGAGAGGAGAAAAAAATATGTTGTTAATTTTTTTCAATATATGACTGATATGTGAGTAGATACATAATCATACATAGGCGCCAACATGGCAAGCCACATCAACACACAAAGTGGGTTGGAATCCATTTGGACCTAAATAACATCCAATACAAATTTAGGGATAAAAAATGCATTTTGAGAATTTAGGTACCTAGATGACACACCTGCACAAGTTTAGGGACCACTCGTGCACTTTACTCTTAAATTTACCATAGGCATGCCTGCTCCAGACCCAGACGATGTAGTTGGCAGCATGTGGCCAGGTTTTATTTTTTGCCCGTTAGTAACTCATGCCTGACCTAGTATATAGCTATTAGTTGTTAATTTTTGACCCATCTCTCACTGAGTGTTGGTTGATGCAAGCATTGTAGTAATAATTTATACTGAATATTTTGCCTCGATGATTGTACTTCTACCTTTAACTGTTGAATGCTTGTGTTGAATACCGTTAATTTGAATTGTTGGAGTGTTGGTGAATGCCCAAATTAATGGAGATTATTTGTGATGCTAGCTAGTGATAACTTGTGATAAAATTTGAATTATTGTTGATAATCAATAATTCGGTTGACTATTGATTTTGTTGTTCTTTTGTAAATGACCAATCTAATGATATACTATTCATGTCAGACTCACCGGATTCCTACCGGTCATGGGTACGGACACAGAATTTTGACGGCTAACCCTACTAGGTAAGGTTCGGGGTGGGTGACACCAGGTGGTAGGTCGGGCATGGTTTTGTTTCTCCTGTACCTGACCCAACCCATTTCCATCCCTATATAAGGATCTACAAGCCATTTTATCCAAATAAGTGGACTAACGCAAAGAATATAGGTGCTAAGACGTATGGGCCATAGCAATGAGCTTTGTCCATTTGTAGTTATAGTTTTTGCAAGGGTCCACTTATAAATTAGGTTTTATGAAAAGGTAAATTTTTCAAATTCTCAGGAGCTACATATGAGTTTTTTTTTTAAAACATAATAAGTACGCATGCACTCCTATAATCACACGTGCACTCACTCTTATAAAAGCACACATGTACACATATACCTTCGAATATTGGATCGACATGTCTCAAGATTTAAGGAATCACCACGGGTGTCTTACTGTCGATAAGTATGTCGCCTACCTATTGATTATACTGTCTCAGTGCATATATATTATTAGTATAGGCTGCACGCATATGCACACACGACACGAGGGCGTGTCCCTAATTAGCACACGCTTAATAGATCAAGAGAAATGATAAATCTATGCCATCGAAAACCTATTAATTAACTTATGGTTTTAATGTGTAGGGTAGCTAGATGGACAAGTTTGATGTGTAAAGCTTATTGAGTATATGGGCTTCTTCATAAACTTGCGTGGCGCGCGCGCTGTACGTAGTTTCCAGCAAACCACAACGTGCACGGCATTTCTTCTCTCCCAGTCTCTGCTGCCGGCTATTGCTTGTTTGCTGGTGACTGCACGAGCAATGACCATTGAATCAAGGAGACATATGTAAAGCGATCATCCTAATTTCCTGCGGGAAAGAACACGAGGGAGGACAATGGAAACCATCGTATCATCCAAATTTCCTTGGTGAAGAATCGAGTGATGGGCACTTTTGTTCTTAATGTTTATAACGAACAAGAAATCTCAGCAGGTCCCTATCGATTGGCCATATGCTGATTATGATCAGTACAACTTATAAGCAAAAGATAAATAATTTATAGGTAACACCTTTATAAATATGTATGTCCTTAACAATTTCAAAGTCAATGCTCGAAAATAAACTGTGATGAGAAAACTTTGAATTTTAGTTTTAAAATTCAAATTTTGCAGCGGCTTATAAGATTATCTTTTACTTGTCATTTCTGTGCTATATATGACTTTGATATACCATGTAGGCACTGTGCCAACACGTTTCACACTGCTTAAATGATTTTCAACTGCTTATGCAAAAAGTTGATAGTAATGGTCTAATAATCATATAGCGTTTTACAAAATTTAAAGTCCAAACTGGACCTACACACTAAGAGAAAAATATCAAATATGTATATTTTGTGGTGTAGATGGACTTTCGATTTTGAATTGAGTTCAACAATGATTGCAAACTTTCATATATCGTGCTTCTTTCTCTAAACCACAACCTGCAAAGTAAGTATGATATATCCCGATCTCAGCGGAGGCCACTGATTCATCTATTTGTCCACAACTACATGTAGTCAAACTATATATCAAAGCACATGTTTGAAAGGGCAATAAAAACTACATCTAGTTGAGTCGTTGTCACTAGCCAGCAGAATTGGTGCCCATGGGTCTAGAGAGAGGGAGCTGCAGGGTGCACTTCTATGTTTGAAACCCTCTGTCTCATTTACATATGGCCGGGTCACTAAGTCAAAGTGCATCATTTATCAACAATACTTGTACTTAGTTCAATTTTTTTAAAAAAAAACTTAAAGAGTGCTCTAAAGTGAAACTATATATAATATATATAGTCGAAAGTATTATATTTACTCATATTTATCAATGATCGTTGCACATGAATGGACCACGTAGCAAAAATGCATGCAGTTCTACTTTCCGGCGAAGACTATTCAACACGTGATGCAGACAAATTAAATCTCATGTCCATGCTACGGGACCCCTAATAAGATATGTAGGGATAATATTTTTTTTTGTCTCACGCACGGATAAGAAAATCTGTAAATGTATGCATGTATTGAAATTTATTTCACTGCAGGAGAAATAAAAAGATTTTTAATCCCAGTTAAAAGCCCACCCGCTTGATAATATCAACCAGGACTAAAGATCCTTTTTAGCCCCAGTTCAAAAACATGGCAGATTCCTATTTATTTTTAGTCCTGGTTGGTAACACCACCCGGGACCAAAAATAAAAAAAAATCGTGCAGCATCCCTGAGCCGGCCGCGCGCCTCGACCTTATCTCCTAAAGACCATCCATCCCCTCGTCAATATTTTTAATCAATCCCCTTCCTCGTCCCCTCCGTCATCCATCTCCTCCTCCCTTCCGGCCCCTCTCCTTCCCCTTCCTCCAATCCACTTCCCCTCTCCTCTCCCTACCCTCCCCACTCCTCCGGCGACGGCGGGCGGCGGCCTCCCCTCTGCCAGATCTAGTGAGAGGAGAGGCCAGGCGGTGGCCGAGCGAGGCGGCTGCAACCGGGCAGGTGGGTGAGGCGGCTACAGACGGGCCGGGCCGCTGCAGGCAGGGCGGTGGCGGCTGGGCCGCGGGCAAGTGGGCAGCGGCGGCTGAACGGCAAGAAAGCAACTGTGTTGATTTTTTTTTACATTTTGTGAATGATTTGTAGATTGTAGATTTTTTTTAGATTGGGATGAATTTGTGGATGATCTGTGAATGATTTGGATTGTGGATGATTTTATTGTGCATGTTTTTTTTTATGATTTGTTGAATTTGGTCGAAATTAAAAGGTGCAAACTGTAAAAACAATGAAAAAAAGAGGGGAAAATATTCTAGCCAGAACTACTATCTTTAGTCCCGGTTGGTAAACACCAATCGGGACTAAAGGAGGATTTTTAGTCCCGGTTATTTAGTCCCGGATTCGTGGTCCCGGTTGCACAACCGGGACTAAAGCCCCTTTCTCCAGTAGTGATTTGGGTGTCTTTATTTTACCCACATTGATTTGGGTATGTCTTTTTTTTTTATTTAATGTGTAGCCATAGGCCGGGACTATAAGGGGTTATCAACGGGGCCGAATTTTTTGCATCTAAAAACAAGCAGCTCCAAAATTCCAGATGCAAGCACGTAATGTTTGAATTTCTATTTCTGAACAGCATCTCGTTAGACCATGTCAAATCCGGTTGAGCAGATGCCCAATGGATGTATTTAACTAAATGTCCATGTAATTAATGGGCCTTTTGGCCTTCTGCTGCCTTTGTTTCTGGTTGTAACGTACTCTCTCCATACTCATAAAGGAAGTCGTTTAAGACAGCGACACGGTCTCCAAAACACAACTTTGACTTATTGTTTCTATAAAAATATTTATTGAAAAGTGATATAGATATATGTATACTTTTATGAAAGTATTTTTCAAGACAAATCTATTCATATAATTTTTACATTTTCAAACTCAACAACTTGAAAATTATTCATGATTTATATTCCCAAGATTTGACTTAAACATTGTCCTAAACGACTTCCTTTACGAGTACGGAGGGAGTACACTACTAGCAGCCCCAGTAGCATAAGTCTCTTTTTTGTCAGCCAATCGATGTTTAATATTTTTTTTGCTTATGAACATATTAAACTAAGCAGATGAATTAGATTTGGAATTCACCGGTCACTACCTATGCAGATCTAATTTCCAACATAAAAGACAATATCTAAACTCAGGGAAAATTGTTTGTTGGATTAGTAAAGAGAGGGAGATGGAGGTCGAAGAGAAAATGAGGCTAACGGCAGCACAGCGTTCGGCAGATTTGCCCTAAATCGATTTTGCTTGCCTCCCGTAATGGTTCATCCATCTACCATTCTTGATCCTTGATCATAGTTTGACTAACAGTGGGCTGTTGGGCTGTACATCAATTCACAGGCGTACCCGCTTGCTGGCTGCTCAATTCATGTCTACATATTTAAATTATGAATTTGCGTGCTCACATCTGAAAATTTGGGGCTGCATGTGTTTTAGATAAAAAAAAAATCGGTCAACGGGGACTAAAGCCCCTTTCTCCAGCAGTGATTTGGTTGTCTTAATTTTACCCACATTGATTTGGGTATATCTTTTTTTTTTTGTATTTAATGTGTAGCCATAGGTTGATCAAACCTGGAATTTTTACAGCTAGGTGCACTGCACCTAATTATTTGCATATCATTTAAATAATCATAAAATATTTTTTAAAAAATCTGGTTAGATTGATTGTGATGCTAGAAATATATGTACCAACATGCATGCATAGCTAATTATGATTATACTTTAAGAAAAAAAAATAATAAAAGTTGACACTGCAAAATGTAGAGCAAATTTGTTGTTTTTATTTCTTCAAGCATAGATCGAACGTGGTCGTTGTATGTTTGTATACTAACTTATATTATCAAAATATATGTTACCAAATTATTTTCAAAAATTTTATTTGATTATTTATACCATATGCATACACTAGGTATAATTGGATCTAGGTGTAACAAATACTTTCTCTAGAGTGATCTCTCACTTTTGTTTCTTCTGAGGAAAATTTCGCTAGGTTTGACTTGTGACAGGGAGTGATTCTTCTGAGGAAAATGTTTGCTAGGTTTGACTTGTGATAGAGACAGAAGACCCTGTAAAAAGTGGAAATAATGAAACTCTGAATTTACGAGGCTTAGATCCGGAGGGTTTTCGATTTCGGTTCGATATTTCCAAAATTTCAGTAATTTCGCTCTCCACTGGCAACCAAATATCTCAGACAAAAATTCTGGTTTTTTTTATTTTTTTAATTTGACTAGTAAAAGTGCTCATATTTTGTAACGAGTGAAGGCAATTGCGTAAAGAAGACGACAGCGTATGAGGTTTCAATCTCCCTCTCAATGAGCGTTGTTGTTGAGCAATGTCCATGTGAATCTCTGGCAGCCCCCATGCTGATTGCGTTGCAGGAGAATCGATCTTTACTGGGTCGGACTAAAACCACGATACTCCGGGTTCCTATTGAATCTGGGATTAAAAATCATCTTTTGTCCTGGTTTAAAAGCCCACCGCACTTTTATGATCTTTAGTCCCGGTTGGTGTTATCAACCGGCGCCGCTCCTCGTGGCAGGGGCGGAGGCGGCCCGCATAGCGGTGGAGGGAGGAGCGCGCAGGAGTGGACGGCGGTAGAAGGCGGCGGTGGCAGCGGCCCCACGCGGCAGCTGAGGGAGTAGTGCGCACGGGAGCAGGCGGCGGTGGCCCTGCGCGGCGACAGCGCGGCGGTGGAGGCGGCCGGCGATTGGGGGCGATGACTTTGTGATGATTCTGGGATAATTTTGTGATGTAAATTTGTGGGTGATTTTTAGATGTTTTTGTGAATTTGTGGATAATTTTGTGATGTAAATTTGTGGATAATTTTTAGATGTTTTTATGAAGTTGCAAATGAATCTGTGATGTCAATTTGTGAATGATTTTGTATGCGTGAATGATTTTGTTTGTTGAGTTCGGTGTGAAATCAATATAGTGCGAGCTCGAGCGAAGTGGGAGAATTTTTTTTCTGTTAATAACATATAACCCAAGTTATGCATTTTATATATTTACTGTCTCATCGACCCTATTCTCAACATTAAGTTCATGTGAGTTAGCATGTTAATACCAGTGCATTAGTCTAAACGGGACTAAATGTTATTGCCAGAAGATTGTACTTCAAATTTAGTAACCTTCTTTTACTATATTATCATGCATGTCATCCTTCCAAACCTCTAGGGAGCTGCAGACAGTACGTAGTAACCTCGTCTAATTTCAGTAGAGTCAATCATTCCAATTAGGAGACAGTTAAGTATGCATCATCAGTTTTGTCCTATTTTTTATCTTTTATCTGTTGTAACGTCTAAAATGTGTACGGCGTAGGGTCAGTACTGGAGAAGTGATCTTTGCCGGGTCGGGGGAAAACCACAATTGTCCCAGTTCAGGCAAAAACCGGGACTAAAAACCATTTTTAGTCCCGGTTTAAAAGCTCCAGGGCACTTTTCAATCTTTAGTACCAACCGGGACTAAAGATCTATTTGTAGTCCTGGTTGATAACACCAACCAGGACTCAAGTTAGGATCTTTAGTCCCGGTTGGTAACACCAACCGGGACTAAAAATGATCTTTAGTCCCGGTTGGTAAAACCAACCGGGACTAAAGATGATTTTTAGTCCCGGTTGGTAAACACCAACCGGAACTAAAGATTAAAAAGCATCTCTAAACTTTTGAACCGGGACTAAAAATAATCTTTAGTCCCGGTTGGTAAACACCAATCGGGACTAAAGGAGAATAAAATAGCTCTAACGTTTTGAACCGGGACAAAAGGTAATCTTTAGTCCTGGTTGATAACACCAACCGGGACTAAAGATCGATCTTTAGTCCCGGTTATTTCACCCGGGACTAAAGATAGCTATCTTTAGTCTCGGATTCGTAGTCCCGGTTGCACAACCGGGACTAAAGCCCCTTTCTCCAGTAGTGATTTGGGTGTCTTTATTTTACCCACATTGATTTGGGTATGTCTTTTTTTTTTATTTAATGTGTAGTTTTTTTGTGAGAATTTGTGATGTGAGTCTATGATATGATTTGTGATGTTAATTTGATTTGGAGCAACTCGCAGCAGAGAAACAATGTAAAAAAAAAAGAAAAAAAATGTGACAACCCTACACTGCCGCTATTCATCTTTAGTCCTGGTTGGTATATTACCATCGGGACTAAAAGATCTATTTTTAGTCTAAGATCAGATTGCAGTCTAAGATGAAACAAGCGCTTGCAGTATTGGATGAGAAAGAAGCATGAGGCGGATGGTCACCACTCACCAGCGCGTCCGGGCAGGTCAAGCCGCCGCACGAGCGACGTACGGCCTGGCGACATCAACAGCCTCCGACGACGGGCCGTCACCGCGCTCGCGGCTTGCGGCTCGCATCAAACGCGATCTAAACACGTACTCTGTCCGTTTCGTTTTATTTGTCGTTTCTAACAGCTTCGGCGAAATTAAGGTTCACGTGAATTTACCCTTTTGCCCTTCCTCTTCCCAGATTCGTTCCCCTTCTACGCGTGACGGCGGCGGCGCCCCATCCCAATCCCGAGCGTCGCGGTAGGGCCGACGGCGGGGATGGCGGCTCTTCCCCACCTCCCCTGCCGCGGCTTCCTCATCCCGATCTTCTCCCTCGACTGATCCCCATCACCGGCCTCACCTGCCGCTCCCGCCGCAATACCTTCCCCACCGCCGGCCTCCCCTGCACCTCGTCCCCGGCGACCGCCTTGGCAACCGCTCCAGCACGACCTCCCCTACCACAAGAGCGGCCGGCAACACTGCTGCCGCCGGCGGCGACATCTGTGAGGATAACAAGCTGCCCACTGCCACCACCTGCTGCTGTCACTGCCGTTGTGCGTGGGTCAAGAACACCGATGGCTTTGCGTATTTGCTTAGGTAATCAGCCATATTTGCTTAGGTTCTTTGCTGCAGGAATACATTGGCATTAAGTAAATCAACTGCATATCTGAAAGTATTAAAAAGGCAAAGACAAAAACTTGTACAATTATGTGATTAGAATCCTCAAAAGGTCTGCCAATTTCACAAGGTAAACATTGCATTATGAGTGGATAAACATTATATGCCGAGTCTGAAGCATCTTAGCTTATTCCATAGCACAGGGGACTGGCCAGAAGTAACACAGATTTGTTGTACTCCAGCACAACTGGGAAAAGTTTAAACTCTGGTTCAAAGAATAGACTCAAGAACTGGGAAAAGTTTAAACTCTAGATAAATTTCAGCAGGGTCGATTGACATCATGCCCAAATGATTGAGCAAATCAGATAACAGTAGGTTCGGATTATTGTGACTTCATAGCACTGAATTACAGTTGCAGTTATCCATGTGACCCAAAATGAACTGCAATCACAAATCAAGAACATGTTCCTGGAAAAAGAAGAGAAAAAATGGGTTAATTAGATCCTGTTACTGCAAATATTGCATATTAGAAAAATACCACTACTATTCACGATATTGGCTACGTGCCACTGGAATTTAGCAAAATCAGAACCATGCCACTCCCGTCCATTTTTCTCTCAACCTCCGTCTAATCCACCTGTGAAATGTCACTTTTGCCCCTTCCCCTTCCATCTCTCTTGTTCCTCTCTTCCACCGGCACTCTTCCACCGCCGTCGTCGTCATACCCTGGCTCCGGAGGAGATCTTCGACCACGGTTCGCTGGCGAGGTCGATTTGCTTGCAAAGAATGGCGGTGAAGATGGCGTTCTCCGACTCGGCCCAGAATGGCGGCATGCCGGCGAGGAAGATGTAGAGCATGACGCGCAGATGCTCCAGATGTCAGCCTCGGGGCCATACTTCCCCTTGAGCACCTCCAGCGCGATGTGCGACGGAATCAGCTCTTGCAGGTTCCTGAAGACCGGCGCCAAGCAGGAGCCGGATTTGCGGTAAATTGTGCACGGCGACGACGCGTTCGCCGCTCCTCGCCGCCTGGTTGAGCGCCCACTGGAGCAGCTCCTTGCGGACGCCGTCCATGTGCAGCCCCACCAGGATGCGCCGGCCGACGCTGTCCCCGTGCTCCGCTGCCATCCCTCCTCCCGCAAACCAAATCAGCTGCATGCCGGCGACGTCGACACCCAGCTCGCGGCGGCGGCGGCGGCGGCTCACGGTGAATCACCAGGTGACGCGCTTGCCCAAATGCCCATATGGTGACGACCTCACGCTGGCCTCACTTAGCTCAACCACTACTACTCTGCCATGGACTTTCCCCTGCACACGCCGTGGCAGTTTCCGGCACTGCTGTTGTCGTTCGGGCTCAAGCAAAGTTTGCAGAGCACGGTGCTGCCTATTTAACTCGCTCTTACTAAGAGAGGGCCGCGCCGCCACGCCCGCCGCGGAGCCGTGAGCGTTGAAGTCGACGGCTCGACGCCGCCGGTTCTCGTGCTCGCCGCCAAGGTGGAGGAGAAGGGAAGAGAGGATGAGGGAGAGAACTAACAAAGGTTTTGACAGAAAACTAGACGGCAGTGGCATGATCCAATTTTCACAAATTCCGATGGCACGTAGCCGATATCATGAATAGTAGTGGCATTTTTCTAATATGTCATATTTGCAGTGGCATGGATCCAATTAACCCGAAAAAAATGGTCTGAAAATGATTTGGGTGAAGTTGACAATTTGTCGACGAACAACAACAAAGAACAGAAATCCGCATTAGCACGGGTGCGCGCAGGCAGGCGAGCAGCGCCTGCAGCATCCGCATCAGCACGACCTCCTCGACGGCGGCCTTGGCCCCAGCCTCAAACCGACAGCTGGCGACGGCGTCCATGACCTCCCGCAGCGCGGCGCTCGTGAGGGACGGGCCCATGAGCGCCACCACCTCGTGGAGCACGGCCAGCGACGCCGAGGTGACCCGTCGTCGGCTGTGGCGCGCGGGTGACGGAGGCTGCGGCGCATGACGGCCAGCATGGCGCTGGCCACGGCGAAGATCATGCAGGCGAGGCCGGCATCCCTCACGGCGGCGGCGGCGGAGGCGGGGGTGAGGAATGAGGGCGAGGAGGAGGGCAAAGATGGAAACCAGCAATATGACTGAACTACAGCGTCAAATAAAAAGGATGATTCTGAGATTGACTTGCGACGTCAAATAAAACGAAACGGAGGGAGTACTTTCTTGTCACGCCGTGCAAATAGCTGGAACTATGGCCGAATGGGCCGCCCAGCCCGACACGGTCCGGGACCAAGATCAGTTGGGCCGGTACGGCCCAACCTACACACTGGACCAGGCCGTGTCTGCCCACTTGCTACAACGATGGCCCAGGCATGGCCCAATAAAACTCGAGCCATGCCGGGGTGGCCCGAAGACATGTAAGCCCATGGTGCTCTTTCTTGGAGAAAAAAAATTTCTATTTTGTGTCTCTCATCTCTTTGGGCCATCTGTTATAGGAAAAAATCTATGTTACCTCCTTTAACTCTTGCTCTTGTTAGAATCGTCTCCCTCGATGTAATACCGGTTATATCGACTCCTTCAACTATTGAAACTGGTGCAAAATAAATCTGTAGGTGGTTCGCGCGGGTGGTCAAACGTCGGCTGCAAGTGTGGCGGCACGCAGTGGATGACATCGCCGTCAGGGCTCTGCATGCACAACACGACAGCCAACCATCAGCTTAGCTCCGGCGAGACCTCGAGTTTTTCTTCTTCTCACGACAGCAAGAGCACAAGCAGCTAGGTACTCCTAGCACTGATGGTGTTGGAGTAAGTGAGAGAAAAGAAGAAAAATAATTGCCTGGACAGAAGCCTTCTTCAGCCTGGCCACCTACGCCATGAATCCATGATCTTTCTGTACCTCCACAGCTCATCCTTGCCATAGAACAGCAGCGTCATCGACGGACCTCGTGCCATTACCCCTGTGCTTCGCGGATGCCAAGCAACAAGAAGTCAGCAGCAGCAAGAAGAACTTTGTTAAGTTCTTTCAAAACTCAAAAGTTGTTAAATTATCAAATGGTTTCGAGCAAAAAAATTGTAAAATTCCCAAAAGTACTGTGAAAACCGAAATTGGAACTGCCTATCCATTTGTCGGGTGATTTGTAACAAAAAAAAATTACCTAGATTTTTTCTACCCTTATATTTACATCCAACGAACTACAAAAGAAAATAACAAATACATATTTACTTACCCAACATTTTTATCAAAATTACAGTGCACTTACATATCATATCAACTGAATTTACAAATGTAATTTTAGTTATATAGGACTATACTTTTATATTTTAAATGAAATAACTAATACATATTTACTTACACAACATTTTTATCAACATTATAGTACACTTACATGTCATATCAATAAATAAAAGGATAGAAATTCTCATGGTGATTCGAAAAACATTTTTAGTTTGTTAACGAGGAGATGGATTTTCACCCTACGAGTGGATGTCCACACATTTTCTACATGCATGTCACCTATATAATCATAATTTTTTAAAAATATATATATACACGATAAATTAATATAGCGCCTGTTCGGCTGCTTGTCTGCGGTGGCGGCGGCTCCGGCTACGCTATGTGTGTGCGGCACTGTTGGTGCCGGCTGCGCCACAGCCGCAGCACAGGCAGCCGAACAGGCCAATAAGATATATCATTACATATATAATAATGCAAGGTCAAATCCAATTATTATAAGTTATAGAAAAGAATAAATTAAGCTCTAACTAGCATATATACATTCACGATTATATACGTTATTTTTGTTACAACTTATAGAAATTGAATTTGCACTTTCAATTTTTTTCAGTTTTTTTAGTGATATATAACGTATTAATTTATGTTGTTTCAAAGATTAAAAAATATAGCTAGGTAAAATATGTAAGAAATGAGAAAACATCGCCTTGACGGAAATAAATATTTTCCCTCCTAACAATCCTTAATGTAAATACATGCATGAGAGGAAAAGGAGAGGTGGACGCATATGCATACATGTGAGCACGTGTGCCACCTGTTTACTCCCTCCGGTTCCATAACTCTTCATGTTTTGGACATTGGCACGGTATCTAAATATACTTTGACTATATTTTTCTATTATAATATATATAGTAAATATATTTTTTTTACTTTTATTAACAAATGTTTTAATTAAATATATTTGTAAGATAATCTAGTGTCTATATTTTTAAAGGTATTGATAATCAAAGTTATAAAAGTTTGACCCCAATTATGTACAAAGCATCAAGAATTATGAATCTGGAGGAAGTGATGCAAGAACATTAATTTCTTGCATTTTCTCCTAAAGCACTCTCTCGAACAGGAGTGTTTCAAAATTATATATTTTGATACTATACGGAAGGTGTGACTAGTTGACGATGACAGGCACGACCTTGAGAGGCACGGCGAGCACATTGGCGGTGTTGAACCTCTCGCTGACGTCCAGGTCCTCGGCGGACACGCCATCGGGGAGGCGCCACTCGAACGCGCGCAGCAGCGACGCCAGCACGAACGGCACGACGCGCTCCGCCAGCGGCAGCCCCGGGCACAGCCTCCTCCCGGACCCGAACGGCAGGTACTCGTACTCCTTCCCGCGGAAATCGATCGCCGTCGTCGTCTCCATGAAGCGCTCCGGCACGAACTCGTCGGGCCTCTCCCACGCCGCGGGGTCGCGCATGATCGCCCACGCGTTGAAGATCACCATGGCGCCCCTGGGCACCGCGTAGCCGCCGATCTCCACGCCGTCCTCCACGGCGCGGTGGGGGAGCAGGATCGGCCCCACGGGGTGCAGCCGCATGGCCTCCTTCACCACGGCCTGGAGGTAAGGGAGCCTCGCCGCGTCGGACTCCTCGACGACGGCGGCGGCGTCCTCCAGCTCCGCGCGCGCCTTGCGCATGGCGCGCGGGTTGCGGAGCAGCTCGGCCATCGCCCACTCCAGGCTGACGGACATGGTGTCGCTGCCGGCGCCGAAGACCTCGAAGAGCATGATCGTGACGTGGTCCCGGGCCATCTTGCCCTCGGAGACGAGGTCGAGGAGCGCGTCGAGGAAGTCGCCGTGCCGGTCGCCGTGAGTGCGGTTCTCCAGACGGCGATCGATTATGCCGTCTAGGATGCCGAAGGCTCTCGCCATGCGCTCCTCCGTCCGCCGCCGCAAGCCCTGCAGGTCGAGCTGCCGGAGGAAAGGGAAGAGGTCGGAGACGTTCGGCTTCGCGACCGCCTCGACGAGGTCCTCCACGAGCTCCCGCAGGCCGTGCGCCTCCTCGGAGCCCACGCCGGCCATGTTGACGGAGAAGAAGGAGCTGGAGACGAGGTTGAGCACGCCGCTGTAGATGGCCTCGCCGAACACCACCTCCTCCCCGGCGCGCGACCGGAAGTAGGCCACGATGTCGCGCACCTTGCTCTCGCGGACGGCGCGCACCGCGGCGAGGCCCCGGGGGGAGAAGAGGTGGGTGGCCTGGATGCCGCGCAGCGCCTTCCACCGCGGGTCGGAGCTCGGGAGCCATATGATGGAGCGGTCGGAGAAGCCGTGCGCGCGGTTGCTGTCCGGGACCACGCG
>CM020179.1:24351475-24371975 GCA_009805545.1 Oryza longistaminata | reverse complement strand
CGGGCGCGAGGGCGGCGGTCGTGCTTCGTGAAGGCCTCCGCCGCGGCGTCCCTGGAGGAGACGACCACGGCCGTGGGTGAGGCCGAGCCTGAGCGACATGACGGGCCGTGGACGCGGGCGAGGCTCGCGAGCCGGTGGTGGAGGACGCCGCGGAGGCTGAGCAGGTTGCCGATGAGCGGCAGCGCGTCGGCCAGGCGGCAACGGCGGCCTGCTGCTCCTGCTACTGCCGCCGCCGGCGTAGCGCATGATCAGGACGGCGAGGTAGTAGAGGAGCGACACGGCGAGCGCAGCCGCTAGCACCCACAGCTCCCTCGCCTCCATTGATGATGCGTTTTGTTTTGCCTTGCTTCTGGCGTGACGCGAGTGCCTGTGCCTCCCCATATTTGTAGAGCTTTGGAATCATTCTTCGAACCCCAGAATGAAACGGAATAAAAAAATAAGCACTTCCCGATGATTTAAAAAAAAATATTGTGAATGTCTTAGGAAACTGTTTTAATTAAATTTGTCTTTTAACTTCATAATATTCAATTAATTCGTATGTATCCTTAATAGTTATTAAGAAAAAGAAACACATAAGCATACGTCAAAAGCTACTAGTTAGTGGCTTTTTTTTTCAGAAAACAACTTCTAAATAATCTCGATTTAATATCTTGCTTGCGAGCCAAATAGTTTTATGAAAAATTCTAAATAATAGACAAGACATGTGTGTGTTTCAAATCACCAGCTCCATGTAGAAGTTCAAATTCAAGTTACACATTGATAAAAAAAATTACACTACGGAATCTACGTTGGATTTTTTTTTCTGTGTGCATAGATCGATTTGATCTTGCAAATCATGAGCGATTTAAAGCAAATAATCTATATTTTTTGTAAACTTCTAAAAAAAATAATTAGTATATAACATGTACAACAATATGTTGAGGGTATATTAGTCGCCACCTTAGATATGATTTGTGCTAAGTTGAAAAAGAGAGGAGAGGAGATAAGAGAATGAAAGCGGGCTGTAAATCTGTAATCGGCTATGGCACTAACTCTAACAGGTAATGTGAGAGAATAAGGTGAGCCAAAGTATTAGGAGAATACTCAGGGTCGCAGCCCGATTTGAAGAAAAAAAATCAGGCCTCTGCTACTACATGTGAGATGAGTACTAGCTAGTTTATTCTCTCTTCCTCCTTCTCACTTTAGATAAATTTCTCCTAAACTACTTATCTGATTTACGATACGATTACACCGTGTATTTTGTTGAATTAAATCTTTACACACAAGATTTCGCATGATTATATTCAATAAATATTTACAACAAGATTTCGCATGATTATATTCAATTAAATCTTTACGACAAGATTTCGCATGATCACTTTGCATTGCTAAGCTTAAATTTGTGGTGCTGTGCATTGTGCAATGTAGTTTGTTTTAACTTCAATTTTGTTGTTATATGTTTTTCTTTTCTTGTAATTTTTTTTATATTGAATGGTAAGTTTATCTCATGTGTATGTTAGAATATTTAGTTCAACTAGAAAGAAGGACTTTGTTTAAATAGCTGATGAGGATGGTGAGGAAATCCGTGGAGGCGCACGGTACAACCACAGTGAGGCAGCTAGCCAAGGAGGTGACAAATCCACTCTCATGATGATCATGCAACAGCCTCCGACATCTCAGCAGTCGAAAGGTTGTCGCTAGACATGAGAAGGTGGCATTGGCGAGGTTGTGCTAGTGCAGGAGAGGTGATATGGGCAAGGGCGCTTTCCCTTCATCCTGTTGGTGAGTATAGTGGTGAGTCATGAAGGTGTAGCGGGCGCTATTGGAACTGGGCTCCGCATGAGGAGCGGGCCAATGGGCGGCGGTGGGTGTAGGCAACAACAAAGAGAAACGGCATAGTGACTGCGCCTCTCACGTCCACCATCTACCCCCACCGCGCGCCTCCGCGGTGGCAATGCTAGCTCCAGCGAGTGCCTCACTCCGGCCCCCCTTCCGTTCACACTAACATTCTCCAGCGACAACATGGATCCGACTACAGTGGAACAAATCAGGGACCACGACAGTGTCCAACCAACATTGATGATGTCTATGGCACCACACACCTTCCTATATGTGATATTTGCGCCTCGAGATTAATTTTTAGGGTGAAAATCTAGTTCTGGGTATTCAGAATAACGATGACCGACATCCTAGATGTCACGACCTTTTTGGGTTTCGTTGAAGATTCCCATTGGGTGGCATAACTACCGGATCAACTTCAATGGTTATGGCCATGGTTGATCTCATTGGATGAGTGATCTCCGACGTTTATTTTCCACTTTGTTCAGCATCGGGTTGGCAATGGTGAAGTGAACGAAATTTGATCGGTGTAATGATCAGACTTGTTTTCAGATATTCTGGTTTCTAATTTGATGAAGACAAGAAACTACATGCAACTCATAAATCACTAAAGAAACAAAACGGTTATGCGGTTTCTCGTCAACTATAGATGATGTTTTAATAATATGTGTTATCTCTGTCTTTAGGTTAGTATTTTAAATAACTTTCTTGTTTTTAATCATGCTTTCAAATTTTTGTAATTCACAGTCGTTTAAGTTGCAATGTTTCTACGGTCAAAATAAATATTATTATTAAAAAAATCGCTCTTGACTTGTATATGTAATATATCTTGATTTTTGCCTACACAACTAATCAGACGATGTTGTGTACGAAATCAATTGGCACGAAAAAATCCATTGGTCATCCCACGTGTGTTCAGCTAGTATGTGTTTTCCACACTGACGAGGAAAAAATCCACTCGTGCAAAACTTTCATGTCCCCAGAAAAAAGAAAACCACATGGCCGGTATAAGTCCACAACTTCCTGTGAAGTCACAACGTGCAAAATTACCTGGCAGAAGCCTTCTCATCAGATACTTCACGCGACCATTAACGTTACAGAGACTAGTCAACCGCGCACAGCTGCAAACGGAACGACGGCATGGATGTTCCGAGATTTTAACAAAATGACAAAGGAGAGGCCTATACGTACTAAAATTAAGGACTACTTTAGAGCAGGTTACAATAGTTAGACTATTAACCAGCTATAAACATATTTTAATAAGATAGAAGATGAGAGAGAAGAGCAGCGGGCTACAGATCTGTAGCAGCTAGCGCAGCACGGACTTCAAGACACAATGGTGTATGACAGGTGTGTGACCATATTATTAATAATATAGTAGGCAACTATTATATGAATTGGCTATTAGATTGGATATAGCTGAATTAGAGTCAGTAGTGCTCTATATAGGAGGTGTACAATTTTACGCAACATAACTCAGCGGAGAAAGAGACGTGCAAAGTTAATAATTAATCTACACAGCTCACCGGAAAAGAAACGTGCAAGTTAACAATTTCACACCAGTGCGGGGTACCGTGCCGGTCGGCCGTCAGCGGCCGGGTATATACCACATGCATATATGCCGTGCAATAAATTGCAGGGCACTGGAGCCGAGGTGATCATACATGTGAAGTGCTAGCTCGAACGAAACGAGATCGCGCCCAGTTAATTCGTGCAGGGTAGACGCGCGCGAGATGATGATGACGACGACGCAGCCGCCGATGCA
Organism: Oryza longistaminata; assembly: GCA_009805545.1. Taxonomy (NCBI): domain Eukaryota; kingdom Viridiplantae; phylum Streptophyta; class Magnoliopsida; order Poales; family Poaceae; genus Oryza; species Oryza longistaminata. The sequence goes on along the minus strand of CM020179.1, from coordinate 24,368,392 downwards.
GCTGTGTCCAATGCTCCGCGAGCTTCGTCGTCGCCCTTGCTCCGGCCGACGGCGGCCGGGCCGTGGCGGCGACCTCATTCGTCTTTCCGGCGCCACACTCGTCGTCGTCTCGACGCGGTAATCGGTTAAGCACACAGATTCTTTTCCTCTTCCTTTTTTTTTTTTTTTTTACATTGCAAGGAAACGTTGCGTACGCACTACCAGACTTGAGAGCAAGCCTGTGGGTTAATGTATTATCTGTAGGTACAGCGGTTACTCACAGAAAAAAAGAATTTTTTTGACGGTGTAGCTTGTACCTGTTGGAATAATGAATGGCCCTAGCCCACTGAAAGATTAATTCTTGGAAAATCACAAAAAGCCCACCTCATGGATGGCATGCATGCGGAGTTTATTACCACCTTACTTATTCTAGCAGAGGGAGAACCTCCTTAAAAAAGGGAGGATGCCCTCCTAGCCACTGAAGCATGTGTGGTGGAGAGAAGAGGGGAAACCACACGCGCGCGCTCGCTCGCCTCGCCTCGCCTGGCAGGGCAGGCGGCACGCGTGCACGAATGGTCCGAAAAATTGGCTCCTCACCCTTGCCGCAGATGCAGCCGTGGAGTCCGGATAAGTTACCGATTACGCGCAGTGGAGATCATGCGGGCGCCCCTGATCAAGCGAACCGCCGTCTTCACGCAACACACGCGAAATCAATCTAGGGTTTGCTCCTACTCTGAACTGCGCCGTCGCTCGTAGACTACTCCATCCCGCTCGCCGGCATGCACGGTGATCGGGAGAGCAGGTTCCCGGAACCTCTGCCCTTCGACGCTCCTGCACCGGAGAAGGGCGGCAATAGGTTTTTGGGAAGCGCTTCGCGCGACTGCTCCCTGTTCGTTCGCGACAAGCTCGCCTTCCTCTTTCGCTCGCGTGTTTCGTGCCTTCGTAGACGCATGTTATACTGTGTAGTTTACATGTGTAGATCTAATGATGTGTTCATGCTAGTTTTCATCTGTAATGTCAATGATTTATTTATGGAATAGATTAAATCATTATATGCCTATAATGTCATGATTTATTTATGGAATAGATTAAATCATTATATGCCTAAGCCATGGCATGAGAAATTGACAAAAACATTACATCTGAGCTTTGCAGTCAATGAGGCAGATTAAATGTGTGTACTATCGCCATGGTGGGGGTGAGGGAGTTATTTTGTGCTTGTATGTTGACGACATACTGATATTTGGGACAAACCTTGAGGTGATAAATGAGGTTAAATCATTCTGTCTCAAATTATTGATATGAAGGATTTGGAGTAGCTGATGGTATCTTAAACATTAAGCTAATTAGAGGTGAGAATGGGATTACCTCTTGCAGTCCCATTATGTGGAGAAGATCTTGAATCGCTTTGCTACATTGATAGTAAGCCTTCTCCAACACCTTATGATCCTAGCTTGTTGCTTCGCAGAACAAGAGAATTGCAGGAATCAACTGGAATACTCACAAATCATTGGCTCGTTGATGTACCTGGCTAGTGCAACTAGGCCTGATATCTCCTTTGCTGTGAGCAAGTTGAGCTGATTTACTCTTAATCCGGGAGATGATCACTGGCGTGGCTTGAGCGAGTAATGTGCTATCTGAAAGGTACTGTGAATTGGGGCTTCACTATTACTGGGTACCTGCGGTACTGGAGGGTTATAGTGATTCTAAACTGGATCTCTGATGTGGATGAGATCAAAGCCACTAGTGGATATGTTTCACACTGGGTGTGGTGCTGTTTCATGGAGGTCTTGCAAACAGACCATTTTGACGAGGTCAACCATGGAAGCCAGAGCTGACGGCACTAGATACTGCTACTGTTGAGGCAGAATGGCTGCGTGATCTATTAATGATCTGCTATTGTTGAAAAACGGTGCCGGCTATCCTTATGAACTGTGACAATCAAACGGTAATTGTCAAGTGAACAGTTCTAAGGATAAATATGAAATCATCTAGACATGTGAAAAGACGATTGAAGTCTGTCAGGAAATTAAGAAAACTCCGGAGTTATAACGTTGGATTACATCCAAACAGCAGAGAAACCTGGCAGATCCCTTCACGAAGGGACTATCACGAAATGTGATAGACAATGCATCGAAGGAGATGGGTTTTGAGACCCATGTGAGTTATACTATGGTGGTAACCCAGTCTATGTGATCGGAGATCCCGTGAATTAGATTTCGGGAAGAACAAACCATTAGTAAACTAGAGGAGAGTACCAATATATACCCCTCCAAGTGAAGATGCATGCACTCTCGTGAGCTGCAAGGCAGGTTGGCTATGCCTTAATGAGTTCTGTTGGCTTTAATAGCGAAGATGTTGTCCTGCAGAGCATCTTGAAAGAAACTCACCTTTTGAGCTTGACTGTTGGTCGCAGTCTATGAAGATTTGGGTGAATCTTCTAGGAAGCTTACTAAAGACCAAGGAGTATGACTTATACGCTCCACCCGAGGGGTAGTCTACAGACGGTCTAGTACCATATAAGACTTTGAGTGAAACTTGCTTGCACAAGACTTGCAATTCAAGGCGTAGTCCAGTGTTCAAGTTGTGAGTAAGTGTAGCTTGGAGTTGTAGGTGGATGTTCAACCTTAATCGGTCTCCATCGAACCGCTGGTATATAAACAGGACATTGGAAAAAGGCAAATCTCAGTGGGATTTTTGAGATTTTGGTGGGGGTGTTGGAATAATGAATAGGCCTTAGCCTCACAAGATTAATTCTTTGGAAAATCACAAAAGCCCACCTCATGGGATGGCATGCATGTGCAGTTTCATAGTACCACCTTGCTTATTCTAGGAGACGGGAACCTCCTTAAAAGGAGGATGCCCTCCTAACCACTTGAAGCATGTGTGGTGAGAGAGAAGAGGGGAAACACACCGCCGCGCTCGCTCGCCTCGCCTGGGCTGGCGGCAGGGCAGGCAGGGCAGGCTGGCGCGCCGTGCACGAATGGTCCGAAAAATGGCTCCTCACCTTGCGCAGATGCAACCTCCTTTGCAGTTTTGTTTTGCTGCAAATTCGGATTCGTTTTGTTTTGGAACGTTCCGAAAAATCCGTGCGTGCAAACGGCGTGGAGTCCGATAAGTTACGCGCGACTTATCCGTCAATTACGCGCAGTGGAGATCATGCGGGCGCCCTGATCAAGCGACCGCTCTCTCTATATAAACCGACCCGCCGTCTTCACGCAAACACACCAGAAATCAATCTAGGGTTTGCTCCTACTCTGAACTGCGCCGTCGCCGTAGACTACTCCATCCTGCTCGCCGGCGTGCACCGGCGATCGGGAGAGCAGGTCTCCGGAACCTCTGCCTTCGACGTCCTGCACCGGGCAACGGCGGCAATAAGGTTTTTGGGAAGCACTTCGCGCGACTGCTCCCTTTCCGTTCGCGACGGCTCGCCTTCCTCTTCGCTCGCGTGTGTTTCGTGCCTTCGTAGACGCCTCCGAAAAGTTTCGACCAAGCAGCCGGTCTTTCCGTCACCTCGGTACCGTGTTCAATATGTTGCGCATTATTTGATCTGTTCTAGTTTATACTGTGTAGTTACATGTGTAATCTAAGATGCGTTCATGCTAGTTTTCATCTGTAATGTCATGATTTATTTATAGAATAGCTAAAATCATTATATGCCTATAATCCAACAGTACCTACGGGAAATGACAAAACTTTGTGGGTTTCATCACTGACGCACAGGAAAATAAGTTACTGACATGTGGGCCATCCAAACTTGAGACATCGAAAACCCTAAAATCGATTCCTCCCCCATCCCCAAACTCCCTGCCGCCGCCATCTCTCCTAGTCCCTCTCCACTTGCCAGCGCGAGCAAACGCTGCCGACCATGCCGCCAGCGCTGCCGCTCCTCTACCTCCCGACTTGCAGACACGGTGGCTGTGTCTCCTCCTCCCTCCTCCTTGACGCAGGTGGTGGTGCGCGGCTGGGTGTGAGCATGGCGGCGGCGGTGTGGCGGCGGGTGGAGAAGGCGAGCGGACCGTCGTCCCTTCCTCGGGAGCCCCTCTCTCCGACGACGGCGACGGGTCAGCCTCGGGACCGCCAGATCTAGCGGCAGGCAAGCTCGGGTGTGCTAGATCTAGCGGCGTTGGGTGAGCGTCGGCGGCTGATGGGCTTGGTGACGATGGCGAATGGGAGGGGACGACGACCACGACCACACACGACGTGTGAAGGCCCGCCGCCCTGCATGCACATGTTTGAAGAGAAGTCTAATAGTACAGCCACTACTAGCTCTAATTTATCTATAGCTAATCTAACAGACTAATTCATACAATAGTTGCTTACTATCTATTAATATATGATCCCACGTATCGTACACACAGTGTGTCTTGGAGTCCGTGCTGCAGGCTGGCTACAGATTTTGTAGCCGCTGCTCTTCTCCTCTCATCGTTTATTCTCATTAAAATAATGTTTATAGCTGGCTAATAGCCTGCTATTGTACCGCTCAAGGCAAGTTTAATATACTAGTCCATTACTAGCTCTAATTCATTTATAACTATCTAATAGCTAATTTATATAATAGTTGCTTACTATACTACTAATATGGTCCACCGTCATACACACATTGCGTCTTGGAGTCCGTGCTGCAGCTGGCTACAGATCTGTAGCCCGCGCTCTTCTCTCTCATCGTTATTCTTATTAAAATATATTATATAGTAGGCTAATAGTTTTGCTATTATACCTGCTCCAATAGCACTCCTAAACCCTAAAAAGCAGACCATGCAATAGCTTGTCAATCGGGATGAAATTAATTAATTTTGACGTCGCATTATAATGGATAAGACAAAAAAGAAAAAGTAGGTTTTTCGCGTGATTACTCTCTCCAATAAAATAAAAGGAAAATGTGTCTGTTCGGACGTCCGATGGGAGGGAAGGAAAATCGGACTGTGTGCCTGCCACTGCATGCATGCCAGAGATATCTTTTCTCCCATACTTCCATCTTTCGTTCCTTCAAACATTTTTTCTCTTAAACTATTTATCTAATCTAGCGATCTGATTGTACACTAAATTCATTAAACTAAATCTTTACAACAAGACACACACATGATTATATTTCGACAAAAAAAATATTTTAATTTTTTATTGATTTTAATGTTGCATCATGTTTTTTGATGTTTCAACCAGTAGTTTTACAATGTTCAGGCCGTGTTACTTCTCTCTCTTATTCCCAACTTTCTATACATCAATATCACATCAAAAACTTTCTACACACATTAAACCTTCCAATACTTTTTCCAAACTCCCAATTTTCTTCAAACTTCTAACTTGTTTCAGGAACTAAACACGCCCTCAGCTAGTGTACTCATGATGTTCACTATATACGGATCAAATGTGTGCAGTAGATTTTGATATATATAGAAACACGCCGTTGCAACAAATCACCCACATATTTTTAAAAACCCTCTACTACGGGAATTTCGTTTATTTTTTTGTTCCACCAAACATGTTTCATCTAGTGTATTCACAGTGTTTCACTGTATATAGATGTAATGTTACAGCGAACTGAAATACTCCATTGCAATAAATCACCCACAATTTTGGAAACTCTCTATTAAGGAATTGGTTTATTTTTGTTCACCAAAAATGTTTCACCTTGTGTATCACAATGTTTCACTATGTATAGATCTTAATGTAGCAGTAAACTAAAAACATTCTTTCGCTTATTTACTGAAACGTGTGTTTTTATAAAGGTAAAACAACGCCGATTTAAACGATTGAAACATTTTTCAGCCTACTTAATGAAACAATTTCGATATAACTGGTGGAACATCGGTGCGAACATTTTAAAAAAAATCAATAATAAGCTAAATTTTTTCTTCGTCGGAATATATCATGTGTGGTCTTGTTTTGAAGATTTAATTGCAACCGATTAACCGGTGCAATCGGATCATGGTTTGGATAAATAATTTAAAAGAAAAATCAGTTTAAAGTAGTTTGCACGTAAATCGGGGTGCTGACCGTTATAATGACGTCAGTGCCAATTTCCCTCTCCCCGTCGGACGACTGACGCGTAGTCGCGTCCTAAAAAATAATTAATTATCCCTTCTAGTACGTACAATCCTTTGTCCACTTCCATTCCTAGATAAGTTTTTGAACGGTATTAGACATTCATCACATTGATGAGACGGACCACCAAGCAAGAAACTTAACAACATAGTTCTACCAGTCTATACCCTAGATTGTGATATGATGAGGTGATGTCATATTAGGGATGTGTTTTCATGCTTAGAGAATTGGAGAGGAAAACAGAAAAATGTGAATATTGCGGAATATGTTTTATGAATTAAATTAATAGATAACAAATATGCGTTGTTATAGTTATGTGTACCCTATTTCTATGTGACACAGTCATCCCTTAGGCGACTATATCAACAGATCCTCCTATATACACATTAGAAAGAGAGTGATTTTAGCGATCTTAAAGAATATATATTTTCGTATTATATCTGTGTGACCTTACGGCAAGAACAAGATTGCGGGATAGAGCCGGAAAGAAGTGTTTTCCGCCTATCCTTAGGAATGAGCTCAAATAGCAAATACAGTCTTTGGAGAATTACTTTTGTATTAAGGAATGTCCTATCCTGCTACATGGGAATTTGACCGGCTTTTTTATAGCCCACGGTCTTTACATGTTAGATTTACATTTTTACCCTTGTAGATGTATATGAAATACTATTAGCACCCTTGCCACATCATATCAATACTAGGGGGTACTAGGTACATTTTCAGGGCTAATAAGGTTTTTTTGCTTGCTCAGCTGGCAAGGAGTGGTGAAAGTGGTCCCCACAGAATCTTTCTATTGACGTCTACCTTTGTCCAGAATCCTTCTATTTGACTCTTACCTTTGTTCCCAAATGAATTTTCTCTTCCGAGGACCACCCGGTTGGACGTCTCTGGTCTTTGGGACTTGGCTTATTCTTCTCCACCGCTGACTCCTGACCCACGAACCTGCCGTTAAGCCTTTGAGCAAAAACAAGTTAACAAGTGACAAAAAAAACATTCTTGTCAATTGTTTCTCTTTTTTCTCGGAAAAAACATTTCTTTTTCCAAAACTCGAGGAAAGAACTTTTTCCAACTCGAAGAGTTATCCTTTTCCAAAACTCGAGGAAGAAAAACTTTTTTCCCAACTCGAGGAGATTTCTTCCCAAAACTCGAGGAGGGGGAACTTTTTTCGGGGAACTCGAGGGAGGAAAAAACCTTTTTTTCCAAAAGTCTTGCGGCGAGGTAGTAGAGGAGCGACACGGCGAGCGCTGCCGCTAGCACCCACAGCTCCCTCGTCTCCATTGATGATGCGTTTTGTTTAATTTGCCTTGCTTCTGGCGTGAGTGCCTCCCCATATTTGTAGAGCTTTGCGGAGCCATCGTTTCGCTCGGTATACTGGTAAACGAAAAGTAATTTGTGAATAAAACTTTTATATATGTGTTCTTATCGATCTAAAAGCAAAGACTAAAAAATAAATTTTAATAAAAAACCTTAAAATCATCTCCAAATTTAATATTGAAAATTCAAATTTTAGTTAATAAGTATATGCATAAGCGAAATGAAGAGGCCGGGAATCATTCACTCATGCCGTTCGTACGGTGTGCTCTTCGAACCCTAGAATGAAACGGAATAAAAAATAAGCACGTTTCCGGATGATTTAATTTTCAAAAAAAAATTGTGAATGTCTTAGGAAACTGTTTTAATTAAATTTGTCTTTTAAGTTCATAATATTCAATTAATTCGTCGGTATCCTTAATAGTTATTAATAGTGTCATTTTTTTATTTCAGAAAACAACTTCTAAATCCCGATTTAATATCTTGCTTGCGAGCCAAATAGTTCTATGAAAAATTCTAAATAATAGACAAGAAATGTTGTGTTTCAAATCCCCTAGCTCCATGTAGAAGTTCAAATTCAAGTTACACATTGATAAAAAAAATTACACTACGGAATCTACGGTTGGATTTTTTTTTCTGTGTATAGATCGATTTGATCTTGCAAATTCGTGGAGGGATTTAAAGCAAATAATCTATGTTTTGTAAACTTCTAAAAAATAATTAGTATATATCTAATAACATGTACAACAATATGTTGAGGGTATATTAGTTGCCACCTTAGATATGATTTGTGCTAAGTTGAAAAAGAGAGAAGAAGAGATAGAGAATGAAAGCCGGCTGTAAATCTGTAATCGGCTATGGCACTGACTCTTAACAAGTTTTGTGAGAGAACAAGGTGAGCCAAAGTACTAGGAGAATACTCAGGGTCGGCAGGGCCTCTGCTACTACCGTATACATGCGAGACGAGTACTAGCTAGTTTATTCTTCTTCCTCCTTCTCACTTTAGATAAATTTTCTCCTAAACTACTTATCCGATTTACGATACGATTACACTATTGTATTTATTGTAATTAAATCTTTACGACAAGATTTTGCATGATTATATTCTAATAAAAGAAATATATATATGTTTCAAACCATTAAAACTCAATGTTTTCTATGTGACACTAACATGTTTCAATGTGTGCTTCACTGTGTTTTACAAAATTCATTTAACTACTTGTCCCTACTCTCTCTTCACTCCTTGCATGCATGCATTTAGCGATCTTCAAAATGATTTTTGGCCTAAGCTACTTATCTGATCTACGATCCAATCACCCCTATTCGTTGTAATTAAATCTTTAAAACAACGTATCACATGATTATATTCTGATGAAAGAAAAACATATGTTTCAATCCACTGAAACTCGATGTTTCATACTCCCTCCGTTTCATATTATAAGACTTTCTAACATTGTCCACATTCATATAGATGTTAACGAATCTAAACACATATATATGTCTAGATTCATTAACATATATATAAATGTGGGCAATGCTAGAAAGTCTTATAGTATGAAACGGAGGAAGTACGTGATAGTGACATGTTTCAACGTATGTTTTCACCGTCATTTACAAAAATTTTAAATGTTTTATTGGCTGATATTTTTTTCATTATGTATAGCTTAATGTTTCACTGGTGGTCAACTAAAAAATTTGACTATCCGATTGTTTTAGGAGATCGGGCACCCAATTTGAAGTTTCTTCCAAAGTATTAATGATGTAAATAATATTTATAGCTATATGTTGTCTCATGTTGTTGTCAAGGAAAATAAAGGGAAGGCCACGAATCACTAGGATAATGGATTAGTTGCACATTTTTGTATACATAATTGTTTCCATGTATTTCATAAATTCTAACATGTATTAAATAGAAATAAGGTATTTGATAGATTTTAGGGGCCTAAATATTTGTAAATTTTCAATCACATAAATTACGCATTGCTAAGCTTAAATTTGTGTGCTGTGCATTGTGCAAATGTAGTTTGTTTTAACTTCAATTTTGTTGTTATATGTTGTTTTATTTTATTATTTTCTTGTAATTTTGTTTTTATATGAATGGTAAGTTTATCTTGTGTGTATGTTAGAATATTTATTGTTCAATAGGAAATAAGGGACTTTGTTTAAATAGCTGGTGAGGATGGTGAGGAAATTCATGGAGGCGCACGGTGCAACCACAGTGAGGCAGCTAGCCAAGGCGGTGACAAATCCACTCTCATGATGATTGTGCAACAGCTCCGACATCTCAGACAGTCGAAGGTTGTCGCTAGACATGAGAAGGTGGCATTGGCGAGGTCGTGCTGGTGCAGGAGAGGTGATATGGCCGGCGCTTTCCCTTCATCCTATTGGTGGAGGCAGTGGTGAGTCGTGGAACGGGCGCTATTGGTTCTAGGCTCCGGCATGCGGCAGCGGGCCATGGGCGGCGGTGGTGTAGGAAACAACAAAGAGAAGCGGCATAGGTGACTGCGCCTCTCACGTCCACCATCTACCCCCACCGCGCGCCTCGCGGTGGCAATGCTAGCTCCAGCGAGTGCCTCACTCCGGCCATAACGGGGCCGTGGACGCCGGCAAGGCTCGCGAGCCGGTGGTGGAGGACGCCGCGGAGGCTGAGCAGGTTGCCGATGAGCGGCAGCGGCGTCGGGCCAGGCGGCAACGGCGGCCTGCTGCTCCTGCTACTGCCGCCGCCGGCGTAGCGCATGATCAGGACGGCGAGGTAGTAGAGGAGCGACACGGCGAGCGCTGCCGCTAGCACCCACAGCTCCCTCGCCTCCATTGATGATGCGTTTTGTTTTGCCTTGCTTCTGGCGTGACGCGAGTGCCTGTGCCTCCCCATATTTGTAGAGCTTTGGAATCATTCTTCGAACCCCAGAATGAAACGGAATAAAAAAATAAGCACCTCCCGATGATTTTAAAAAAAATATATTGTGAATGTCTTAGGAAACTGTTTTAATTAAATTTGTCTTTTAACTTCATAATATTCAATTAATTCGTATGTATCCTTAATAGTTATTAAGAAAAAGAACACATAAGCATACGTCAAAAGCTACTAGTTAGTGTCTTTTTTTTTTCAGAAAACAACTTCTAAATTAATCTCGATTTAATATCTTGCTTGCGAGCCAAATAGTTTTATGAAAAATTCTAAATAATAGACAAGACATGTTGTGTTTCAAATCACCTAGTTCCATGTAGAAGTTCAAATTCAAGTTACACATTGATAAAAAAATTACACTACGGAATCTATGGTTGGATTTTTTTTTTCTGTGTGCATAGATCGATTTGATCTTGCAAATTCATGGAGCGATTTAAAGCAAATAATCTATATTTTGTAAACTTCTAAAAAAAATAATTAGTATATAACATGTACAACAATATGTTGAGGGTATATTAGTTGCCACCTTAGATATGATTTGTGCTAAGTTGAAAAAGAGAGGAGAGGAGATAGAGAATGAAAGCGGGCTGTAAATCTGTAATCGGCTATGGCACTAACTCTAACAGGTTATGTGAGAGAATAAGGTGAGCCAAAGTATTAGGAGAATACTCAGGGTCGGCAGCCCGATTTGAAGAAAAAAAATCAGGCCTCTGCTACTACATGCGAGATGAGTACTAGCTAGGTTATTCTTCTTCCTCCTTCTCACTTTAGATAAATTTTCTCCTAAACTACTTATCTGATTTACGATACGATTACACCGTTGTATTTGTTGTAATTAAATCTTTACCACAAGATTTCGCATGATTATATTCAATTAAATATTTACAACAAGATTTCGCATGATTATATTCAATTAAATCTTTACGACAAGATTTCGCATGATCACTTTGCATTGCTAAGCTTAAATTTGTGGTGCTGTGCATTGTGCAAATGTAGTTTGTTTTAACTTCAATTTTGTTGTTATATGTTTTTCTTTTCTTGTAATTTTGTTTTTATATGAATGGTAAGTTTATCTCATGTGTATGTTAGAATATTTATTGTTCAACTAGAAAGAAGGGACTTTGTTTAAATAGCTGATGAGGATGGTGAGGAAATCCGTGGAGGCGCACGGTGCAACCACAGTGAGGCAGCTAGCCAAGGAGGTGACAAATCCACTCTCATGATGATCATGCAACAGCTCCGACATCTCAGGCAGTCGAAGGTTGTCGCTAGACATGAGAAGGTGGCATTGGCGAGGTTGTGCTAGTGCAGGAGAGGTGATATGGGCAAGGGCGCTTTCCCTTCATCCTGTTGGTGGAGGTAGTGGTGAGTCATGAAGGTGGTAGCGGGCGCTATTGGAACTGGGCTCCGGCATGAGGCAGCGGGCCATGGGCGGCGGTGGTGTAGGCAACAACAAAGAGAAACGGCATAGGTGACTGCGCCTCTCACGTCCACCATCTACCCCCACCGCGCGCCTCGTGGTGGCAATGCTAGCTCCAGCGAGTGCCTCACTCCGGCCCCCCTTCCGTTCACACTAACTCTCTCCAGCGACAACATGGATCCGACTACAGGTGGAACAAATCAGGGACCACGACAGTGTCCAACCAACATTGATGATGTCTATGGGCACCACACACCTTCCTATATGTGATATTTGCGCCTCGAGATTAATTTTTAGGGTGAAAATCTAGTTCTGGGTATTCAGAATAACGATGACGACATCCTAGATGTCACGACCTTTTTGGTGTTTCGTTGAAGGATTCCCATTGGTGTGGCATAGCTACCGGATCAACTTCAATGGTTATGGCCATGGTTGATCTCATTGGATGAGTGATCTCCGACGTTATTTTCCACTTTTGTTCGGCATCGGGTTGGCAATGGTGAAGTGAACGAAATTTGATCGGTGTAATGATCAGACTTGTTTTCAGATATTCTGGTTTCTAATTTGATGAAGACAAGAACTACATGCAACTCATAAATCACTAAAGAAACAACTGTTATGCGGTTTCTCGTCAACTATAGATGATGTTTTAATAATATGTGTTATCTCTGTCTTTAGGTTAGTATTTTAAATAACTTTCTTGTTTTTAATCATGCTTTCAAATTTTTGTAATTCACAGTCGTTTAATTTGCAATGTTTCTACGGTCAAAATAAATATTATTATTAAAAAAATCGCTCTTGTACTTGTATATGTAATATATCTTTGATTTTTGCCTACAAACTAATCAGACGATGTTGTGTACGAAATCAATTGGCACGAAAAAATCCATTGGTCATCCCACGTGTGTTCAGCTAGTATGTGTTTTCCACACTGACGAGGAAAAAATCCACCTCGTGCAAAACTTTCATGTCCCCAGAAAAAAGAAAACCACATGGCGGTATAAGTCACAACTTCCTGTGAAGTCACAACGTGCAAAATTATCCTGGCAGAAGCCTTCTCATCCGATACTTCACGCGACCATTAACGTTACAGAGACTAGTCAACCGCGCACAGCTGCAAACGGAACGACGGCATGGATGTTCCGAGATTTTAACAAAATGACAAAGGAGAGGCCTATACGTACTAAAATTCATGTTTCAACGTATGTTTTCACCGTCATTTACAAAAATTTTAAATGTTTTATTGGCTGATATTTTTTTCATTATGTATAGCTTAATGTTTCACTGGTGGTCAACTAAAAAATTTGACTATCCGATTGTTTTAGGAGATCGGGCACCCAATTTGAAGTTTCTTCCAAAGTATTAATGATGTAAATAATATTTATAGCTATATGTTGTCTCATGTTGTTGTCAAGGAAAATAAAGGGAAGGCCACGAATCACTAGGATAATGGATTAGTTGCACATTTTTGTATACATAATTGTTTCCATGTATTTCATAAATTCTAACATGTATTAAATAGAAATAAGGTATTTGATAGATTTTAGGGGCCTAAATATTTGTAAATTTTCAATCACATAAATTACGCATTGCTAAGCTTAAATTTGTGTGCTGTGCATTGTGCAAATGTAGTTTGTTTTAACTTCAATTTTGTTGTTATATGTTGTTTTATTTTATTATTTTCTTGTAATTTTGTTTTTATATGAATGGTAAGTTTATCTTGTGTGTATGTTAGAATATTTATTGTTCAATAGGAAATAAGGGACTTTGTTTAAATAGCTGGTGAGGATGGTGAGGAAATTCATGGAGGCGCACGGTGCAACCACAGTGAGGCAGCTAGCCAAGGCGGTGACAAATCCACTCTCATGATGATTGTGCAACAGCTCCGACATCTCAGACAGTCGAAGGTTGTCGCTAGACATGAGAAGGTGGCATTGGCGAGGTCGTGCTGGTGCAGGAGAGGTGATATGGCCGGCGCTTTCCCTTCATCCTATTGGTGGAGGCAGTGGTGAGTCGTGGAACGGGCGCTATTGGTTCTAGGCTCCGGCATGCGGCAGCGGGCCATGGGCGGCGGTGGTGTAGGAAACAACAAAGAGAAGCGGCATAGGTGACTGCGCCTATCACGTCCACCATCTGCCCCCACCGTGCGCCTCGCAGTGGCAATGCTAGCTCCAGCGAGTGCCTCACTCCCCCTTCCGTCCACACAAACTCTCTCCAGCGACAACATGGATCCAACTATAGGTGGAACAAATCAGGGACCACGACAGTGTCCAACCAACATTGATGATGTCTATGAGCACCACACACCTTCTTGTATGCGATATATTTGTGCCTCGAGATTAATTTTTAGAGTGAAAATCTAGTTCTGGATATCCAGAACAGGGGTGGATCTATAGTAGAAGGGCCGGTGTCAGGTGATACTAACGACTTTCAGCAAAACTTATAGTGAAACTGCTTATCCATATGTTATAATGCTATGATCTAAGCATAATTATTATACTATGACACTGATAGACATGTTATGACACCAACGAATCGATTTTCTAGATCCGCCACTGATACAGAATAATGATGACGACATCCTAGATGTCACAACCTTTTGGTGTCTCGTTGAAGGATTCCCATTGGTGTGGCATAGCTACCGGATCAACTTCAATGGTTATGGCCATGTGGCTTGATCTCGTTGGACGAGTGATCTCCGACATTATTTTTCACTTTTATTCGACATCAGTTGGCAATGGTGAAGTGAACGAAATTTGATCGGTGTAATGATCAGACTTGTTTTCAGATATTCTGGTTTCTAATTTGATGAAGACAAGAACTACATGCAACTCATAAATCTAAAGAAACAACGGTTATGTGGTTTCTCGTCAACTATAGATGATGTTTTAATAATATGTGTTATCTCTCTCTTTAGGTTAGTATTTTAAATAATTTTCTTGTTTTTAATCATGCTTTCAATTTTTTGTAATTTACATTCATTTAATTTGCAATGTTTCTACGCAAAATAAATATTATTATTGAAATATGCTCTTGTACTTGTATATATATTATTATTAAAGTATATCTTTAATTTTTGCCTACAAACTAATCAGACGATGTTGTGTACGAAATCAATTGGCACCAAAAAGCCCATTGGTCATCCCACGTGTGTTCAGCTAGTATGTGTTTTCCACACTGACGAGGAAAAAAACCCACCTCGTGCTAAACTTTCATGTCCCCAGAGAAAAGAAAACCACATGGCGGTATAAGTCACAACTTCCTGTGAAGTCACAACGTGCAAAATTATCCTGGCAGAAGCCTTCTCGACAGATACTTCACGCGGCCGTTAACGTTACAGAGACTAGTCAACCGCGCACAGCTGCAAACGGAACGACGGCATGGATGTTCCGAGATTTTAACAAAATGACAAAGGAGAGGCCTATACGTACTAAAATTTTCTTACATAATGCAAAATGCTTGCAAATTCTGATGTGGCAGACTGTGAGTAATTGATAATTATTAGACATATTTGAAGAATAAATATTTTACTCACCACCAATCTCAATGACATTGGGCTATACAACGTCTCAACACCAAAAATATTACAGCTGACCTCTTCAAAGGTCAGCGGTCTATTTGTCGACGAAGGATCCATGGTCGATTCCCCATTCCTCCCTCGTACTATTTCAGTATTTTTTTATTTTAATTCTTTTTTAGAAAAAATATGAAGTTTGTAATTTTGTCTTATTTTTATTTTTTCAAAAAAAAATACTCCCTCCGTTTTTAATAGATGACGTCGTTAACTTTTGAACACTTATTTTTTAATAAGACGAATAGTCAAATATGTGGCTAGTTATGTGACTTGCCATATCTTTGATAAGTAGAGTTATGGCAAGCCATCAATAAAATTATCTCTTACTATAAAGTTATAACCCACTAAGTTCTAAAGCTTAACATGTAAAGATGTCACATCATCATCCACTAATAATTATTATATTTAAGCACCATGCAAGCATGCTATATTATGTAGGTTGATCTCCACATGTTTGTTGTGTTGATGTTGCACGGGATTAGTGAAGAGATAAACAACACTCACATAGTCGCAATACACTAGTGTGGATCGGCTCGGAGGGGTATGAACCTCAAGTAGTAGTTGGCGAAGCTAACATGTTTCAGCCACAACATTAGCTACGATCTTGTACTTCGCTTCGGCGCTGGAATGGGAAACTGTATTCTGACGCTTTGAGGACCAAGAGACCAGGTTATCACCAAGAAACACGACATAACCCAAGGTGTATTCCCTCGTGTCCGAACAACCCACCCAATCAGCATCAGAGTAAGCAATCTAGTCAACCGTAGAGGAGCGACGAATATGAAGTGCAAAATCGATGGTGCCATGAACATAGCGTAGAATGCGCTTGAGAGCAATGAGGTGTGTGAACACAGACATGTTGCACAACATAAGAGATGTCGGGCCTGGTGAAGGTCAAGTACTACAAAAGAACCAGCAATAAAATTTACTTTCTTATTGAGGACAATAAAATTTCTCACAACATATATACGTACGATGTGTAATATAGCCATGTTGGATATATATCACACACACACACGGACTCTTTTCGGCTCTTTTAGAAGGCCTTTCAAACGGACTCTTTTTTGTCCTTTTTTTTACCGGTGACTTTTTTTCCGCCCTTTTTTAATGGATTTTTTTAACTGAGAGTGTTCCTTTTTTGCACTTTGCGTTGAATTTGTTTTTTTTTTTTATTACGGCGTTCCATGCATTCACATGCATGCGTTGAGGGTGTTCCATGCATGCGTTCGCTTATGATGGGACAACAACAGTAGCCGAGTCGGCGTCCATCTCGTGGTGAAGCTAGCTAGGGCGACACGCGCACCCACATTCATCCGCGCGCGCATGGGCGAACCCCCGTAGACTGCCCGCCGCCTAACTAGCTAGCTCTCGAGAACCGAGCGTTGCTCGGTTGGTTAGCATGGCTGGTGAGCGAGCAGCCCGCGCGGGTTCGATCCCTGGATCGTCACCTGCGCGTCTTACCGGGATTTATTCCCAAATAAATTTCTAGCTCTCCCATGCCAGCGCCACGATAGTAGAGTAACGTCCTCGTCACGCACAAGGTCTTTAGGTGGCTTTGTGTATCTCATTAGCACGTGTGTGTATAATTGATAGGTCTAGCATTCGTGTAGGGGTGTGTGTGCGTGGTGGAGTGCGTTTGCACGTATGTTCAGATACTACAGCTTGTACTCAAAGTGGCGA
>CM020179.1:24332395-24351422 GCA_009805545.1 Oryza longistaminata | reverse complement strand
AAAAAACTAGCTAGCTCTCGAGCGATCGCACCGAGACGGGAAGCGGAAGGCTCCCGTGTGTTGCTAAATGTTACCGGGTGTTTCATAAGACACACGGTAACTTACCGTGGGTATCCACGGTAACATCAGGGACCGGCATACCGTGTGTAAGAAACGAACCACACGGTAACGATGCTGCTGAACCGGAAACCCATTCAACTTCCGTTTGCGCGGGCGAATTTCGTGGTTGGCGCCATTTCCCCAGATTTTCTCGCGCGTGCTCTAGAGCCGGAAGAAAAGCAAAAGCTCCACGCGCGTCCGGCAACCCTAGCGCCGCCGCCGCCACGGCGCCACCAGATCTGACAGCGAGGATGCCGGGGCCGCTAGATCACATGGGTGCATGCATGTGAACCGATCGAGTGAAATAATGCCATTTGCAAATTAAGTATATATATCACTAGTCGTTTGGCCCAAATTAATGTCATTAACTAAATTAGCTTGCTATGCTGGCTTTAATTTCCTTTTGAGAGTGACACATCTGTAATTAACATGTAGTAGAGTAGCTCGATCTTAATTTGCTTTTATCGTGGGAAATTGTGAGAATAGTATGCCAGCAACGTCGAGATCAACCACCAGGCAAACCATGCGTGTTCGTTTAAATCCATCCAATGGATTGGAGGAATTTAGAGAGGATTAATTAATTCTGCATTATTATGATGTAAAATTATTTCCCCTTAATTCTCTTGAATCCGTTTTTTAATGGGGATTAAACTAATAAAGCCTTTTATTTTTTCCTATCATTATTTTTTTGTAAATTTATTAAAAAATTAACGTGATATATAGATCAATATGAGACACTTCATTTCAAAAAATTAAATTTGAACTACAAGTAGACAAAATATTTCCCTATGTCCCTATCGGTGTACTCCCTCCATCCCAAAAAAAACTCAACCTAGTATTGGATGTGATGTTTTCTAGTACAACGAATCTAGACATACTCCTGTCCAGATTCGTTGTACTAGAAAACGTCCCATCCAATACTAGGTTGAGTTTTTTTTTTGGGGACGGAGGGAGTAGTCGTTCCTACCGTCACAACCATTGGTATAGTTTGGGGACGGAGGGAGTAGTCGTTCCTACCGTCACAACCATTGGTATAGTTTCAAACTTTGCAGACAACTTTAATTTTCCCTCCGTCCCTAATCAGAGGGCTCAGAAACTTTTTTTTTTATGTCCAACAAAATTAGGCGCACAGTCAAATTTGTTTGCTGTTTTGTTTTTGAACGAAAAATGCAACCTTCACCCACCCATCTGTATTTGACTATTACATGCATGCATCCGAAGTTCCGAACCCTTACCTATCAATCTGCGTGCATTCGTTAACAGTGAAATTTGGTAAGTCCAAAGTCATCATCGGCTTAGAGTCAATATCGGCTTCAGAGTCCTGTAACCAGCCGATGGGAGTCATCAAATCGCTGGCAACCGTGTTCTCGATGGAATCGGATCAATTAAAGGGAATTTATCCAGAAGAGTCCGAGTTCAAGAAGGATACGGCATGGCAGTTTATCTATTAATTAGGAATAGTTTGTTAGTTTCCTTTTATCTTTACGAAAGTGTGTTTAGTGTCCGATAAGGACTTGTACACCCGGGGTCAATGTAATCTATCAATCTCGATCAATATAACTACTCTCGGCGCATCGCCACCCTCTTTCCCGAGGTTTTTACTTATCATCCGGCGAAATTTGGCACCTAACGCAGAGCTGCATCGGTTCAGTTCGATCTCCAGCGAAGGGGTAAGTCTTACGTTCCGCCAGCCCTGGTGAATCTATTGGCTACATTGGTGTTATTCAAGGCTGCATCGCTTCGATCTCTTGGACCGCTCTGGTTTGGTTGATATATTTGCCTACCTGATATCTCAATTCTATCTTTAATTGCATTGTGTTTAGAGACGCATCGGTTTAGTTGGGACTGTCTCAGTTAGGTCTGATCTTCTGTCTAAGCCGATATATCTCTACAATCGCAACGCTGTTATAAATAGATTTGTTATATCCATCACATTAGATAGATCTATCGGCTCATCGAGTATTAGATTATCATATACAATCTTGTGCTGCATCGGTTAGGTTCAACCTACTAGATTGTTGTTGATAATATAAATCTTGTTAAGCCGATAGGTTCATACTAATGTTTTATCGGGGTGCTAGCCGATAAGTTATCTGGACGTTGCATCGGCTTACAAGGATTACATACCAGTTGGATTTAGCCGATTGCAACAAAGGTTTCACTGTTTATCTAATCGTTTGGATTTTATAACATCGGACCTTCAGCTGATACATGCTTTAACCTTTAGATCAGTGCTTATTCTATCATATTGTACTGCTAGCCGATTGGTTTATACTGGATTATATTATTGTTATTTATCATCATCAGCCGGTCGTCTTTATATCATTATCTACATTGGACATATAGCCGATTGCTTAAACCCTATCGCTATTGGTTGGTATCGGCATCTGCTATTATCGGCTATCGGCTGGAATTACTCCATCGGCTTGTCAGCCGATCGGCTATTTGATCTACTGTTTACATATCTTGTCAGTTGCAGGATCAAACTGACTGGCACGCCCGCATCTCATTGATCTACTGTTTACATATCTTGTCAGTTGCAGGATCAAACTGACTGGCACGCCCGCATCTCATCAACCTTTGGACCTGCACTGGAGCTAAGCAGATCTCCCAGGCCAGTGTGTGTTTTTCGCATCAACAGCATTCTGCATGTGTTAATTTACTCCCACACGTTCCTTCAAGAGTTCTATGCCGTCGACGAAGCGCGGGTTCTATGATATGCCATTGACAAAGCTCAGTTGCACAATATACCTTCGAACAACTTATTTTCTTCCTTATATACCATCGGTGTTAGTCAACCGTTAGTCATATGCCGTTAAGGGAGAAAAAATGACAATTTTACCCCTAGGATAAAATTGAGATTAAATAATCTTGGATATGACAAAAAGACAAGTGATTTCTATTTTTCATCAATGAGAAGATATAGTGGATCGTGACTAATAAAATCCATGAGTACGCATGATACCCTAGGGGTAAAATGGACATTTTCTTCCTCCTAACGGAATTTGACTAACTGTTGACTAGCGGTGATGACATGTAAGGAAGAAAACTAGTTGTTCGATGGTATATTATAGAACTGAGCTTTGTCAGTGGTATATTTTAGAATACATGCTTTGTCAATGGCATATAATGGATTATCTCTTCAATTAAAGATAGCCTTTGAACTGTTAGGAGCTGAATTCGTCTGGTTGAAAATTCTGTAGAGAGAAAAAAAATAGTATTTCTACTGTATATAGTTTAATTAGTAGCCAACTCCTTTTCCATTCGTCAAAGTAAGTGTAGTTTAACAGGTTAGACTCTTTATGGTGGAATCAGTCCATCCGGATTTAAATTCTACAGTTAACTCGTGTGCTCGCACTTACAGCTAATTTTTTTTAAGTGGTACGCAACGTACCCATCGACAACAAGAAGCTCATGATGGCTTCGTTAATCTCAACATATAGCAACCAACCTATCGAAGAAGCTCACAGAAATAGGGTACATGTGCGCGCGCTTTGTTTTTCTTTAAAAGAAAGTAAAAGAAAAAGAAAAGTCCACCTCCTTGTGCGGAGAAAAAAGACGTACGATGCGCCTAACTGTAATTAAGACTACTTAGAGAATGTACAATAGTATAAACATATTTTAATAAGATAGAAGATGAGAGAGAAGAGCAGCGGGCTACAGATCTGTAGCCAACTGCAGCATGGACTTCATGACAGGTGTGACCGTATATTAATAATATAGTAAGCTTATATGAATTGGCTATTAGATTGAGTATAGCTGAATTAGAGTTAGTAGTGGGCTATACTATTGAACTTGCTCTTATATAGGAGGTGTACAATTTTACGCAACATAACTCAGCTAGGAGGTGTACAATTTTACGCAACATAACTCAGCGGAGAAATTAAAGAGACGTGCAAAGTTAATAATTAATCTACACAGCTCACCGGAGAAAGAAACGTGCAAGTTAACAATTTCACACCAGTGCGGGGTACCGGTGCGGTCGGCCGTCGGCGGCCGGGTATATACGCACATGCATATATGCCGTGCAATAAATTGCAGGGCACTGGAGCCGAGGTGATCATACATGTGAAGTGCTAGCTCGAACGAAACGAGATCGCGCCCAGTTAATTCCGTGCAGGGTGAGACAGCGCGAGATGATGATGACGACGACGCAGCCGCCGATGCAGCTGGTGTCCAATGCTCCGCGAGCTTCGTCGTCGCCCTTGCTCGGGCCGACGGCGGCGGCGGCGGCCGGGCCGTGGCGGCTACCTCATTCGTCTTTCCGGCAGCCACACTCGTCGTCGTCTCGACGCGGTAATCGGTTAAGCACACAAGATTTTCTTTTTCTCTTTCTCTCTTTTTTTTTTTTTACATTGCAAGGAAACGTTGCGTACGTGTGAAGGCCCGACCGCCCTGCATGCACATGTATTATGAGCAAGTCTAATAGTACAGCCCACTACTAGCTCTAATTTATCTATAGCTAATCTAATAGCTAATTCATACAATAGTTGCTTACTATACTATTAATATATGATCCCACGTATCATACACATAGTGTGTCTTGGAGTCCGTGCTGCAGCTGGCTACAGATCTGTAGCCCGCTGCTCTTCTCTCTCATCGTTTATCTCATTAAAATATGTTTATAGCTGGCTAATAGCCTGCTATTGTGTAGCACCCGTATTTTATTTGCTTTTATTTAAAAATTTATTATTTAAAATTTTGGAGTTAATTTGGTTCTTAATTGTTTTTGTGCCAAATAGATCTCAAATCCTCTCTTAGAATTGCCTTTAAGATCCCATGAAACCCTAGGTTAAATTCAAATTCAAATCCCTCCCAAAATTCTCCCCAAAATTCAAACTCTACAAATCTCCGGAAAATTGTGAAAGCTCACTGTTCGAATTGGGCCTCCTTCTCTCTTCTCTCTCCCAGGCCCAGCTCCCCTCCATCCCTCCTCTCTTCAGCTCCCCGAGCAGGCCGGCCCAACTCGGCCCACTACTGTTTATCTCCTTCCTCAGGCCAGCCAGCTCACGCACGACCAAGTGTTCGACGAAATGTCTCACCGAGTCGCTGCACTGTTTCTCCATCGTGACCGAGCCGCATTGCACCGAGCCACTCTCCCGTGCGCTGCGCGTCGTGCCAACATCCGCGCCGCACC
The DNA here is from genome assembly GCA_009805545.1 of Oryza longistaminata. Lineage (NCBI taxonomy): Eukaryota > Viridiplantae > Streptophyta > Magnoliopsida > Poales > Poaceae > Oryza > Oryza longistaminata. Next base: position 24,346,186 of record CM020179.1, on the reverse strand, counting down.
TCCCCCGCACCAAACCGACGCCCGCGCCGCGCCAAAGCCGCGTCGCGCCAAGCCCGACCTCGCTCCGGTTTCTCTCCGGGAGACACGGAGCCACGCCGCCGCATGCGTCATCCCCTGTCCCGTCGCCGTCCATCCGATGTCCCGGGAATCACCTCGCCGTCTCGTCGCCCGTCGTGTCGACGCCAACGGATAACGGCCGCCACCTCGTCCTCCATCACCCCTAGCCCTAGGCCGAGTCACCCTCGGTCTACCCTTATCCGTTTCCTTTGCTTCGTGAGGAAGGAGCTTAGCCTCCGAGCTGCGTCTCTCTCTCTCTTTCTCTCGCGTCTTGTCGCCACCGCCGCATGACGCCGCTCCCGTCGCCTCACGCCGTCACCTTGGCCATCGCGTCGCCGCCTCACATCCGCGGACGCGCGTCCCTTCGCCGTCGCCTCGTCGTCTTGTCGCCGTCTCCTCCCGGGAAGCCACCGAGCTCGCGCCTCCCTCTCTCTCGCGTTCCATCGCCACCACCGTGTGACGTCGCTCGCGTCGCATCGATCTGAGAATCCTACCGCCCCAAATCCCGGCCATAGCCGTCGTCGGCCGTGCGTCACCCATGTTCCGCCGCCGTTCCCGCTCTCTGTACGTCCCTTCGTGTCGTTTCGCCGTCGAGTCGCCACCGGTGCATGACACCAAGCCGTCGCGTCGCCGTCCCTTCCTCTCCGAGAATCCGGCCGAGCAAGCTAGCCACCTATCCCGGGTTCCCGGCGCATAGACTGCCAGCTCGCCGCCGCTTTCCGCCTAGCCGCGCCGCCTATAAAAGGAGAGCTGAGCCCCATCTCCTCTCCACACCATCACCATCTCTCTTCTCTCTCTTTCTCTCTCATTTTGCTCTCTGTGCCGCCGCCTAGAGCCGCCGCGCCCTGCCGTCGAGTGTCGCCGTCGCCGGCGGAGCTCCGCCAGAAGCCGCCGCCATCTTCCCTGGCCGCCGGTCGTCTCGCCGCGTCCCGCCGCCGCGGAGCGTCGCCGCTCCTGTCCCAGGCCGAGCAAGCAGCGAGAGGAAGAAGAAGGACCGAGCCAAGCCACTGATGGCCAGGCCCCACGCTCCTTTTTCCTCCATCCATCGCTGACAGGTGGGCCTCCCCTTTTTGTTGTTAGCCTAGCGGAATATTCCAACGGAATATTCCCTTGCCGTCCAATAAATAAATTCCAGAAAAATCCTTTTATCTTTAGAAATTCATAGTAAATCAACCGTAACTCCGATTGACCCCGTTCAAGTTCCTAAATTTTTCTAAAATTGAGATCTACACAGTGGCACTATTGTTTCTCTGGTTTGAGCTTGTTTTATTGCCTTTTGTTTATTAGCTTTGTTTTCGCGTTAAGAGCCGAGTTCGAGGAAGCTCCGGACACCGCTTTCGAAGAAGACCCCAACCCTGTGCAAGGCAAGCCTCTTTGATCACATTGCCCCTATATTTTCAATGATATGTTGTTTGCAAAGATGCATTGTTTAGTTCACACGATTAACATGTTTAGGCCTCGGATTGTGTATACAACCGACGGACCAACCTAGTAGTCGCACTTATATCACATAGGTTGATGTTTCCATACCTTTGATAACTCCACAAATATTTACGCCGGTATCGTTATACGATTACCGAGGTAGTTTCGCTTAGCCATGCTTACGTTGTTGCCGTGTGGGAAACTTGGGTTATTCCAAATTACTTGCTTAAAAATCCGGTACGTTGTACCGAGGTGTTGTGAAATAAAATGTGTTGTGAAAGTGGTGATGATGCGGAGTCATTCCTTTGTGGTTTGGTTACGTATTGTCGTTAAGGACCGATTCCTTTGGGAAATCCATCCGAACACGTTATAGTGCGACCACACGGGTATTTATGGGATGCCTCTGGCTTAGTAAATTGTTTTCACATGGGAGTTGGTGTGCCAATGGTTGTGGAATGCCAAGGATGAGGAGACGAAGTGTTACACAATTTTGCCCATCATGGGTGTCTTTTTGCCTCTATTGTGGCGTGGTACCAGTAGGAGTAGGAGGCATCCTCGGTATTTCCTGAGTGGATGACGGCTGTTATTGCCTGATACTCGGCTATGGATCTTAGCCCAACTAGGTGGCATGCGATTTTCATGGGTTAGCTTTGGAAAGGCCTTATCACGAACTTCCGGTACCGGCCAGTACCGGTGTAAGTTTCGTGTCGTGTGGGTAAAGCGTGCAACCTCTGTAGAGATTAATGAACTGTTCGAACAGTCGTGCCCACGGTCAAGGATGAGTGTAAGGTGTTTCTCATAGCGTAGATTTGTTTGACAAATGTTTGTGAAGAAGTGATTATTTGGGAAGGGTAACGTTACCAGAGTCCGCCTGTGTGGCAGACGGCCTAACCTGGGTGGTTAGGAACGGGTCTGTGTGACCTGGGGTGTCGTCCGACACCGAGGTGTTGTTAGGGCCATGATGGCGTTGATGTGCTGGGATAACCAGGAGATTTGTGTGGATTAGTGTTGTTGTGAAAGTGAAAAGGAACTAATAGAGGAGACAAAATATTTGTTGTTCGTTAATCGTGACAAGTTGTTGCAAAGCAACTTGTGGAATGGGTTGAGGCGTGAGCCTCCTCCCGACAACTAAAACTTGACTCACTCACTAGGAGTTTTGTGAAATAAATCATTTTGCCAAAATGGCAGCCTTCGCAAATAAAACCGTAGCCTCCTTGTTAGACCGACATGTCATTCTTTTCCCTGGCTTGCTGAGTACGTTAAAGTACTCACCCTTGCCCCTTATAATAATATATAGAGTATGAAGATGAAGACTTCGACCCGACCGCCGAGGAGTATCTCCAGGAGCAAGCCGAGTATGAAGACTTTTAGATGTTTCGTGCCTAGCCCCAAGCCTCGCCTGTGGGATAAGTTAGTTGCCTAGGTTCTTTGCCTAGTGCGTAGTTGCTTAGTTCTCCGTGCTGTTCGCATGTGCGCCGTCGCTTTTATGTTTTTTTGTGCTGTGGTGTTGCTCATCTATGGGCCTGTCCATGATAGCAACTTATGTAAGGAGTACTATCCAGTGATGTAATAAAGCAGTTTATTTTGATTCCACATTTATTCTGTGTGTACCAGCTAGTGTATCACAGGTACTATATCACAGGTAATGCATAACACCCCGGTGTGAGTTAGCTGTGTTTATGGCTAACGAATGTCGGGGCGTTACATATTGTACCTGCTCTAAGAGCAAGTTTAATAGTACTAGTCCATTACTAGCTCTAATTCATTTATAACTAATCTAATAGCTAATATATATAATAGTTGCTTACTATACTACTAATATATGGTCCCACCTGTCATACACACATTGCGTCTTGGATTCCGTGTTGCAGCTGGCTACAGATCTGTAGCCCGCTGCTCTTCTCTCTCATCATTTATCTTATTAAAATATATTTATATCTGGCTAATAGTCTGCTATTATACCTGCTCCAATAGCACTCCTAAACCCTAAAAGCAGTACCATGGCAATAGCTTGTCAAGTCGGGATGAAATTAATTAATTTGACGTCGCATTATAATGGATAAGACAAAAAGGAAAAAGTAGTTTTTCGCGTATTACTCTCTCCATAAAAATAAAGGAAATGTTGTCTGTCGGACGTCCGATGGGAGGAGAGGAAAATCGGACTGTGTGCCTGCCACTGCATGCATGCAGAGAATCTTTTCTTCTATACTTCCATCTTTCATTCCTTCAAAATATTTTTTCTCTTAAACTATTTATCTAATCTACGATCTGATTGTACCACTAAATTCATTATAACTAAATCTTTACAACAAGACCACACATGATTATATTTCGACAAAAAAATATTTTAGAAGCCTTGAAGATATACGTTGTGCGCACTGGCCCTTGAAATTGAAGAGCTGTCGAACTAAGCTTTTTGACCGTTGCAAGGCTATTTCAGGACAGGCCTTCAACAAAATGGGGCGCACGTATTACCCTGCCAGGTGATGAGTAGTGGTTCTTGCAATCTTTGGCTTGCCTGGATTGAAGAATTCAACCTAGTTGGGTGACGGAGTGGCACCTTTTGCTTACCGTGCGCGAAAAAGCTTTGCCAGAAGCATTGTCATCCTATTTGCTTTCGAGAGGTTGTGATCATTTGAGTGGGATGAAATCTTCATCCAAGACACTTCTTGAAGATGAGAATAAGTTTAAACAACTATCGGGAGGCTGTTTCGGGCTGTTTGTGAAAGCTTTTCAAGATTGTACTAGAAAAAAACAAGGTTACGAAGACACCCTTGCCTCTATCTGAAGCTCCTGGCTCGCCAATTCCACAATTGGCCATCTTCTGACTTTGGTGCACAAGGGAAAAAGGAATGGTGCTTCGAGTCGGAGCGCACAGGGTGTGAATGTCTTCGGTTGATCTCATGACCGAGAGCTGGAAGTTCTTTTGAAAAGACTTATGTTCTACTGTGTCGCACTCATCTCGGGTCGAACACTTATTGTAAACATCTTAAATTTACCCTGCTGCAATATCTCTCTGTTGATATTTTTGTTTATAGTTATTCTTTTGCTTGGGGGTTGCAGGTTTGCTCAAACCATAAGTCAGTTATTCGAAGGGGTAAAGTTTTTGCAACTCGAAATGTGAAGCATATAGCGTTTCGACCACCTGGGAAAGTACCCTTCTCCCCAAGCAGCACATCTGATGATGAAATCGAAATGTATTACGATGATACTCGATTTTTCTCTTTCAAGTTCTTTCGATGGCAGAAAGAAACATTCTTCGACTAGTTTGCGCGATTTTGTTAATGATTTTTAGAAGAAGGCGTTCGAAAAAAATAACTCGGATAGCGCCGCTTCTTGGCGTCTTTTTGTTGTCCATCTGAACGCCAACGTAGAAATGGAAAAGACGTTATTCTATAGTTCCTATATCGGAACACCTTCACCTCTAAATGTTGTTTTTTCCTTCTTCTTTCCCCTTTTCTTTGTAAAGAGTTTGTATAGCTTGTTATATTTTGAAGAATAAATATTTGTTCCCTCCAAGTACTATCCTCGTATTTACTTGGACCATATATATGTGCCTTTGTTAATGTACCTTTGATCTAGTGTTCAAGTGATCATTATCTAGGTTTTGCGAGCTGTGGTAGAAGCGTTCGAAAACGCGCCGTTCCTCCTCCCCTTTCGAAGGAGTGACGAGGTCAAAAGTATTTTACCTCGTCGCGAGGATTTTATCTTTTTTTACTCGAACAAAAACGGAGTTTTGCTCGAGCCTACCGATAATTGTAGTTTTTCGAGCAGAGGGCAAAATGTTCGAAAACCGCCGTCCTCCTCCCCTTTCGAAGGAGTGACGAGGTCAAAAGTATTTTACCTCGTCACGAGGATTTATCTTTTTTACTCTAACTAAAAACGGAGTTTTTGCTCGAGCTACTGATATTGTAGGTTTTCCGAGCAGAGGCAAAAATGTTCGAAAACCGCGGTCCTCCTCCCCTTTCGAAGGAGTTGACGAGTTCAAAGTACTTTACCTCGTCGCGAGGATTTTATCTTTTTTACTCGAACTAAAACAGGAGTTTGGCTCGACGATTTATATTGTAGGTTTTTGAGCGTGGCGAGTTCTTCTTCGTCGACTTTGTTAGTCGGAAAAATGCTTTCGACCTCCGAGCGTGCAGAGTTCTTTTTTTCGTCGACTTTTTAGTCAGAAAAATGCTTTTGACTCCGAGCGTGCGGAGTTCTTTTTCCGTCGACTTTGTTAGTCGAAAAATGCTTTTGACTCCGAGCGTGCGGAGTTCTTTTTCGTCGACTTTGTTAGTCGGAAAAATGCTTTTGACTCCGAGCGTGCGGAGTTCTTGTTTCGTCGACTTTGTTAGTCGGAAAAAATGCTTTTGACTTTAGTCGGAAAAATGCTTTTGACTCCGAGCGTGGCGAGTTCTTCTTTCGTCCGACTTGGTTAAATCGGAAAAATTGCCTGGACTCGAGGCGTGGCGGAGTTCTTCTTTCGTCGACTTTGTTGTCGGAAAATGCTTTTGACTCCCGAGCGTGCGGAGTTCTTTTTTCGATCAATACACAACGGCATGTTTTTTATCAGGTTCGGGCCTCCATTATGGATAAAACCCTACGTCCTGTTTATTAACATTAACTTGGATATCAACGGTATTTACATCCTCATGGGTATACTACAAACTCGAACTCCCGTTTTTTTTTTTTTTAGGGATAAACTTTTTCAACAGAAATGGCATTACCAAGTGTGCTTAAGCTCTTCATCATCAAGATAAGCAACTTGAATGCCCCTGTTTCCGTCTTCCAGGTATTTGGTCATTGTATCCTCTTTGCTTCAAAAGTTTTGGAAAATGACCAGCTACCAACTTTTGAATCAGTTTTGATTATCTAGGCGTCGAGCCCCTAGTGCTCTTGCTTTCTCATGGCTAGGCAAACTTCCTTCGTATTCTGCCGTATTGTTTGTGAATGGAAAAAGCCAATTGAATTGAATACTTCAACGTTTGTTTCATTGGGTCTTTACCACTGCTGCGGCTCCTGCGCCCATAGCATACATGCTCACATCGGAAAACACTATCCAATGGTGTTTCATTTTTCCTCCTTTTGTTCTATCCCCAGTTGGGGTCTCATTCTGCTACCAAATCAGTCTAAGCAGTACTTTGTGACTTTATGGCTGTTCGAGATGTATACTTCAAGTCAAAAGGTAAAAGCTCCATAGCCCATTTGCTTTCTTCCCAGCTACTTCTTTGTTCGTAGCACTTCCCAAAGGATATGCTGATGGCACTGTATATCAGAGCCAAGAAAGTAGTGTCTCAGTTTTCTTGAAGCCATCACAATAGCATAAATCATCTTTTCTATCTCCGAAATATCTTGTTTTGGGTCCCTGTAATACCTCCGAGACCAAAGTATTACTGGCACTTGTCTACTTTCCTCTTCTTGCACCAATACTGTGCTTACCGTTACCGGAGTTGCTGCCACATAACATCAACAAGGTTGTCCCTTTTTGCGGGCTTGCAAAGTTGGTCATGTCTTGCAGGTACCTTTTCAATTCATTAAAAGCTGGTTGACATTCTGTTGTCCACTCGAATGTATTTGCCCCTCTTATGTCTTGAAGAAGGGTAAACCCTTTTCTGCAGATTTAGAAAGAAATCTACACAAAGATGCCATCCGCTCCCTGTTAACCTTTGCATCTCCCTTGTATTTTTTGGTGGTTCCATTTGCATGAATGGCTGCAATTTTATTCAGGATTTGCTTCTATGCCCTTTTGGATACCAAAAATCCAAGCAACTTTCCTGCTCTCACGCCGAAAACACATTTTTCCGGGTTGAGCTTAACTGAGTACTTCCTCAAAATTCTCAAATGTTCCTGCAAATTCTTTACCATGGTTAAATGCCTGTTTGCTTTTGACTACTATATCATCCACATATGCTTCGACATTTCTTCCCAATTGTTTGGCCAAAACTTTCCCTATTAACCTTGCAAATGTTGCTCCTGCATTCTTCAGGCCAAATGGCATTCTTATGAAACAATTTGTTCCAAATGGGTGTTATAAATTGATGTCTTCTCATCATCTCTTTCACCATGAAAACTTGATGATAACCGGAATATGCATCTAGAAAACTCATCAACTCACATCCAGCTGTGCATCTACTAACTGATCTATCCTTGGCAAGGGAAATCATCTTTGGGCATGCTTTGAGGATCTGTAAAATCAACACACATCCGCCACTTTCCATTTGCCTTTTTGACCAACACCGAGGTTTGCAAGCCATTCAGTCAGGATCTAACACTTCTCTGATCACCTTGGCTTTAAGCAATTTTTCAAGCTCATTTTTTGCAGCCTGTTGTCTATCCGTTGATCCTTCTTAATTCTGCTTCTTCGGCCTTTTGGTCTGGTTTAACCGCCAAGTTGTGCCGACAGACTTCTGTCTACTTCCTTGCAAATCACTGGTGACCAAGCAAACACATCCATGTTTTTGTTTTACAATCCTCAAAATTTCTTCCTCGTTATGCCTTTCCAATTTCTTCGTCCAAGCAAAATTATTTTCCCGGGTCATTCTCATCCAATTGTATTTTCCTAGTTTTTCCCTTCTGGGACTGGCTTTTGCCTTTTCAAGTGTTCACCTGTTTTGATCAACTACGTGTACTCCTTCACACTTGGTGTTCCTTGAAGTTCAAACTTTCTTGCGGCTAGCTGTGCAGCTCCGCGTATTGTTTATCACTCCCCTTGGTCCTGGAAGTTTCATGCATATGTAATTGTGGTGGATGATTGCTTCAAACACATTAATTGCTGATCTTCCAAGAATTTTCATTATACTGATATGGCATATCAACCACGTCAAGACTATTTCCTCCTTTCTTATGTTGCTGCCTTTTGCAAAAACAACTTTGCAAAGGCTATCTTTGCCAAGTGCATGTACTTTGCTGTCCACCAAAACGTTGCAAAGGGTATTCCTGCGTTAGACAACCTGTTTTCTGGTGTTTGCATTTTCTTGAAAAGCATCATAAAAAAGTACATCGCTGGTGAGCTTCCTCCATCAAATTAACACCCTTTGTACGTCACATTGGGCACTTTCTACTGAAACTACCAAGGGATCTTGATGGGGAAATAAGATTCCTTCAGCATCTTCTGGACCAAAGAAATAACTGTTTTTGAGTAAAGTTTGGTGGATTTGACTGGCTACTTGTTCCACATAGATTTATTTGCCTCACATATGCTTTCTTTGTCTCTTTGATTCAATTCCCAATGAGGATCCTCCCTGTTATTGCATTAATTACTCTCTTTGGTGCCTCATCAATTGCTTCTATCTTTAAAGACTTGTGGTGCTTTCTAGAGCATTTTGCACTCGGCTGCTCTCGAGCCCCTTCATACTGTTCTCGTACTGGCTGATGTGTTTTTCCCCAAAATGTCCATGTGCCGGCATTTCTTCTGTTGAATGTCCACCTGGTCCATGGATTTGACAAAACTTGCTATAGCATTCTTCTGTTGAGTGTGCCCTGGGCCATGTGTTTGACAGTATTTGCTTTGATCTTTTTGACTTTCTCGTCCTCGACCTTTCCATCATTATTCCACCATTTCCTCTCCCACGACCAGAATTCCACCACTGGCCTCGACCTTTACCAGATTGTCCCAATAGCTTATTTCCTTCTTTTGAGTTATCCCACTGGTTTTTAACCTTTTTCATCTTGCCTGAAAGAATCCTCCACCATTGTTTGATCTTATCACCAATGAAGTTGATTTGCTTTTTCTGCTCTTGCTTGTAGTCATGTTTGAACTTCTTTCCATGGTTTGTTTTGTGTTTTCCATTTTTTGTTCTTCTTCCTTGGGAAACTTGTTTATTCTTTGACTGCTTTTTACCTAGCAAAGCTGCTGTCTTCTTTCTTGCACTCTCAACTCGTCTTCTTCACCTCTTGCAAAACTTTCCCATTCTCTCAAAATAGGTCTCTGGCTGTTTTTGGTCTATTCCTTGCAAGGTCAAAACGAAGTGGACAGGCAAACAAGGCTCTTTTTGCAGCTGCAATGAGCAATTTCATCATTCTACCTGTCTGATTTGACACCTGACTCTAGAGAACTTAACAATGAAACTTCCAACGTCTCTCCTGGAAGTTGCTTCATTGCATATAAATCATCCGCCTCTTTTGGCTCTTCATAAGCTCTAATGAAACCTGCTCGAAAAGTGTCTCTCAATGTTCCCATGAAAGATTGTCATGGGGGAAATGGTTGTATACCATGATAATGCAACTCCTTCTAACATGGTTGGGAGTATTTAGCTTTTGTTGTATCATCCCCCCTGCTGCTTCAACTGCTGTTTCATACACCCTCAAATATTCTGGGGTCTGTGTCTCCTCTATATTTGTGATGTTTGAGAGCTTGAAGTTGCTGCAAGGACCATTTGCAAGTTTGGCTTAAGGATCTTGTATCTATTCTTCTGGTTGGTTGAAAATAGGGTTGTGTGGGCTGGATTGAGAAGCTTGATTGTAGTTTGAGGCCGCTATTGGTAGTATTGATGGCGCATGTTTTGTGGTATGTAGCCGTTCTTGTATCAAGTCGATTTTGCATATATTTCTGTGTTGTTGCACATAGTGGAATAATTTAGATATATATTACATGTTGCGAGTTAATTAGTTTATGGCGTGTGAGCTATAGATGGATAGTTACGTTGGCTTGCATGATGTGTATGAAGCTGGGTCAGATGAGAGTGTTTGGAATCTGGTGTGCGCCTAGTCGTGGAGGAAATATATTTAGGCACTTTTTGCTTTGGCTTTTGTGGACACCTGTAGTTTGGTTTGTGGGGATATGAGTTTGACTGTTTTGCTATATGAGTTGGGGGATTTGGATTTGTGGGTGGGTTTGGTTCGGGTAAATACGATTTGATGTAACTGTGTTTAGGATGTTGTATTTGGTTAGAGATTTGGGTTTGTAACTGGTAAATATGTGGTTGTATAGGAATGTGTGGTTTGAATGGGAATGCTGGTTTTGAAGAGCGAAATTGTGTTTTGAATGGGAATTGGTTTTGAAGAGGAAATTGTGTTTGAATGGAAATTGGGTTTTGGCTAGGAAATCAAGATTTGATCTGGGTTCTGAGTAGGAATGGTAATTCGAGCTTGAGGTGTATTCTGGTAAGAATGGGAATTTGAGCTTGAGGTGGATTTTGTACTTGACTGGGGCTTGAGTTCGCGGGTGGGTCTTGAAAGCTAGGGTGACTTGGTACTTTCTCGCTCCTTTGTTTTCCCTCTGGGCATCTTCTTTTGCCTGATGTGATTGCTCTTCACTAGCCCCTGGTATTGCACCTGATCACTTGATCCCTCCTGCTCCTATTGTCTGGTTGTGTAGAGCTTGCAACCTTTGTACTTTTTTGCAATTCCTCGTATTGTCCTCTACTCACCATGACAGCCCCTTGCGCTTGGACCAATTCAGCAAGCTCCACATCACTCATGGGTGTTTTTCCCTGTTTCTTCCACCCACCTGCGCTAGCAATTCTTCCTTCTTGAGTTGTTCCACTTCCTCCTGCTGGCCGTGGATGTCTTGGCCATCTCTGCCCACTGCTTGTCAAGTGCTTCCTTACTTTTACTAAGTCACTCTCTTCCACTTGCCTTTTCCCCACTCTTTTTCGGAGGTGCACGTCGCGCTTGCCGAAAGCTCCTGTGTAGCGTACTGGCACAGTCTTCTGTCGTTGAGAACGTCGCATTTACTGTTCGAGCGCCAATCCGATGAAGACTTTCCCGTCCCCACGGACGGGCGCCAACTGTGTTGTGACCTGTAGGTCAGACGAACAAGATTGGGATAAGCCAGAAAGAAGTGTTTTTCCCGCCTATCCTTAGGAATGAGCTCAAACAGGCAAATAACAGTCTTTGGAGATTACTTTTGTATTGAAGAATGTCCTATCCTGCTACAGGTGATTTGACTGGCTTTTATATGCCACGGTCTTACATGTTAGATTACATTTTTACCCTTGTAGATGTACAGTGAAAATACTATAGCACCCTTGCCAACATCTATTCAATACTAGGGGTACTAAGGTACATTTCAGGGCTAATATTAGGCTTTGTCTTTTGTTGGCTCCAGCTGGCAGGAGTGTTGAGAAGTGGTCCCCACAGAATCTTCTTATTTGACTCTACCTTGTCTCAAATCTTCTTATTGACTCTACCTTTGTCCAAATGAATTTTCTCTTCCGAGACACCCGGTTGGACGTCTCGTCTTTGGGACTTGCTTATTCTTCTCTCACCGCTGCTGACTCCTGACACGAACCTGCATAGCCTTTGAGCAAACAAGTTACAAGTGACAAAACATCTTGTCAATGTTCTCTTTTCTCGAAAACATCTTTCCAACTCGAGAAAGAACTTTCCAACTCGAGAGTATCTTTCCAACTCGAGAGAGAACTTTCCAACTCGAGAGTATCTTTCTAACTCGAGAGGAACTTTTCGACTCGAGAGGAACTTCCCATAACTTAAGTTGTGCGATTGAATAGGAAGGATGGCGATGACCCCTGTTAACAACTAATTATAAAACTTAGTATCTTCATATAGGATATAAAATTTTAACAACCTATAGATATCTTTTGAGAACCATGAAATTTCACCAATAGAATGCTGTAAGCGAGAGTGTACCCCTTTGACGCGTGCTTAAACTTATTACGCGGTCAGGGTGCATGAATCCACATATTAACTAACCTGCTCAATGAGTTAATTGAATGACATTTTCTGAATTCGAAATGTTCAAATCTTTTCTTTCAGGGTGCAAGGTACACAGCAACACACGGGGGATAGATACAAGCAAACAGCCACTTGATGAATACAGGCGACACGAAGGTACGTGCATAAAACATACAAATATAAAGCTACAAACACATGCACTGTTAAACATTCATCTCTTATTCACGCATAGTCGCATACTGATAAGCGTATTGAATCTTAATGAAATTAAATGATCAAGATGGTGTACCTGAATGATGGAGAAGTAAGAGAAAAGACAGACAGGATAAAACACCGTCAGAGAAACACTCAGGTTGTCGATGTCAGAAGGTGAGTCTTCGTTTTATCTAGAGAATAAACGTGGCTGATCAGGAGTAGGAAACAGAGTCTGATATCCACCAGTGTGTGCATCTAATGCTGAATCCAATTTTCATTTGCAGTTTCAAAGACATATTCCAAACTATTCCTGGTAGATACTCTTGAAAAGGTTGGAATTTCTCGTCATTTCTCTCGCGAGATAACAAGAATCCTGGACATGGCGTACAAGTAACAGCCCTTGCAGATCACATATATATCCTCGCGTGTTCCTAGCTACTTGGCTTTTTTTTTTCTTTCATTTATCCTCACAGGTTCAAATTATTGCAGGTTATGGCTGCAAAAGGACGAGGAGATGATCATGGACATGGAGACATGTGCAATGGCATTTCGCATCCTGCGTATGCATGGATATGACGTTTCATCAGGTATTACCTGTACGGGTTTAGTTCGTTAGGCAAGTACTTAATGCTTCATATGCTGCCTCTAAAAGTGCCACATTAGATTAAATGATGAGGTGGAAAGAGAAGTGAGGAGAGAGATGATGAGCCACCCCTAAATTAAGAGGAACCTTCACACAAATTTCAAGAAGAGTGTGAGAGTATTAGAGACATTTGTATTTGTGTATTAGATGTGACATATTGTATGAGTTGCCTCTTAATTTACTGAATGAATGATATGATAAATTTGAAGGTGGTAGTCACATCTACCATAGCACTTGCCCTTATGGCGAGAGCTTTGCTTAACTAACCAACCAGCTTAAACTTTGGTGCAGATGTGTTAGCTCACTTTTCTGAAGAATCCAGATTCCCTGATTCAGTCGTCCAGGGCAGTCTGAATGATACCAAAGCTATACTTGAATTGTATAAAGCTTCAAAGGTACGAATCTTTGATGATGAGTGGACTTTGGATAAAATTGACTCTTGGACACTGAACTACTAAGGCAGCAATTATGTTCCAACAAAATATCAACATGGAATGCCCCAGGAGGTAACAACAGTAACTGAATTATGTTTATTCGCTTTCAGATTCCCATAATAATCGTGTATATGTCGTCTCAGCATTTCCTATATACTTTCAGGTGGAATGTGCTCTTCAACTTCCATTCTACTCTTCTGTTTTGGAACCATTAGAACACAAGAGGAACATCGAACATTTTAGCACCAACGGGATTCAAATGCGAAAATCAGCATTTCTGTAAGAATCCATCTATCTGCGCCTAGACCATTTTGGCACTTTAGATAAAAAGTTTCCACGTTAACCAGAAAACATCTGGCAATTGATTTAATTCCAAAATTCAAAATTAATAACAAATTATTCTTTGTCTAAGCCGCAAAT
>CM020179.1:24318788-24332370 GCA_009805545.1 Oryza longistaminata | reverse complement strand
TTTTTTTAATTGATTTTTTTTAATGTTGCACTGTTAAAACATTCATCTCTTATTCACGCATAGTCGCATACTGATAAGCGTATTGGATTTAATATATAATTCGAATAATAAGGAACACACACACACACATAGCATATCATTAAAAGTTTTGTTATCACAATAACAACAATAATTGTTCATCCAATGCACAGGCTGGTGACTAGTCTTACAAAGCAGTGTGACCTTTTAATAATTGCACACTTCATTCCTATATATTCTTAGAAAAGAAATTGTAATGAAATATTATTCAGGCCGCACCACATCGCTGAAGATATTATAGCATTGGCCGTTGCAGAATTCCATTCTGCCCAATCCCTTTACCGGCAAGAACTTCAGTATGTTGATAGGTAAATACAACTATCACATCCCTGTTATTGTCTATATATATTCTCATATATTCAAGCGAAGAAGATACTTTGTTCAGATTCTAATTTTAAGAATTGTATGCAACTTCTTGTTGGCAAAAGATGGGTGAAAGAGGTTCGGCTGGACCAGCTCAAGTTTCTAAGGATACTGCCATTGGATGTGTTCTTCTTCCTCGCTTCATCTGTGTTACCTCGTGAATTATCGGATGCCCGCATTGCATGGATCCAGAACTGTCTGCTGACAACCGCAGTCGATGACTTGTTCGATGTCGCGGGATCGAGCGAAGAGCTACAAAATCTCATCGCATTGTTCGAAAAGTAATAATACATACTAATCTTCCCTGATGGCTCTTAATATATACTTGCACTGGAAATTAATCAAAACACATGACATGATCAGCAAATTAATGCCATCGCGGCGGGATATGCAGGTGGGATGCGCACAACGAAATCGGGTTTTGCTCCGAGGATGTGGAGACCGTGTTCTACGCGGTGTATAACACGAGCAACAAGATCGGAGAAAGGGCTGCAGAGGTGCAAAATCGCAGCGTCATCAGCCACATTGCCCAACTTGTAAGGCACATGTTCCTTGATGCTGCATATATGGATCAATTAATTAATGATCAGATCGAGTTTTCTCTAATAATGATTAACCAATTAAGCTGTTGCTTGCAAAATGAATGAATGAATGCAGTGGCTGGACACGGCGAGAGCGATGATGAAGGAGGCGGAGTGGAGCAGAGAGGGGCACGTGCCGTCCATGGAGGAGTACATGCCGGTGGCGGAGGTGTCGTTCGCGCTGGGGCCCATCGTCCCCACGTCGCTGTACCTGATGGGGCCGGAGCTCCTCCCCGAGGAGGTGGTCAGGGGCCCCGAGTACGGCGGCCTGATGCGGCTCACCAACGTGTGCTGCCGCCACCTCAACGACATGGCGTCGTACGGGAGGGAGAGCGGCGACGGCAAGATCGCCAACAGCGTCCTGCTGCTGCACCTGCACTCGGCGTCGTCGGTGGACATGGCGAAGGAGGAGATACGGCGGACCGTGGAGGCCTCCAAGAGGGAGCTGCTGAGGCTGGTTATTACCGGCGCCGGCGGCGGCGGCGGCGGCGGCGGCGGTGTCCCTAGGCCGTGCAAGGATCTGTTTTGGAACATGTGCAAGGTGGCGAACCTGACCTATTTGCAGGCCAATGGTTTTTGCTCGCTGGAGGAGATGTTAGGAGCGGCGAGTGCTGTGGTGCATGACCCGCTCAATGTGTAAGCCCTGGCTTGTTAGATTGTTTCAGACGTACGTGTGTTGTGTCATACTTTGTTTGGTTATCTACTTATCTGTGTGTTGTACATGTAAATCTACTTTTGTTTGTGAGGTTTCTCTGGGTTTTTTTTTTCCCCTAACAGCAGAGAGGATGTGTTGTATTCTTCTGTTCACAGTTGTCTCGTACAAATGCAACATTAAAATTTTCTCACATTAATGAGATTGTAACATACTTATATTAGGAAGTGCATGAGCCACTCAATGTGTAAGACTTGTTATTACATTGATCAGACATGTGTTGTGCCATCCTTGTTTGCTACCTGTATGCAGGGTTTTAAATCTCCCACTATAGCTGTTTGAGAAGTGTTCTAACTATTTGCTCTCATGTACAATTTAACCGCTATAGCTTCATTTAGCCCGCTATAGCTCTTTGAGAAGCTAACAGCTAAATGTCTTAGCCAGCTATTTAAAACATTGCCTGTGTGCTGCACATAAAGTTTGTCTCCATCCGATATCGTTTGAAATGTAGATATGAGATTTTGTTAAAATAGAATTCAGATTTTGTAACAAATATTTGGACATATAAACAATTTTAAGTGAAAATGTTGTTAACCGCAAAGTTGTAGATCCCGTCGAGCTCTACAATTTTATATAAATTTTGATTTCAACTGACTTTATATGATATATTTTAAAATTGCAAAGTCATAAAGTTAATAAGACTATACTGAAATATTTACATTTAGGTTCCTTAAAGCCCTTTAGAAAGATGAATTTTTTTAAAAAGAAAAAAAAACTCCTGAGAACGTGATGCGGCTAGATTTGTATTTTTCAAAACGAAAATTATTTTTTCAATATTTTCATTAAAGAATTGTAAAAATAAAAAGAATTACCAAAAAAAAAAAATAGCGTTGCTGACTTGCTGTGGTGGCCCGTTCTTGCTCGCGCCGTGCTGCCGTGCTAGCGCGCTAGGCGGCGAGATGTGCAAATCCCGTTTTCCACTTTCTTCCCCGTGGTCGACGCGTTCCTCACGTAATTCCACAGAGTTGTTGGGCCGCCACCGCGAAGGAGGCATGCGGATGGGGGAAGGAGGCAGCCCAGCGTTTCCTGGCCGGCCTGCGTGAAATATGGGCCTCACGAACGAGTACGACCATTAGCCCACATGAAGAAAGGAACAGAAGCAAGAGCTGATTGGGACCAAGTCAAGCATGGACGTTGAACGCCGTCGTTAGTTTTGACTTTTATCTACACGCACCACAAACCACGCTCACCACACTCGCACACTAATTAGTTCAGTGGTAAGAGATATCCCTCTATCCCACAGAAAATCAATCTAAATATGGATAAAACACCACGTAAGTTAGCGAATCTGGATATAAGCATATCCAGATTTATTGTAGTAGATGATGTCTCATCCGGTTAGCTTTTTCTTGGATGGATCATCGAGGGAATACTCCACTCCAGCAGTAGTAGTACCCTGTAGTTCTTGTATCTATTATATTATTAAAACAGCTTTGAAAGGAGACACCACGTTCACTGTGGGGGCTAGAAATTCCCACATTAATCGGAGAAAAAGAAAAAGAGTGTCCAAATAGAAATACAGTTTAAAAATATCTGAAATTCGAAATTAAAAATAAGCAATATGGAAAGAAGAGTCCGTATAAGAACCTAATACGAGATTAATCAAAATCTAGAATAAAAATAAAATAAAATCTGAAATTAGAAAAGAAAAGGAGAGTCCAAGTAGGAATACAATTTAAAATAACTAAAATTCGGAATTAAAAATAAGGAATATTGAGAGAAGAATCCGTATAAGAACCCAATACGAGATTAATTAATATTCGGAATAAAAATAAAAATAAAATCTGAAATCAGCAAAAAAGAAAAGAAGAGTTCAAGTAGGAATACAGTTTAAAATTAACTGAAATTCAGAATTAAAAATAAAAAATATTGAAATAAGAATCTATATAAGAACCCAATACAAGATTAACTAAAATTTAGAATAAAAAATAAAATAATATCCAAAATTAGAAAATTAAAAGAGAGTTCAAAGTAGGAATACAATTTTGAAACACCTGAAATTCAAAAAAAAAAATATTAAAATATTAAAAGAAAAAAGATTTTTAAGAAATAAATTCTGAAATTATAAAAAGAAAAAAGATTTTAATTAGGAATACAATTTATAAATAACTAAAATTGGTGATAAAAAATAATGACTATTGAAAGAAAAGACCATCTAAAACACATAACGAGATAAATTAAGTAACTGGCCTATAAAGAAATAGAGTGGTAGCGGTTGATACTACATATAAAAATTGTTAATAAAACATCAAATAGAATCCTAATGACGATTAAAAGGAGGGACGGCAGGCAGGCCGTGAAGTAAACGAGCAAGGCGATTGCCGGGACTTCTAGAAAGTAAAAAAATAAACCCCATTTATAATCATATTCAATTTTTAAAATCTCAATAACAATAAAAATGAGAAGCAGCGGGCGGGGTGTATAAGAGTATAGTTGCAGAGCCGCCGACGGTTAGTGGGACCTCTAGAAAATAAAAAAATAAATTCCGACGATAGTTATGTTCGATTTGTAGAATCCTAATGAAAATAAAGAGTAGGTGGCGGATGGGCCGTAGAGGAGTATACTGTCATTGTTTGATGGGACTTCTAAAAGTTACAAAAAATGAAACCTAACAAGACTTAAACTCAAAAAACTACAAGGTCCAATTAAGGTTCAGAACTTCTAAAAAGTAAAACAAAAACTAATAATAATCATGTTTAATTTAAAAATCTCAATGACAATAAAAAAGGGAGACAACAGGCGAGCCATAAAGGAGTACAATGACAAAGCCGCTGACGGTTTGGTGGGACTTTTAGAAAGTAAAAAATGAACTCGAATGATAGTTATGTTCGATTTTTAAAATCCCAATGATAATAAAGAAAAAAGACAGTGGACGGGCCGTAAAGAAGTATAATGGCAGCGTTTGGCGGGACTTCTAGAAATTATAAAAACGAAACCCAGTGAGACAATAACCTCTAAAAACTATCCAATTTTTAAAGGTTTCAAAGAGAATGAATAAAAATAGTGGTAGATCGAGCAAGCAAATAAAGAATGATATGATAAAAGTAAGGGGTAGCAGCTAGGGCGACTTAAAAATTATATAATTACAAATACGGGGATGATAATGTTTGGTCTTTCAGCTATTTAATAAATTTTAAATAAAATCATACTGAAAAATATTGTTTGGTTGCTAGCCGCGTAATTGCGCGGGCCACCCAGCTAGTTGTAGTTTACTACTCGCTTTGTTTCTAAATGTTTGACACCGTTGATTTTTTAGCACATGTTTGGCCGTTCGTTTAATTCAGGAAATTTTGTGAAATATGCAAAATTATATGTATACATGAAAATATATTTAACAATGAAACAAATGATATGAAAAAAAGTAATAATTACTTAATTTTTTTTAATAAGACGAATGGTCAAACATATTTAAAAAAGTCAACGGCGTCGAATATTTAGAAACGGAGGGAGTATATATTTATCTACAGATTGCGTTGACTAGATTATAATATAGTAACACTGTAGCTTAATTCATGAGAGGCCCTGTAACACCGTTCACCGGCTCGTGGGTGGAATAATACTAGCAGCTGAGCACCTCGGCCAAGAGCTTGTACCGTCTCACTTTCACCCTGAACCGCGCCTTCCTCTCCGGCGGCTTCCTCTCCAACGCCGTCGCCGTTGCCGCCGTCTCATCCACCGGCATCACCACCACCGGGCCGCCGTCGTCGTCGTCGCTGGCGGCGGCCTTGGGCTTCTTCACCGGCTTGCCAGGCTCCCCGCAGAAGGCCGACCTCGAGCAACCGCCGCCGCCACACGAGCGCCTACTACTCTTGTCCACCTTACTAGAATCACCGGTCGACGTCTCCAACGCCGCAGACATCCTCCGTTTCGCCGCCGCCGTCGCCGTCGCCGGGGAGCCGGCCCCTCCGCCGCCGCCTCTCCTTCGTCCCTCCCTCAGGCACCAGTTGCACCGCCGGTACGCCGCCACCCTCGGGTACAGCTCGCTGCAGTATCTACACGTACATGCAGCACAGAAGATCGATCAAAGATGCTTTGTCGATCAGGGGAGAGATCGAGATCGATCAGTAGTAGTTCGGTACCTGTGTTGGAGGCGGTGGTGGCAGTGGCCGCAGCGGAACAGCTCCCGCGGCAGGCCGTGGTCGCCGCACATGCAGCAGACGGCGCCGCCGCCGCCGCCGCCGCCGGCGACAAGAAGCTCCATGGGCGATCGATCGAGAGAATTGGCTAGCTACTAGCTAGGGACTGGGTTGAGCAGCAGGTATATATATATATTCAGCAACTGGTGAACTGGAGGGCAAAGCAACAGATGAGAGCAAGCTAGGCGGTAGTGTGTGAGGTCAGCGAGGGAGAAAAACGGGGGCCGATCGACTGGCTGCGTGCGTGCGAGTAGACTACCGCGCGCACTACACGGCACGGCACGTACGCCCCCGGTGGCTATAGCTTGGTCAAGGGAGGAAAAAAATTGTCACGGCGCGTGACTCACACACTATAGCTCTCGTAGTCGTGGGCACACATCGAGCACGTAAGGACGACCGCGCCGACCAGACACCAGCCCACCGGGGTCATTTCATCGGTGTATGTTGGGCGGCGAGTGTGCGTGCAACTGTGAAAGTGTATTTTATACCTCTATATATATATATATATATATATATATATGGTACTTGCTCGGTCTCAAAATATAGTAATTTTGTGCTGGATTAGACACATATAGTTTTTTTTTTATTCGTAGTATTAGATTATGTCTGATCGGATATAAGATTGCTACGAAGATAGATGAAGTATGTTATTGATCCCTCCTATAAATATTTTATTAAAGTTTCTTTAAAAAATTTGCTTATTAAAGATAATCTAATAAATTTATGATGGTTTTATAATACTCTTTTTAAAAGCAATATGCAAACATTTGTTTAAAACTAAACACTTCAGAACTTTTTCCAAAACACAACACGAATATAGACGCTCAAATTAATACACATACACACTTACTCTATGAATACACACTCACAACCTACTATTCCTATGAAACCGTTATATCTTAATATACTTTTTTCAATGAATCGGTACTAGGTATGCCAATTTCATTGAGTATAAGAGTAAAGGGTATTTACATGTATAGAGGATATCACAATTACACAAGGGATTAGCGGGGAAGATCCAAGGTAGAGCTCCGCAAACCGCTATACACCCGTAAGGGCCTAGGTTTTTTCTTCCTCCTTAACTTTTTGCTAGCACCATCGAGAGTTCTATTTGTAGAAAGACTCTTTGGTTACTCTCTTTCCATATCTCCCATGTTATTAGCAACAGAGTTCATGTTTCCTTCTTAGGTGCTCCTTGGCATCAGGCTAGGGCCTCTCACCACTTGTGAAATGTGCTCGGTACCTTTCAAGAAGCCGGTTTAGTGGTTCACATGTAACCCAGTCCTCAATCATGTCCCATATTTTTTTCGTTTATCTATATTCCAAATGAAGGTGGAAAGGATATTTCGAAGGCATATTGTCACAACGGACAATATGTGTTGTTTGGCTAGCCACGGGCTGCCAGTCTGTCTATGGTCCAAATTATATTTCACATAGCCAACCAAAGGACTTGCATTTGCATGGGCCCTAATGCTTCCATGTCAAATTGTCATAATTTGACTTGATTAAACCAAAGAACTGTGCTTTATAAGCTGGAGCGGATGTTTATACTCCATGGTTTGTAAGCCTCGAGTTATTTTGTTTGTCTCTTCGGTTACTCTCTTGCAGCCCATATATATCTTAGAGTTATCGTACTCACTTACCACTAAAATAGTGAATAGCTATATAAATGTGAACACACGTGTCAATTCTAATATTTGAAGCGCGATAGGCAGGTTCTATTATTAAAAACCTAACCAGATGAGCTAGTCAAGTAATATTACCCGAAAGGCTAAATATTTATAACCACAAGAAATACGTTCTTTAGCCAGATGAAAAACAGATATTTACTGTGGTTATGTGGCTGAAAAAAATCGTGATTATAATTGTTTCAAGGATTTGATAGAGAAACATATTGTATTTGATTTCAAGTCAACTAACCTCTTGACAGGTCAAAGTCAAGAGAGGAGATTCATCCGGTCAAGAAAACGACGAGAGGGACGGCGCTTAGGCCTCCTCCAATAAAGGTGAGTCAGCTAGCTCATAAATCTCCACATCAGCTTTTGTATGATGTGGAAGAGAGAGAAAATAAGGAGAGAGAGTGCACTATCTCTTCTTCAAGAGCTAAGCTCCTTAACAAAATGTGAGAGGGGTTGTGGAACCCAAAGCATTTTAAACAATGTGCTATGAGACAACCTATTAAAAAAGTAGAATTTTTACTATCTCTTGTATGAGGTGGACAAGTATGAGCTAGTGCACTAGCTCAACCATTGAAGGAGGCCTTAGAAGTCCCATCATGCATGTAAAGAGATACGCCAGTTATTTTTTTTATATATAATGAAATATAATCCTGGCTTTTGCTTAGAGAGTTACAGTCAATTATTACACCAATTTATAAAAACTCACACCTCAATAAACAAAAGCATACACAAACTAATAAAAAACTCACACGGTATAACAAGATCATAAAAGTTATTGAGTTATATTTCTGAATATTCATTCAAAAGTTAGCGAACAGCTTAGATATGCCAGTTGAATGGTGAGAGTTAATTGAAATCAGCCAGGAGAAGATTAATTTTCTGTTTCTTTAATTTCCCCCGTAGCGTAATTGGAGATCGATTTGGAGCTGCGCGCATCCACACACACAAGACAAAGACAAGACTCAGAAAGTCCTAGCCAGACCAGGTCGTAGTCGTACGCTGTGCTTCGAGTAGTTTGTACTGTATACTAGCTACTCCTCCCTATCTCCGGCCAGAGTGCAAGAGTTCGTTCCAACCTTGCGGCCACAGATACGATTTCCCACTATCTTTTTTTTTTTTTTTTTGAGAAGGGAATTTTCCCTATCTCCGACTACAGTGCAAGACTTGTTTCCAACCTTGCGGCTACAGATACGATTTCTCACTATTTTTTTTTACTTTTTGTTAGAGAAGGGTATTTTTTACCCAGCCTTTATATCCAATCGGATATGTGCAGCCTTTTTTTTCAATTAGGAACTTAGTCTATCAAACAGAGAACTAGCATCTTGGGTGTTACTATAACCACTAGACTACATGCCCTTTCACAAGATTATATTTCACACGATTTCCCACTATTAACAAATCGAAGCAAGCAGTGAATTCATTTTAAATGGTTTACACATCTCCAATCTTATTTTAAATATTTTTATGGAAAAGCAACGATGCTTTCCTCCATTTTTTTAGCAAGCTTATATTTTGTTATCATTACTTTTTTTTAAAAAAAGACTTTTTAGTGGTATATTTAGCTTACATAAGATCTTGCGGATCCTCACATTAGAGTTCATGATCGCATTATACATGAATTTCACCAGGTTCCAACAATTACCCACCTAAAAGAGATATTCGATTCAATGGTGTTGTACTTATAATAACCTCTGGCAAAGATGATTGTTTTTTTTTTCTCAAATTGTAGAGAGAAGGGTATTGCTCTTTGAGAGGATGTATCCCTAACCATGTATTCTCTCGAAATCTTATCTTCATCCCATTAGTTCACTTAAAAAACTCATATTGAAAAAAAAAAGTGTGTGCCCTTAAAGGATGCAAAGTGGTCCATCAGAGCGTGTACGCACGCAGAATATAACTATAATATAATTATATTGTAAACTATAGTGTAATAGTTACTAAATATATCGATGTATTAAATTTTGTAGTATAAAGTTTAGGTGTCCCCAAGATATTTTTCTCAATAACTATAAAATTTCTCACATAACCATTTAGAGTAATACAAAGTGAGCACTAATTTAGTGGTGGAGGCATATGCGTATGAACCGTATGGCACACGGGTTCGATTCGCCCTTGCATGAATCTCGGAGTAAATCCACCGGTTTCAAATTTAAAAGTTCTCTCCCTAAAATTCGGTCGATAGAAAAACAGCAATTCTTTTTTTCCCCTTCCAGTTACTTACAAACAGGGGGCTGATGCGCATAACAATGGATGGATCGATCGGTCACTTGCACGATTATGGAGAGGACCACACAAAAACCTATCCCCACCTTGGCCATCTTCTTTCCCATGATAAGGAGTGGCCGGCTGATGGCCATACATGGCGTCGGCATGTGGAACACGATCATTAAGCTAGCCATACCATACCATACCAAATCAACAATAAGGCAATAACTATATATGAACTGCGATGCATCAGCATATGTATGTGTACGTATGTATTGCACAGGCATATGCAGCACACGTACAGCTTCTTTTCGCCATATCTCGGATTCTCGATCGATCATGTCGTTGTATGAGAGCTTTCTTTCTCTGAAGAAGAGCAGAGGCCAAGAGGGGTAAAGGAAAAACAATATGTTGTCGCTGTACTCATGTTAGCGATATTACGGAGAGGATAGCATCGGCAGATGGGCTCCCGCAAAAGGAGGAATGGCGATGCAGCGAGCTACGTAGTACTACGTCTGCCATCTACTATAACACTAGCTAACTGTACCCTGCTCAGGCACCTATGCATGTGAGTTTTTGTAAGAAACAAGGCCATTTCTAATTAAATAAAGGACTGTACTATCAATATGGTGTAGGATCGTAAAGGGCATTTTCCACCTCAAAAGCTAGCCATTGAGGTGAGGGGCTCCCCCACTTATATCTTAGGTCATTTGCCCTTCCATAACCAATGTGGAACTATTCAACAATCTCCCCCTTCACACATTGGTGTCCCTCAGCCCCTTCACCGCCCCTTCACCGTATCCGGGCCCCACCGGCCCACGGTCCATCAGGTATAAGGGCCACGCAGGCACCCACGGTCCATCAGGCTTTCACACACTGTGTCTATCGGGCCAGAGATGTTAACCTAGCCAGGCTCTGATACCAATTGTAGAACCGTAAAGGGCCTTTCCCACCCCAAAAGCTAGCCATTGAGGTGAGAGGCTCCCCTACTTCTTAGGTCTTTTCCCCTTCCACAACCAATGTGGGACTATTCAACATATGGGGAGGTTAATTTGCGACTACCAACCTCTGGACTAATCTCTAATTAATCAGGAGATTACTGTTTGAGTTATCACTGTGCGATGTACTCCCTCTGTTATAAAATGTAAGATGTCATTCGTTTTTCGCGCTGATTAATAATTAAACTAGTAGTATCATGCATGTAAAATCAGTATATTCATATTTAAAAATATTTTCATATGATATTAATTTTGGTAATACATTACAAATAAATTAAATTAAACGATTAAAGTGTAATGTCGGAGGACCATATAAAAAGCTAATACGTCTTGTAGGGGTGAAAACGGTCGGAAACGATCGGAATCGGTGGCATCTCTTCGGAAATGATGCTCGATTGACCGGTAATTGACCATATTTATTATTTAAACTACTCAATATCGATATTAATATGATGCAGAAAGAATTATGAAAAAACAAAATTTAAAAATAGCCAAAAACGGTATGGTCGGAACGGTACCCCATATACGGAAACAACGCTCGGTCGATCGGGAATTTCCATGACCGTTTTCACCCCTAACGTCTTGTATTTTGAAAGAAAAGAAATAGATGGCATTAATTACATGCTTGCGACAACACATAGGGCTTAAATTGCGATGTAGATGGAAGAGACAAAATAAATAGAAAGCCCCCACACGAGCTAGCGAATGGTGCTCATTTCAAGCTGCTAAATCTCTCATTCTCCCTGCACGAGGCAGGGGGAGACAGTGAAAGCGAAGGGATTGGCCTCGGTCTCGGGAGGAGATAAAGAAAGGCCAGCGATCGATCGAGCAGATCAATCAACCAGCGGGTCGAGAGGATTTAGTAGTAAAACTTGGTACTTAGGCTGTGTTTAGTTGAGGGGGAAGTTTGGATTTTGGTTGAAATTGAAGATGATGTGACTGAAAAGTTATGTGTGTATGACAGGTTGATGTGATAGAAAATGACTGAAGTTTGGATCCAAATTTTGGATCTAAACACAGCCTTAGTGGAGAGTTTTATTTACCAAAAGTACCATACCATCTAAAGAGAGTTTTGAATTGATAAAGAAAATAATAAAACCTCCAATGTACTCCCTAAGATGTTTTAACTTTGGTCAAATTCAAAGTGCTTCTAGTTTAACCAAATTTATAAAAAAAAAGATAATATTTTCGACCCAAGATAATTTTATCATAAAAATATATTTAATCATTAATTTAATGAAATTAATTTAGTAATATAAATATTATTATATTTGTCTATAAACTTAGTCAAACTTGAAACAATTTGACTTTGATAAAAGTTAAAATATCTTGTAACCTAAAACAGAGGAAGTATAATTTTATTTCGCGATTTTATAGGTTGGTCGTAACGTCTAATAACGATGCATGTGATTGGATGAAATGAAACTAGCTAGCCCCCAAACTGCACAATTGTAAACATGATGTATGTGAATGTTATATTGCCATGTCACCAAATTTAACTTACATGCATGATATCTTTATTTATTATTGAATGAAACTCCGATGAAATTACCATTGGGATTGGTCTTTAAGGACGACGGGAGAGAAGAGAGATCGAAACCAAAGCTTGTGCTATATCTTGCAGTGCATAGCCAGTGCTGTCACTCAGCCTGCAGTTTATTGTACAACTGTGCAGTTCCGAAACAAACAAGCCAACAGCCCATGTGGTCGTCTCCTTCCCATAACCTCATCGATCACAAGGACCAATGGATATTCCCCCCTTTCATATCATTTATCATATGCCCTTCAATTCCCGAGCTCTCTCACTAACCAGCTACTACTAGTTTCCCACCAATCAGTGCTCACTGCTCACCTCAGTCAGTCAGTAGTTCAGTACAGGCAGCAGCATCAGCAGCAGCTTCTTCTTCTTCTTCGATTGGGTTCTTGATCGTCGTCGTCGTCGATCTGTGCCTGTATGTACAAGCTCGCTTGTTTCATGATTCATGGTGTTGATTTATTCATGGCGACCTATGGCGTATCTGCAGGAGGAGAAGGAGGAGAAGTACGTGGAAATTAAGTGAAGGTCTCAGAGACGGCGAGAAGTATGTGGGAGTCGGAGAGCGAGAGCCACGGCGGCGAGCGGGGGCTCGTCCCCGTCGGCGGCGGCGGCGGCTCCGGCCGGCACGAGGCGGCGCTCAAGAACGACGGCTTCGTCCGCAGAGACCGGTCTTGGTACGTACTTAATTAGTAACACTAATAGTAATTACTAGTGGTTAATTAATTAAGCTGAATCTCGCGCACGTACGTACGTACACATTATTGTTCTAAATTTGTTGCTTCGTTTTTGAGCAGGTATGTCAACAGTGACATCCCCAGCGATCTGCTCGTCAAAGTGGGAGACGTGAACTTCTATCTTCACAAGGTATACAAGTTGCGTCGCAAATAGAATCCTGAGAGTTTCTTGATTTGTACTCATGTTGCAACTAGCAAAGCTAGTATACATTCTCTTAACCATACATGCTAGTTTTGGTTAGTGTACGAGATTTTACATGCATATCACTCATGCATGAGCCTTAATTAATTAGCTGTTAATTTGGTTGATCACGATGGATCAGTATCCGATGATCTCCCGGAGCGGGCGGATGAGCCGCGCCGTGTACGAGTCGTCAGCGGCAGATGAGGCAGAGGCGGACGCGGCGGCGGCGGCGGTGGCGGTGGTGGAGATGGGCGACCTGCCGGGTGGCGCGGCGTCGTTCGAGCTGGCGGCGCGGTTCAGCTACGGGATGGCGGTGGACCTGACGGCGGCGAACATCTCCGGGCTGCGCTGCGCCGCCGAGTACCTGGAGATGAC
>CM020179.1:24282127-24310991 GCA_009805545.1 Oryza longistaminata | reverse complement strand
CGTCACTGCCCTCGCAGCTCCGCGCCGCCACCGCAGCCGTCGCCGCCGCCACCGCCGCCAACGGTCGTGAGGAAGAGAAGAACGAACAGGGGAGGGAGAGAAGAACGAACAGAGTATGGGCTTGGCCCATATTACTTTGTGTGCTGACGTGGCAAGGGCTGACGTGGCATCCGACGTGGCAAAAACCACGGTAAAAACAGCCTGGGGGGTTAAGTGTCCGGTATTGATAGTTCGAGGGTGTACTATACCCGGTTTTGTAGTTCGGGGGTGTATTTTAGACAAGTATAAGAGTTCGATGGTGTAAAATGGACTTTTCCTAAAAAAAAAAACCAATCTAGTATTGGATGGGACGTTTTCTAGTACAACGAATTTGGACAAGAGTATGTTTAGATTTGTTGTACTAGAAAACATCACATCCAATATGAGGTTGGGTTTTTATAGGATGGAGGAAGTATTGTACAGTGGCCTCGCGTAAACCCTATACCAGTATTTTGTTACTACAGAACAGATGACAAACCTCCTCTCCTCCTTTACACTAACCTCCAATATCCAAACCTTTTTAAAGCACCAGAATTTTCATCCACGGTAACTTACATGGCTTTTGCGTGCCTACCATTATATGCTTGTAGTAAGAGGAATTTCATGTACTTGAAAAAAAATATCTTGAGGTTACACTAAAATTTTTTATACTTTAAGATATTATAAGTACCTAGAGGTATCAAATTTTACACTAAAACATATGTTACCTCTGGGTACCTTTGTAAGGATGGTAAAATTACCCTTTTACTAATGTTTTCCGTGATATATTTTGTATTTTGTAAAGAGAAGATGCATTATTGCAAGGACATGATGTTTTTTTTTCTCGAGTACTTATTCAGCGATCAACTATTGTTGGCCATTGGATGGATCAACGGCATCAACCCGAACAGCTGGATCGTCCTTCTGCATAATTCACCATTAGTGGCATTGGAGCATTGCGAGTAGGAGAGAGGCGGCGAGAAGAAGACAAACACTTCCATGTGTTGTGTCCACGGGAGTAGAAGCTCCATGGTGATCAAGATGGAAGGGCAAGGAAACAGTGTGAAGGATAATGGTTGTTGGGTTAGTTGTAGGGACGAGGGAGAGAAGGGTTAAGGGCAAAAACATGGGGGTGGCATGGTGTGGAGAATATGGGCAGAATCACATCCAAGATCGTCAGATCAATACCACAGTCAGCGGAATATTTCCTCGGACAGGAGTAGGGTATTACTTCTTATCGAGAATGTCTGAACCTGTATAAATCCCTTGTCTCATAACCCATCTACTTTCATAGCTTGATTCTAATTTCGACACATGGTGAGGATAGAGCCAACATGTTTCACCTTCACTGGTTAGGAGACACAAAGCTATGTACAGGGTAGGCCTAGTGGCGGAGCCTGGAAGATTTTTGAGTGTGGATAAATTTCAATATAATTTATATTTGTTATAGAAATTCCATCATCAATTTACTCATCAATATTAAAATTTAATGAAGTTTTCACCACGAGCCCTAGCGGCTGTCCGGGCTAGCTAGGGTAGCTTCATCACGGGGTAAGGCTGGAGGAGTAGAAGGTGGTGCGGGAGGTATCAAAGGTGTTAGGACGAACTCAAGTTGTGGGTCATTAGAAATCTCTAGGTTTGAAAAGAAATGACAACTATGCGAAAAAAAAAAGAATATAATAAGGTATCCAACATAAATAATAGATTGCATTAGTTGCATGTATATCATGACTTCTAATTTATGGCTTTATTTCCCTTTCGAAGAATGTGACATGTCCACAAATGTGAAGGAGCAGATAGGACAGGGTTTTTTTTTTTTTTACTAACATGTAAAAAGGATTTATGCATCAATATATCAAGAGAATAAAAGTTTAAATAACACATCTGTTTCTAAATAATTGTCACTAGATGCTGTTCATATTTATATTCAAAGTCTGACCACGTATATTTTAGCAATAATTTATAAATATGAAAAAATGTACCCTCTCTCAAAAAGAAACGTACTATGTTATATTATGAAAATGTGTTGATGCTAGATTATATAATGTCCATTTACCAAAGCATAACAAATTGAAATATTGTTCGTGATGAAAGGTGAAACATCAATAATGGTGACAGGTAAATAAAAACAGAGGGAGTACAACCTAGCCCCCTCGGCAACTACCGAAATTTTCAAAAATATATACCATTACAAGTCATCGTTGTTGTTTTTTTTTTAACGAGTTGCCATTACAAGGTACAGAGCTCCCACAGCTCCATAATAAAAGAGCAGGGAAACTGGAGGAGCGGGGAATGAGAGGCAGTATCATGCGATGAGGCTAGAACAGTAGCACTCGTGAGCCGTCTCTGATACAGCTCCAAAAATTTATGGAGGACTGGGCCGGGTTGGGATCGATCGGCATCGGCACACACAGACACACAGTGCCCCTGTCCGTTGGTGGAAAGCTCATCCTCCTCCTGTAGTTCCTGCTGCTGGCTGCTGCTGCTGCTGCTGCTGTACACACGCCATATGCCGGGCACATTCATGAATCATGAAGCACCATCTCCTGTGCTTTGCTCTTTGTCTGCACACGGCGACCGTGTCGACACCAGCAGCAGTCCCAGTGTAACAACTGTTGCAGCGGTTTTCTCACACTCCTGTGCACTATGCCAGCATGTGTTACATGTGCATTACACAAAATTTAAAAATGTTGTTAAAGATTTTTTTTTAAAGAAAATTGCTCAAGGTCATGTAGCGGTCATGGCTTCTACTACACACGTCCCAAAATGTAGCAATTTAGCATGGACTATAAATCTAAACATATCCCATATCCAGATTTATAGTCCCAAGATAAGGGTGTCTTTAGTTCTTTGGGTGTAAAGTTTTTAAAGTATACGGACGCACATTTGAAGTATTAAACGTAGACTAATAACAAAACAAATTATAGATTCCACTTGTAAACTGCGAGACGAATTTATTAAGCCTAATTAATCCGTCATTAGCAAATGTTTATTGTACAATCATATTGTCAAATCATATCATAATTAGGCTCAAAATATTCGTCTCGCAATTTACATGTAAACTGTGCAATTGATTTTTTTTCCCCACATTTAATGCCCTATGTATGTGTCCAAACATTTGATGTAACGTTTTTGGCCAATTTTTTTTTGGATTTACACAAGGCCTAAATCTAAAGTTGCTATATTTTTAGGGCTCATTCGAAATGCATGATTGAAAAAACATAGAAATAGGAAAAATATAAGAATAGGATAGGAATGCAAGTGTAAAACAGAGGAATCGAAAACGTAGGAATTACATGTGAATATGTGTGGATGGAGTAAAGGAAAAAACATAGGAATATTTAGAAGAAAATAGGTGCACTATTACAAAATTATCACATACTACTAGTGAATTAAACAACATTAATCAACCTAATAATGTGCTTTAGTTGCTTGATGGCATGATTTGCCTCGTTCCCATGCGTAGGGAGAGAAAAAAGAGGTCAGCATGGATTTTTTTTCCTGTGATCTTCCAGTGATATGGCTAGCGCAGGAAATTTCCCTATGTATTTCCTACAAACGTTTTCCTGTGATCCGAATGACGCCACATTAAAGCAATCCATAGGAACCAAAATCCTTCATTTATCCTGTGTTTCTCCTCCATTCCGAATAAGCCTTTAGGATGGATGAAGGGACTGTTCAGATTGATGCCATTTTCAACCCTACCATTTTTTCGCAAAGTTGCTAGAAAAAATGTCTACGTTTAGTTTGTTACCAAATTTAGTAAATATATAAGAAATCCACCAAAATCTTGGCAATATTACCATCAGGCCCGAAGTACTCGGTAAGCAAGAAGCCAAGTGGCAAATGTTCCATGGCTGGCTGCAAGCCTGCAAGCGTTCACCAAGTGAGGTTTCTAGCATCTAGCTTGTATGACGCTATGACTGCAGATTTGCATCAGGATGCTCCTCTGCCTCTGCCCCTAGTGCCTAGCCGTGTCTGTCCTGGGCCAACATGAATGGAAAATTGGAGAGCACATCGGCTAAGGAAGCCACAATTACTTACAGGAATCAACTAAATATTATATATTATAAAGCTAAAAACAACCTAAACAAAGTTTCTAAACAATGCTGATGTTGATTTCTAAACAATCGATAGCCTCATAAGCTAATTACAACACGCAAAAAGGTCATTAGATATTCAATAGCTGCATCAGAAATAACTGACTTCTCCCAGCTGCGAAGCATATATAATCTCACCAAATCATCCTACTTGCACATCATTTTTACGAGAAGCATAAGTAATAAGCTTAACAAACCTTCTCCTAGATAAGCATCATGTATATGACGAATAACCCTAGAAGTTGTACCGGTTGCAGCATCAAAAAAAAAAAAAAGGAAGGAAATAGTCGCACATCACATAGCTCAGTTTTATTAGCGAGTCAAAATTTCTTGAAAGAATAAGAACAACTCTTATTGTCTACAAGCTTTTTAGGTTCTACTCGGTACTCACTGACACAAATCTGCAGGTACCATTTCAGATAATACCTGCTGTCTCACCAACTTCTTTATGGCCATCTATAAATATCTCATCACACGCTACTATGCTTACTGGACCAAAACCTCGTTTTCCATTGGAGGAAACAAGAGAGAAGCCTCTCATCAACTCACAAGCTGCTGGTTACCGTAGTAAGGGTAGGCCCCATATGCTGCTGCATACATGTTTGGGTGTGGAAGTGGCGACGCATAGCCATATCCACCGTAGAAAGGTGTACCGTAGTACATGCCATTGCGCCGGTGGCCGGAATCACCCCTAGACTGAAAAAACAGAAATTCAAATGTGTGAGCAGAAGAAATTAGCTCAAACACCTCTATTTTACTTTACAGATGGTGGGTAATGAATAGAGATGATAACAATATCCATACGTATTGTAAAGCTTTTTTGAGCTGACAAGAAGTAACATGAGTAAGCATCACAAGTCACAGCAACTCCATGGAACAAGAGTAACCATGCAACAACAAGAAAATTTAAGTCCCAGGAGAAACACAGTATTAAAGCTGAGAAGAGAGAAATAGTTGTATTTGATAGAATCTCCCTTGCATCATCCAGACATGGATACAAACAGGTTTCAAAAAGGTAGCAATAATATATGTTGTGGTATACTTGGTGATATGCACAGCAGAAGAAAGAACTCAAGCTACCAGTGAAGTTTGAAGCTAAGTCACAGAAGTTCCCAGGTCAATGGTTCGAGGAACCAGAATGAGGAATGGGGGATGCCATCTTCCAAAAACATGGGATGACAGGGTACCTGCTGGTTACGGGTATGGGTTGAGAACTAAAATATTTACACGGCTCGCAGCCTCTGCTATCCTCAGCTGCCGACATCACTGGCCCCACGAGCAAGTCGACTCGAGGGCATTGACCGCATCTCCGTCACCATCCATTCCTCTCTTCACCACCTCCCCCTTCTGCTCGAGCTTTGTCTGCTGGCCGAGGCGACGCCATGGATGCCATAGACCAAGCAGCAACCCATCGATGTCTGAGATGACCTAGGCAGCGACCCTCAACCAGGGACAAAGTTCCCAGAACTTGGAACGCTGGCTTGTCCCGTGAACCAGGTTGCTTAGGTATGTTTACGACTGTCTAACTAGGTCATGTTTACCACTGTCTAACTAGGTTATTCTTTTTTCTTTCTTGTTTTCTGGCAAATAGACACCTGAGTCCCAAAAGTAGCCATGACACAACCATCTCAGTATGCATTCAGACAGCAAAGTCTTCCTTGCATTCTGATGGTGATGGGGGATAAGCTACTGAAGTGGTGGATGAGCACATGAAGGCATGAGCAGCAGCAGCTCCTACCAGCCTTATGCCACGTAGAGTCCACATGCACAGTGCCCGCCGCCCACTAGTCAGATTCACCCCCTCATGGCATCCCACATGCACCGCTCGTGGCAGATGAGCTCATAATAGCATGGCCCTAAAGATGATGGAGGTTATGCAACTAGTTTTGGACAGGGAGATCAACATCAGTTCGAAAATCTCCAAAGCTAGAGTAGGAGGATCGGATTTAGAAGCATGTAGTTTTCCCAGTCCACTGGTAGAGGCCTGTGTGCCCTATGGTGCGATGATGGTGGGATTAGTCACATGAAGAACTTACATATGTTGAATTCAGCAAATAAGAACACACACTCCAGCCATAGCACCTCCATGTTAACCCTTTTATCACAAAGTGAGCACAAAACTGTAAGTGGGGTGCTATGCGTATGTAGGCTCACTCCTCAGAAGAGTTGGACCAATGCACATTTTAGAAGCTAGATGCTCTAGTTGGTATCAGAGAAGAAGATTCATTGTATGAGTGCGTATGCATTTGAGCTGCCAAGGGTGTTAGTCCCTAAGAGGAGTGAAGTTAACACTGTAGCCAATTAGTAGATGGCCGAGTGGCCCATTGTGTGGTGCTGGTTAGAATGTTAGATTAGTCCTACATGGAGAATTTAGATTTGTTCATGGAGGAAGAAAGTATAGGTGGGGTGCAATATCCTATGCATAGGTGGACCTGCTCCTTGGTAGAGCTATGCTAATTCGAATTTTGGAAGCTGGGGTATTACAAGGCAGCATCAGAGGAACTCAAGTTGGATGGATCAGATCTTTGACAGTCTCTAACAAGGAGATTGCTCCATGAGAAGTGGCAACACATGTAGCAAGTTGATCTCAGGCTGTCAAGCACAGGTGCCTTGTTGCCTTATGTAGGGGCTCTTGAAGCCTCTAGGCAGTAGGCAGAAAAAAGCATAGGCAAACAGGTCATATCTTGACACATTTATTTCGGGTGGTCTAGCTTGAGGCAAAATCAACAATATGCAGCAAATCCATGATTGAATAGCTTGATTTCATCGACAAAGAGAACAAATTCTTGAACCATTGCCGTAGTCAAGAGTCTTAGCTAGTGGTGATAGTGTACTCCAGCGAGTACACATGTGACCTTGCAAAAGTCAGGCTACTGGGATATACTAAGAGTAAAAGGCCTCTTCATTTGTTGATTCAGAACAAAGACAAAAGCACTTCATTTTTGTGTTTTGTATTTAAACCAAGATTACTCCCTTCCATACATTGTAAATCCTTCCACAAACTGCAAAGCGCTTTGGATAGGATACCCATATGCATGTATATGATGCATTTCATAGACTCCGCACGGAAAATTTATTCACTGATGATTTGCAATTGTCCACTTATCAAGTTTTGAACATGTCAATCAGAGTTAAAGTGAGTAACTTAAGGAATGAGTCAAAAGTCACCACCTGTTTGCTTGCTGGACTGCGGCCCCAGGAAAGACGCACTGCCTGCTTTCCAATTGTTGATCCATTCAACCCTTGCAGTGCTTCTTCTGCATCAGGTCTACACAACAAAGATGTGCAATTTTACATGATCTCAATTTTTTACCAGTAAATCGATAAATATTTAAGCATTCAACAATTTATTACTTAAGGATGCATCGAGTAAGGATAAAATGTTTTAGATATACCTGTTGACAAATTGAACAAAACCACACTGTTTGCCAACAGGAATTTTAACAGAGGCAAGATCACCATACTTAGCAAATGCTTTCCTTAGTTCATCTTCAGTAGCGTTGGGATCAAGCCCACCAACATATATCTGCAGCCATATTAGATATAAGATGTTTTTTTATTTACAAGTTATGTTAGAAGCTAACAAATTAGCAATGGAAACAAGTAGAACATACCGTCCTGTTAGTTGAGTCACTATCTGACTGCCTTGGTGGGGAGGAGCCAGAATCACCTGAAGTAAAAATAATATAAAGATTAAAAATATGTCCAATGGGAGAAAGTGAGAAACAATTATCAAACCTAGAATGTTTTCAAATGTGATACTATATTACTACTCTTTCACAACCCACATATTCCCCCCATATGTTGGCCCTGGCTTTAGCCTACCAGACCATACGCTGAAGCTGAAGCAGGCTGACCAGGCCATACAAGATTACAACACTTTGGAAATTTAGGAAACTTTAAATGATAGGCAGGGAAGATTCATAAGGTAAAAAAAATTTAATATAAAATTTGATATCTTCTAGCATCGGTATAAGAGATATTAAATTTACAATAATAAAATGGTATCTTCTCAAAAACTATAAAACACCACGACACCGGTAGGAGGCAATATACTGCTGGGAAAAAAAATGTTGCATGGATAGGATTTTGTGCCTATAGAACTGTAGCTTCTAGCAAGAATTGTACAGTCCTCGTGCAAACCCTATGCCAGTATTTTGTTACTACAGAACAGATGACAAACCTCCTCCTCTCCTTTACACTAACCTCCAATATCCAAACCCTTTTAAATCACCAGAATTTTCATCCACGGTAACTTACATGGCTTTTGCGTGCCTACCATTATATGCTTGTAGTAAGAGGAATTTCATGTACTTGAAAATTTTCTAGAGGTACCAATTTTTACGTTAAAAAATATGGTACCTCTAAATATTTTCTCAAGGATAGTAAAATTACCCTTTTACTAATGTTTTCCGTGATGTATTTTATATGTTGTAGAGAGAAGATGCATTATTGCAAGGACATGATGTTTTTTTCTTGAGTACTTATTCAGCGATCAACTATTGTTGGCCATTGGATGGATCAACCCGAACAGCTCAATGAGGACCGGCCTTCTGCATAATTCACCATTAGTGGCATTGGAGCATTATGGGTGCGAGTAGGAGAGGCGGCAAGAAGAAGACAAATACTTCCATGTGTTGTGTCCACGGGAGTAGAAGCTCCATGGTGATCAAGATGGAAGGGCAAGGAAACAGTGTGAAGGATAATGGTATGTTGGGTTAGTTGTAGGGATGAGGGGGAGAAGGGTTAAGGGTGAGAACATGGGGGTGGCATGGTGTGGAGATTATGGGCAGAATCGTATCCAAGATCGTCAGATCAATATCACAATCGGCGGAATATTTCCCCGGACGGGAGTAGGGTATTACTTCTTATTGAGAATGTCTGAACCTGTATAAATTCCTTGTCTTATAACCCATCCACTTTTGTAACTTGTTCGTCACCCCTTTTAGTATTGCCGATTTTTAGTTTCGAGACATGGTGAGGATGGAGCCAACATGTTTCACCTTCACTGGTTAGGAGACACAAAGCCATGTACGGGGTAGGCTTAGTGGCGGAGTCTGGAAGATTTTTTAGTGTGGATAAACTTCAATATAATTTATATTTGTTTCATCAATATTAAAATTTAATGAAGTTTTCACCGCGAGCCCTAGCAGCTGTCCAGGCTAGCTAGGGTGGCTCCGTCACGGGGTAAGGCTGGAGGAGTAGAAGGTGGTGCGGGAGGTATCAAAGGTGTTAGGACGAACTCAAGTTGTGGGTCATTAGAAATCTCTAGGCTTGAAAAGAAATGACAACTATGGGAAAAAAACAATAAATATAATAAGGTATCCAACATAAATAATAGATCGCATTAGTTGCATGTATATCATGACTTCTAATTTATGGCTTTATTTCCCTTTCGAAGAATGTGGCATGTCCACAAATGTGAATGAGCAGATAGGACAGTTTTTTTTTACTAACATGTAAAAAGGATTTATGCATCAATATATCAAGACAATCAAAGTTTAAATAACACATCCGTTTCTAAATAATTGTCACTAGATGCTGTTCATATTTATATTCAAAGTCTGTCCACGTATATTTTAGCAATAATTTACGTTATATACAGTACATATAATGTAAAAGTTACAGTTTTGTAAAAATTTCTCATGCTATTGTTGCAGAAACTGAAACATGTCGCTAATGTTGCAGCAAACTGATAGTTTTATTACTAAAGTTACAGTTTTCTAAAATTTACTCTATTATTAATGATGAAAGGTGAAACATCAATAATGATGACAAGTAAGTAAAAACAGAGGGAGTACAACCTAGCCCCCTCGGCAACTACCGAAATTTTCAAGAATATATACCATTACAAGTCATCGTTGTTTTTCTTTTTAACGAGTTGCCATTACAGGGTACAGAGCTCCTACAGCTCCATAATAAAAGAGCAGGGAAACTGGGGGAGCGGGGGAATGAGAGGCAGTAGCATCAGGCTAGAATAGTAGCACCCGTGAGCCGTCTCTGATACAGCTCCAAAAATTTATGGAGGACTGGGCCGGGTTGGGATCGATCGGCATCGGCACACACAGACACACGGTGCCCCTGTCCGTTGGTGGAAAGCTCATCCTCCTCCTGTAGTTCCTGTTGCTGGCTGCTGCTGTACACGCCATATGCCGGGCACATTCATGAATCATGAAGCACCATCTCCTGTGCTTTGCTCTTTGTCTGCATACGGCGACCGTGTCGACACCAGCAGCAGTCCCAGTGTACCAACTGTTGCAGCGGTTTTCTCACACTCCTGTGCACCATGCCAGCATGTGTTACATGTGCATTACACAAACTTTAAAATGTTGTTGAAGATTTTTCTTTAAAAAAGAAAACTGCTCAAGTTCCTGTAGCGGCCATGGGTTTGTGGCTGTCCAAAAATTAGCCAAAACTTAAAAGCTATCAAGTTTAAAGCATATATATGATTAGTACGAAATATGCATAATTTCATGTTATATCACCATATTCATATTCACTATATTCATGTTATATCACTATATTCATATTTTAAAGTACTTTCATGTGATGTTAATTTCATATTTGTTAGAAACATAACATGAAATAAATTAATGATCAAAATATATCATCGAAGACCGTGTAAAAAAAATATAGACCTTATAATTTGGGACAGATGGAGTATATTTAAGAAGGGACAGAGTACTCAGTAAGCAAGAAGCCAAGCAGCAAAGGTTCTGGTAGTAATGGCCATGGCTTGGCTGCAAGCCTGCAACTATCCTCTAGCTTGTAGGGACTGTTTTAGGGGAGCTTCTAGCAACTACAGTTTACAGTTTCTCTTAGAATCTCCAGTTGCCAGAAGCTTTTTACTCAGATTCTAAGAATCCATAGTTCTAGAATATGGAAAATGAACTAGAAGCCGGAAAATGAACTGGAAGCCAGAAGTTGAGAAACCTAGCTTCTCCAGATTCTCACCAGCTGAACTCCTCGCTGCTTCTCAGAATCTTAACCTCCTCAAACACACCCGTAGTATGGCTGCAGATTTGCATCAAGTGCCTAGCCGTGTCTGCCTGTCCTGGGCCAACATGATAATGGGGAAATTGGAGAGCGCATCGGCTAAGGAAGCCACAATTACTTACAGTGGTCAACTAAATATTACTTTCTGAGTATTATAAAGCTAGAAATAACCTAGACAAATTTTCTAAACAATGTTCCATTCAAAAAAAAACAAAGTTTCTAAACAATGCTGATGTTCTTTTTTAAAAAAATAATACTTTTCCATGGCACGAATAATCGATAGCTTCATAAGCTAATTACAACACGCAAGGTCATTAGATATTCAATAGCGGCATCAGAAATAACTGAATTCTCCCAGCTGCGAGGCATTTATAATCTCATCAAATCATCCTATTTGCACATCATGTTTACGAGAAGCATAAGTAATAAGCTTAACAAACCTTCTCCTAGATAAGCATCATGTATATGACGATTAACCCTAGAAGTTGTACCAGTTGCAGCATCAAAAAAAAAAAAGGAAGGAAATAGTCGCACATCACATAGCTCAGTTTTATTAGCGAGTCAAAATTTCTTGAAAGAATAAGAACAACTCTTATTGTCTACAAGCTTTTTAGGTTCTACTCGGTACTCACTGACACAAATCTGCAGGTACCATTTCAGATAATACCTGCTGTCTCACCAACTTCTTTATGGCCATCTATAAATATCTCATCACACGCTACTATGCTTACTGGACCAAAACCTCGTTTTCCATTGGAGGAAACAAGAGAGAAGCCTCTCATCAACTCACAAGCTGCTGGTTACCGTAGTAAGGGTAGGCTCCATATGCTGCAGCATACATGTTTGGGTGTGGAAGTGGCGACGCATAGCCATATCCACCGTAGAAAGGTGTACCGTAGTACATGCCATTGCGCCGGTGGCCGGAATCACCCCTAGACTGAAAAAACAGAAATTCAAATGTGTGAGCAGAAGAAATTAGCTCAAACACCTCTATTTTACTTAACAGATGGTGGGTAATGAATAGAGATGATAACAATATCCATACGTATTGTAAAGCTTTTTTGAGCTGACAAGAAGTAACATGAGTAAGCATCACAAGTCACAGCAACTCCATGGAACAAGAGTAACCATGCAACAACAAGAAAATTTAAGTCCCAGGAGAAACACAGTATTAAAGCTGAGAAGAAGAGAAATAGTTGTATTTGATAGAATCTCCCTTGCATCATCCAGACATGGATACAAACAGGTTTCAAAAAGGTAGCAATAATATATGTTGTGGTATACTTGGTGATATGCACAGCAGAAGAAAGAACTCAAGCTACCAGTGAAGTTTGAAGCTAAGTCACAGAAGTTCCCAGGTCAATGGTTCGAGGAACCAGAATGAGGAATGGGGGATGCCATCTTCCAAAAACATGGGATGACAGGGTACCTGCTGGTTACGGGTATGGGTTGAGAACTAAAATATTTACACGGCTCGCAGCCTCTGCTATCCTCAGCTGCCGACATCACTGGCCCCACGAGCAAGTCGACTCGAGGGCATTGACCGCATCTCCGTCACCATCCATTCCTCTCTTCACCACCTCCCCCTTCTGCTCGAGCTTTGTCTGCTGGCCGAGGCGACGCCATGGATGCCATAGACCAAGCAGCGACCCATCGATGTCTGAGATGACCTAGGCAGCGACCCTCAACCAGGGACAAAGTTCCCAGAACTTGGAACGCTGGCTTGTCCCGTGAACCAGGTTGCTTAGGTATGTTTACGACTGTCTAACTAGGTCATGTTTACCACTGTCTAACTAGGTTATTCTTTTTTCTTTCTTGTTTTCTGGCAAATAGACACCTGAGTCCCAAAAGTAGCCATGACACAACCATCTCAGTATGCATTCAGACAGCAAAGTCTTCCTTGCATTCTGATGGTGATGGGGGATAAGCTACTGAAGTGGTGGATGAGCACATGAAGGCATGAGCAGCAGCAGCTCCTACCAGCCTTATGCCACGTAGAGTCCACATGCACAGTGCCCGCCGCCCACTAGTCAGATTCACCCCCTCATGGCATCCCACATGCACCGCTCGTGGCAGATGAGCTCATAATAGCATGGCCCTAAAGATGATGGAGGTTATGCAACTAGTTTTGGACAGGGAGATCAACATCAGTTCGAAAATCTCCAAAGCTAGAGTAGGAGGATCGGATTTAGAAGCATGTAGTTTTCCCAGTCCACTGGTAGAGGCCTGTGTGCCCTATGGTGCGATGATGGTGGGATTAGTCACATGAAGAACTTACATATGTTGAATTCAGCAAATAAGAACACACACTCCAGCCATAGCACCTCCATGTTAACCCTTTTATCACAAAGTGAGCACAAAACTGTAAGTGGGGTGCTATGCGTATGTAGGCTCACTCCTCAGAAGAGTTGGACCAATGCACATTTTAGAAGCTAGATGCTCTAGTTGGTATCAGAGAAGAAGATTCATTGTATGAGTGCGTATGCATTTGAGCTGCCAAGGGTGTTAGTCCCTAAGAGGAGTGAAGTTAACACTGTAGCCAATTAGTAGATGGCCGAGTGGCCCATTGTGTGGTGCTGGTTAGAATGTTAGATTAGTCCTACATGGAGAATTTAGATTTGTTCATGGAGGAAGAAAGTATAGGTGGGGTGCAATATCCTATGCATAGGTGGACCTGCTCCTTGGTAGAGCTATGCTAATTCGAATTTTGGAAGCTGGGGTATTACAAGGCAGCATCAGAGGAACTCAAGTTGGATGGATCAGATCTTTGACAGTCTCTAACAAGGAGATTGCTCCATGAGAAGTGGCAACACATGTAGCAAGTTGATCTCAGGCTGTCAAGCACAGGTGCCTTGTTGCCTTATGTAGGGGCTCTTGAAGCCTCTAGGCAGTAGGCAGAAAAAAGCATAGGCAAACAGGTCATATCTTGACACATTTATTTCGGGTGGTCTAGCTTGAGGCAAAATCAACAATATGCAGCAAATCCATGATTGAATAGCTTGATTTCATCGACAAAGAGAACAAATTCTTGAACCATTGCCGTAGTCAAGAGTCTTAGCTAGTGGTGATAGTGTACTCCAGCGAGTACACATGTGACCTTGCAAAAGTCAGGCTACTGGGATATACTAAGAGTAAAAGGCCTCTTCATTTGTTGATTCAGAACAAAGACAAAAGCACTTCATTTTTGTGTTTTGTATTTAAACCAAGATTACTCCCTTCCATACATTGTAAATCCTTCCACAAACTGCAAAGCGCTTTGGATAGGATACCCATATGCATGTATATGATGCATTTCATAGACTCCGCACGGAAAATTTATTCACTGATGATTTGCAATTGTCCACTTATCAAGTTTTGAACATGTCAATCAGAGTTAAAGTGAGTAACTTAAGGAATGAGTCAAAAGTCACCACCTGTTTGCTTGCTGGACTGCGGCCCCAGGAAAGACGCACTGCCTGCTTTCCAATTGTTGATCCATTCAACCCTTGCAGTGCTTCTTCTGCATCAGGTCTACACAACAAAGATGTGCAATTTTACATGATCTCAATTTTTTACCAGTAAATCGATAAATATTTAAGCATTCAACAATTTATTACTTAAGGATGCATCGAGTAAGGATAAAATGTTTTAGATATACCTGTTGACAAATTGAACAAAACCACACTGTTTGCCAACAGGAATTTTAACAGAGGCAAGATCACCATACTTAGCAAATGCTTTCCTTAGTTCATCTTCAGTAGCGTTGGGATCAAGCCCACCAACATATATCTGCAGCCATATTAGATATAAGATGTTTTTTTATTTACAAGTTATGTTAGAAGCTAACAAATTAGCAATGGAAACAAGTAGAACATACCGTCCTGTTAGTTGAGTCACTATCTGACTGCCTTGGTGGGGAGGAGCCAGAATCACCTGAAGTAAAAATAATATAAAGATTAAAAATATGTCCAATGGGAGAAAGTGAGAAACAATTATCAAACCTAGAATGTTTTCAAATGTGATACTATATTACTACTCTTTCACACCCACCCACATATTCCCCCCATATGTTGGCCCTGGCTTTAGCCTACCAGACCATACGCTGAAGCTGAAGCAGGCTGACCAGGCCATACAAGATTACAACACTTTGGAAATTTAGGAAACTTTAAATGATAGGCAGGACAGAAACAGAGTGCTTCAAAACAAACTCTTCAAATTTGGTAATACCTGAAGATCTTCTAGGTGTTGCAGGTCCTATACGAATTGGCCGGGTAGAGCAATATGCACCATTCATTTCAGTCATCGCATGAGTTTTGTCGTTATCATCTCCAAACCTAACAAAGCCGTAGCCCCTAGAACGTCCGGTGTTTGCATCAATAATAACTTTAGCTCCTTTTACAGATCGGTATTTTTTGGCAAAAAGATCCATCAACATTTCATCCGTAACATCAACAGCCAGATCACCAACAAATATTGAGTGATCAGAAGCAAGTTCGGAGCGCTTTTCTCCCATGCTATATGATGCCCAGTTTAACTTAAAAGCTCGGTCGGTATTAGGCATTACATGACCAGAAAAATTCTGGAGTGCTTTCTCTGCTGATGCATGAGAAAAGAACTCAACAAAACCATAACCCTCAGAAACTCCAGAATGTCTATTACGAATAACTTTAATTGTGACCACCTACAAAACAGGTAGGAAGCAAAAAAAAAAAATGGAAATTAGTAATGCACAGAGGACACACTGACAGAAAGATTTAGTCTTTCAGGATACATATTTTTTTCACTTAGTAAATTTCTACTTCCATAAAAGTAGTTGGTGATGATGGTGGTCATTTCCATACCTTTCCCCAAAACATTGAGTTGTTTGGATCGTATTTAGATGGTTTTTGGGCACGTATGCGTATCGGAACATCTATGGAGGATTAAATTGTCCACCATATGTCCATACATGGCTTAATTAAAATTCGATACATCAATTGACCAGATGGGAAAAAAATACTCTGCTAGTACTAGAAAATATTGATTCTCTTCCAAAACATTCTATTAATATAGTTACGTAGACCAATAGTTAAAACGAAGAAAGGGATAAACATACACTTATATTTAATGAAATTATTGCATAATAACTAGCATGATCAACAATTTAATGTAGTTAAATAATTACAACCAAGCGCCAATATATCCAGGCAAAAGCATGCTGTGGACCTCGTGCGTGCAAGAAAGAGAGGGCACGAAAGAGAGCAACACTCGCGAAGATGTTTACGGTTTTAGCAAATCGCAACATTTACAATCAAATTTATCCCACTACACGAGTCAACGTAAATGATGATGCTGTAACCATATACCATCATGAATCCTACAAGGCTTACATATTACAGAATGTTAACCACGCTTCAAAACATGGAATACCAAACAGCAAAAGAGGGAAAACTGTGACATCCTGGCTAATGCACAACAATACGCTAGAAACCGCGGTCTAAAGAGCGTCAAAACTACCCGTGTATTCACTCATACTGCATTAAATGAACTCAAAGTTAAGGCGCCTTCAGCAGCAACCAACCAAATCCTACGGAAAACTAACAACTACAGCATACACAAACAAGAAAGAGCCGCAAAACAAAGCTTTCCATCCCAATCGCGGCACAAAATGAACGAATCAGCGCGCATCCCTACGACGAATCTAGCTGAATTAAAGAGATCCGGTACGGACAAGGCTGGATCGGGGGAGCGAGCGAGCTGGGAATGGGAGGAAGGGACCGGACCTCGCCGCTGGGGCCAAAGCAGTTGTGCAGGTAGCCCTCGTCCATCCAGTACTGGAGGTCCCCGACCCAAATCGTCCGGTTCTCGTCCCCGTTCCCTCCGCCGGATCCACCCCCGGCCCCCGCCGCCGCCGCCTGCGCCTGCTGCGGCTGCGGCTGCCGGCGGCGGGGTGACCGACGCCGGCGGCGCGTAGTGCTTGACGAACTGCGGCGGGGCGGCGGCGCGGGCCGCCACC
Organism: Oryza longistaminata; assembly: GCA_009805545.1. Classification (NCBI taxonomy): domain Eukaryota; kingdom Viridiplantae; phylum Streptophyta; class Magnoliopsida; order Poales; family Poaceae; genus Oryza; species Oryza longistaminata. The sequence goes on along the minus strand of CM020179.1, from coordinate 24,293,903 downwards.
ATGCCGTGCGGCGGCGGGTACGGGATGACCACCCACCTCGGCTGCGCCTGGATGTGGTGGTGCGCGTGCGGGTGCATCCCGTGCGCGTGTGGGTGCGGGTGGTGGTGGTGAGGCGCCGCCGCGCCGCGGCCGCGGCCGCGACCGCCGGGGCCTCGGTGCTCGCGCCGCCGCCGCAGCCATCTGCATCGCCTCGCCTCGCCCTCGCCCGCGCGCGCCGCCGCCGCCGCCGGGAAGCCGCTGGTTGGTGGTCGCGAGAGGAGTGGAGGCGGAGGAGGGGAGCGCGTGGGTTGGGTGAGGCGGGGAATATATATAGGTCGTTAGAAACGGATCTGGGCCGTCAGATCTAGGATTTCGCGGGGGCGCGTGGCCGTCAGATGCGCCGGGCGCGAGAGGCTGACGCGTGGGCCCCCTGGAGGTGTGGGGTGGGGGGGATTTTTAGGGGAAGGGTGGGAGTTGCTGCTCTCTCAGCTCGCTTCTACTTTTGGGCATCCCCCGTAGATGGGAACGAGCGGCTGTTATTGTGCTATTTTGGTAAGCTGTTAAGGTTAATTAAGTTTAATCGATGGTGGTGTTATCGGTTTAATGAACTTTAAATTGCATGTAATTGGGTTTTTTTTAATGTCTAACTATTGGTTTTCAATAGTGTAATTTTTATGGACCAGTAAATTTAGGGCGTAAAGTAACTATAAACAAAGATAACAAATTACTCGCACGGAAATTAATAAATATTGTCCCGGTAAGAATAATAGCTCTAAGCAGCATCGGAAACATTAAGCCCACATGATATATGAGAAAATATATTATTCTTGTTCTAGCATATCAAATGCATAGAGAATGTTTGATAATGCTTGTGATATTACAGTGCAGTAAAATTTGGATGGTACTTCAAGTCTTCACAAGCCCCAATCTAGCCATATAGGCTTTTGCATTCCCACTCTTATAAAATATTCCCTCCATATTTTAATGTATGACGCCGTTGACTTTTCGACTAATGTTTGACCATTCGTTTTATTCAAAATTTTTGTGCAAATGTGAAAATATTTATGCCATGTTTAAAGAACATTTGATGATGAATCAAATCACAATAAAATAAATGATAATTACATAATTTTTTTTGAATAAGACGAATGGTCAAACGTTGGACAAAAAGTCAACGGCGTCTTACATTAAAATATGGAGGTAGTATTAATTAGAAGGCTTTTGCACTCCAACTCTTATTCAATACTATTTTTTCTCTCAGGATCTTCATATTTGGCATGTTTTCTTTCGAGTTGTTAGGTTAAACAACAATCCTAATGTGCTCAATCAATCCTCACTGTTTTTTATGCATCGAAAGGAGAAGCTCATCAGGTTATGTTTTCAATAAATGAGACTAAGTATAGTACGGGTTACCATATTTTTCATGGTATATATCCAAAATGGGTTGCCTTCATGAAGACTATACCACTTCCCCAAAGACCCAAACAGAGAAGTATGAGTTGTTTGCCAAGAAATAAGAAGGGGCAACGAAAGATGTGGAGTGTGATTTCAGGGTATTGCATTCCCTTTTTACCATTGTTCCTCGACTTGCTTGCCTGTGGAAGTGAAAGAGTGTTGGGAAGATCATGCTAGCTTGTATGGTTCTTTATGATATGATAGTCGAATATGAGAAACATGATGCTACCATTCACTTTGACTTGAACGAATATCCAGAGGGTATCATTTGCATTGCCTCCTAAAGTAGATGTTGGTGGTAATTTGTGTATCGCTGATGTGCTGCGCAGAAAAGCTACTATCCGTTCTTATCCACGGCATACTCAACTTAAAAATGATTTGGTTTGAGCCCATTTGGAATAGGTTTGGAAATATCATTTGCAATTTGTCATGGTAGGATACTAATATATGCATGTTTTTGTTCTTCTTTTGCTATAATATTATGGACCAACACGATATCTTGCAGGTACCTTCTTTCAGTATTGTGCTATGGTCTGTTGATTGGTACGGTGGTTATTTGCGGATATGTACTGAACCTCTATGCATAGAATGGTAACAAAAATAAATACGTGACAGTGACAGGTTATTTACACCATGGTCATGTTTGATAGTACAAATTGTAATATTGCATTGGCTAAATGTTTATTCCATACCCTTGTTTCCTTTTCTCTTTCCATGTAGTGACTGAAGGTTGCTGATGCGAATGGGTCGGTTGCTCCTTTCTATTGAAGTTTGAACCATGGGTTTGTACCTTTCTCGTTGTCTAGATTAGTTATTAATGGTTGTCTGGCAAAGACTTATTTAGCAGTATTCTTTAAAATACTTTTTTAGAAAGATTTATGTAATGTTTAAGTGTCTATGTCATGGTGGTATCTGCCATGTGCCACGATCATGCTGGCATATTGCTTAAAAATTGTGTCATCTCGGTATTAAGATGAACATCGTTGCTTGAAGTTTATCTGTATGCATGGTACTCAAAATTAATCAATTATTGCATTTGTCCTAAAATATAATATGTTTTAGCCTTTAGAATTTGTTCTAAAATATAATAATTTTTCTATCAACATTCTCTTCCCGACCAATCACAAACCTCCACCATTTAATTTTCTCACATATCTATACTTATCAACCAATCACAATATTTTCCCATTTAATTCTACCTACTTTCTTAATAACTGTGTCCAACCCTAAAAATCATTATATTTTGAGAAGAATGTGTCGACGAGGGATACTCGCGGACCAGATGAGTTGAGTATTGGGGTACGTTGGAACGAGGGTCTACGTAGTACGACATCAAGCAGACAAAAGACAGGGATTATACTGGTTCAGGCCCCTTAACAGGTAATAGCCCTAGTCCAGTTTATATGAGATTGATGATGACGAGAACAGATTATAAAGAGAGTAGTTGAAACAGAGGGTACCGATGAGATCGTCCTCGAGGGATTCGACGAGATCTCCCGGCAAGTTGGCTCCGTGTACTCTGGCTTCGTAAACTTCGGTGGGTGTGTTGGCAAAGAGATTCGATGATCTTTACCGCCCCCCAGGGGTCCCCTTTTATACCGTAGATTATCTTGACCCCCAAGTAAGGCTTGGAGATATGTAATCCGGCACGGTATAGTAGAGGTTCTATCCCCTCCGAATAGGACTCTTGTAGTTTCTTAACTTATAGAGATATTTTCCATAATTCGAGACGGCTTCCCAACAGCGTATGCGGAACCGATCCGTACACATTAAGGTATACCTTATTCGTATATTTCATAAGTCGTAGGATAGAGGGTATGCCTTATCCGTAACCCTAACAGAATGTATTATCTTTTTCTAAGTATGATTGCTATCATTATGATTGTTGTTTCACATATCTTGATATGTTTTCTTGTTTAATCACCATGATATGAATATATTGTACATGTGTTATTTTGTTGTTTTGGTAATGGTATGGCTGAGCACACAAGTATCTTATTTGATGAAATAGCCACAAAGATATAACCACAGCAGATGATCTGCACATGTAGGCTAGAGATGGCAATGTGCCTCCATTCCCTGTTTCCCTGCAAGGAATTCTCCTATTAATAGGTTAGGATGGTTAGAATTGGTTTTCCATAGGAAATTGAACGGGAGGAATCATGTCCTCGTTGGATTTCATGGGGATGGGGATGATCCTCCGTTCCCCGTCCCTGCCCCCCGGCCCGTGAAGACCTGCAAAGGGATCAAGTTCAACTTTTTTTACTTATCTTATGTGATTATATTACATGTTTTTTTATAAACGATAATATTATGTTTAATTATGTGAATTAGTGGATATATATTGATATATTAATATAAAACATGAATATATGTGTTGTATTGCATATATAATTTGATGTGTATATATTGTTTTAAGCAAGGACGAAGACCCCACAGGGATTAATTCCCAATGCGGGGACAGGCATGGGAAGAAAGTATCCCCGTCGTACTTTGCTGGGACGGTGACAAGAAAAGTTTTGGCTTGCGTGGGCGGAGATACATTCCTCGTCGGTTAATTCCCCGTTGCCATCTCTAATGCAGACATTAAATTCCTAATTGGCAATAGAGTAGACTAACAACCAAACCTATAGCCAGTTTATTATATAAGTGAATCCTAAGTAAACTTCTAGTGACACGACATTACTGTAGAGCCCACTGCTGACTCTCTTATTAGCCTTACTCTTAATGGTCCGGAGTTATTAATATATGAAAAGATTATGCGTTTTATTTATTTTTTTGTGTTATATTTCTATTAGTAAAATAGTATACAATATAAGGAAAGTGGATTTTAAACTCTTAAGGAATGTCCTCTTGTTGTTTGCATGTCACTTAATTTGTTATGAAAATTTTAATTAAAAATTCGAGAAGATTTATTAACATGTGATATATCACTCTGTAAGCATAGAAGTTAAAATTCAACTTTTCCATATCGTAACGAAAAAAAATTGACTGTCAATATATGTTAACTAGTTGTAGCTTAATTTGTTTTTTCGTTGTGATATGTAAAATTTGAATTTTAACTTACATGTCTATGGAGTGATATATCACATGTTAATACATCTTCTTTTTTTTTTTATAACCGTTTAAGTAACATGCAAAAGAAGACGAGGGAACATCCCCTCGAAAGTCTATAATAGTTTCGCACAATATAACTATATAATGAAAATTACCGTGGGGGATTCTCCCACTGTTTCCCAGAAAAAAAAACTACATAAGTCATTCTCCATGCTGAGGCCGTGTTTAGATTCAAACTTTTTTCTTCAAACTTCTAACTTTTCTATCACATCAAATATTTGGACACATGTATGGAGCATTAAATGTAGACGAAAAAAACCAATTACACAATTTGCATGTAAATCACGTGATGGATCTTTTGAGCATAATTACACCATGATTTGACAACGGGGTGCTACAGTGAACATTTGCTAATGATGGATTAATTAGGCTTAATAGATTCGTCTCACAGTTTACAGGCGGAATCTGTAATTTGTTTTGTTATTAGTCTACGTTTAATACTTCAAATATGTGTCTGTATACTTAAAAAAATTTGGACCACGAACTAAACACAGCCTGAACATCAATTTGTGAAAGAAGAGCGACATCCACATTTAAAGAACGTCAACGATGGCGTTGTGTCTATCTAAGAGCAAGTATAATAGTAGGCTATAAGCCGGCTAAATACTGAGGTGGAGGAGAGAAGTGAGAAGAGAGGTGAAGCGGGCTGTAAACTTACAGCCGGCTTGGACACAATAACCAAAAAACTCTGTGAGAGAGACAAGTGGACCCTGTATTGATTGTAAAGAGCTAACTATTGTATGGGTAGGCTGAGAGAAGGCTACAAATAATCTTATAGCCAACGGGTCAGCTGTATTATTAGCCTTGCTCTAATAATGTTGCAGGTGCATTAGTTAATAAGTGCTACAGTTGCAGTGTTGCATGTACAATCATGTTTATATTTACTGTAGTTTCCAAATCAATAATAACTCTTCTTTAAAGTTTAAAATAAATACTATATATTGTCATCCAATTAACGACAAATACAAGGCGACTGTAACTAATCCGGCTTAAACATCCTGAGTGATGTTCTCAGAGAAGCAACAACCGTAACCCAGTTACAAGTAAAACTATCTGGGATCGGAAAAAAAATTAAGATTCACTGAAGCCAAGATTGTAATAATCATAAGCCCCATATACCCATGTCAACCAAACATTTCAACCGTTTCTTGAGATTTACTGTATTAAGGTAAGCGAAGATTTCATTGAGCCACCATTTCTAATGTTTTGCAGCTCGAAATTTTCTCATATGAAAGATGTAGGAAATTCGGGCATTTCATTAACACACTATGTATCAGCAACCATAAAAATCACTCATTTATTCAATCACAGCTTGGCAGAGTTCATCAAATCAAAGTAGGAAATTTTTCGCACACGCAAAAGCAAACAATGGCGCGCGGCCGCTAACTCGGAGATCACGCGGCGTCGGCGCCGGCGGCGTTAACGAAGGCGACCATCCTGTCGAGCAGCTCCTTGGCCTTGTCGCCGTCGGGGTCGAACAGGTGGAAGACGTGGCCCGCCCCGGCGGTCTCCAGCACCTCACCGCGCGCCGCCTTCGCCGCGGCCACCGCGGCGGCGTACGCGTGGGCGCGCCACCTGAGGAAGTCCCTCCGCGGCACACCATGACCCGGTCGCACGCCATCCGCGCCAGCGGCGGCGCGCCGGGCGCCATGGGGTTCATCCGCGGGTCGTCCATGCCGGTGGTGCCCGGGCACGCGTACACCCACAGCCGGCGCCCCTGGCGCGCCCTCGGTCGGGGGGCTCCTCGCCGACGGCCTCCGAGCCCCAGAACCAGGGGTGGATCAGCACCGCGCCCCTGAGGCGGCGCGGGCGGCGCGCGTCGTCGTGGTGGTGGTGCATGGCCAGGTGGTGGCAGATGTTGCCCGCGGCGCTGTCCCCGGCGAGGAACACGCGATCGAGGTCGCCGCGCGCGCGACCCAGGGGTCGGCGGCGGAGAGCACCCAGCGGAGCGCGGCGAGGCAGTCGTCGTAGCCCGCCGGGAGCGGGTGCTCGGGCGCGAGGCGGTAGTCGACGGAGACGCAGAGCGCGGGGCAGGCGCAGCGAGGCGGTTGAGGAAAGGTGGTAGCTCGGGACGCCGCGGACTCCGCCACGAACCCGCCGCCGTGCACGTAGACGACGACGGGTAGGCGCTCGGCAGCGGCGACGGGAGGAGGCAGGTAGAGGCGCGCGAGTAGTCGCCGAGGTGGACGTCCCGGGAGTGGACGCCGGTGGCGGCGTCGTGGCCCGGGCCGACAGGGGGCGCGACGAGGGGGCGCTCCAGGCGGCCGCTCTTGTAGACCCGGAGGATCGGGCCGAACTCGCGGACCACCTCGTCGTCGCCGTCGGCTGCCGTGGACGACGCCATGGTTGCTCGCTCCTCCTCCTCTGCTGCTGCTGCTCACTGGATTTTCAGGAGGAGGAGGAGAATTTGTCTGCGAGTAGCCGAGTACTCGTGTCTTCTTGGGATCTCCGCGGATGTGAAGGGCTAGTCCAAGTAGCGTACATAAGCGCGACGGTTTCCTTGAAAATTACATATATGCCCTCGGCAGAAAGTGGTTTTTCTTTACAATATTACTCCGATTTTGCTATATCTCACTCGAAAGATTTTTTTTTTATCTCTCGCTCGATTTTCTCACTCAGTGTAATTTATGAAACTTACATTATAACTTTTGAATCTTCGCATATAAGTTTTGAAATTTGTAATACGATCATAAAAATCTTTCGAAAGATGCATATGTACTCCCATATTACTCTGTATTACCTAAACGGGCTTCCATAAAATATCCGTGGTTAAATGGGGATGTTCGCTAGTAAAATATATCGTGGACTATGGCCCTGTTTAGATCCCATCTTAAAATTTTTCACCATGTCACATCGAACATTTGAACACCTGTATAAAGTATTAAATTAGGCTAAAAAATAACTAATTACACAGATTACAACTAATTTGCGAGACAAATCTTTTAAGCCTAATTGCTCCATGATTTGACAATGTGGTGCTACAGTAAATATTTGCTAATGACGGATTAATTAGGCTTAATAATTCGTCTCGTGGTTTACTGACGGATTCTATAATTAGTTTTGTTATTAGTCTATATTTAATACTTTAAATGTGTATCCGTATATTCGATGTGACGCATCGAAGCTTTTCAGCGCTGGATCTAAACAACCTACGTTGATTGTTGATCTTGGATCTTCTTTTTTCTTTCTCTAACGCCGGAAGAGCATAGGCTACGTTAGCCATGGCCTATAGAGCTCGCGACCTGCATGGACACCTGCTAGTGCTCACCCACCCTGTCGCCGACATCGGTACCAACGTCCAGTTCCCCGATATAGATGCTTTCCTAGCTTGGGCTCTTCGAGCGTTCGAGCGAGGAAGACGAAAAGCCGAAAGACAATACTATCCGTGATGTAATTCTAGCGAATACGGACGCAGATTCAGCGACATTCCCCCCATAATATTTTCAGTCCACATACCAGTGACTCAATGTTACCGAGAAGACTCACATACCAGTGACTCAATGTCACCGAGAATATTATGGGGAATGTCACAGAATCCCAATCCGCAGACCTAGGCCCTGTTTGTAAGATTAGCCCAGAGCTAATTTTGAGAGCTAATGTTTAGTCATAAATTGATAGGCTAAACATGCCTAGGGGTGGTATGTTTGGATCCATGGGCTAATTCAAGGCTAAAAAGTGAAGAGATAGTAGAAAGAGAGGAGAGAGAGGGAGAGGGAGAGCTGTTTTTAATGGTCCCCACACAAAATTAGCCCCATTAGCATCCCTTGGAGAGACTAATGTTTTGAGGGGGGCTAATTCACTTTAGCCTCAAATTAGCCCACCTGTTTGGTTCCATGACTAATGTTTTGAGGGGGGTTAATCACTTTAGCCTCAAATTAGCCCACCTGTTTGGATCATTTAGGGCTAATTCATAGCTAAAAGATAGGGGCTAATAATTAGCCCATGGAACCAAACAGGGCCCTAGTAATCCGATGTATTGTTAAAAAAATAAGTACTCCGATGTGAGTAGCCCCGGTTGATTGGTCTGGTTGATGCTACACGCGTCACGCGTCAGTTTTGCCGGGGTGACGTGTTATTTTCGGATGGGTGGGTGGAATTGCGTGAATGTTGTTGATCCGTGTGTACCGGTCGTGGCTGCTCGGTGCGTCTGCATGCGGCGGGCGAATGTGAGCGAGGAGACAGAGGAGAGGACAGGCACAGGCACAGCATGCGCGGCTGCCGCCTGATGACGTCCAACGCTTTGAAAACGTAAACGTAACGTACGCTCTCCGCCGCTGCTCCTGTGTCTCCTCGGCCCGTCAATATTGGTGATCACGCGGAGGACGACGCTCAACTGCCGCGCGCAAACGCCAAAACGGCAGCTGTGTTTGTGTTTTCTTGTCCTTTTTGTGTGTGTGTCTGCGTTTTTCCCTTTTACGGAATTGGTAACTTTCATTGATATAAATTTAGAGTGGATTTCTATAAAATCACCATTGAATCGTATTACTGTTCATGTTGTACTTCTTATGCTTCAGCTCCGATGAGATGACAGTGGCTTGACCAGTTAGAGTTCTGAGGTTATAGGTGGGGGGAGGGGGAAGAGAGGGGTCCGCTAGCTTTAGAGGGATGGCCGTGGGAGATGACGGCCTGGTGGTGGACAGCAGAATGAGTGGGCAGCGAGGCGGCAGTGCTGCAACCGAAGCTGTAGGGTCGGTAGCAGGCGATAAGCCGGTGTTGACGGCGAGGGCAAAGCAAAGTGAGTAGTTAGAAGATGGGGGAATTTCCGACAGCAAAGAGCTGCTGGAGATGGGGAAGAAGGCAGGACGATGGAGAAGAGCTGAGAAGGCGAGAGGAGGAGATCGAAGGTATGGCGTGTCTCACCGGCACGGTTGGTTCTTTTTCGGCACTAGCGACGCGAGCGGTGGCGGCGAAGGATCGAATGAAGGAAGCAAACTCAATCAAGACCGGCAACGCAATTGTGGGAACAGGAGAAGAAGAGAGGAAGTTAGGGTTTAGGGGATGCACGAGCCTTAAAAGAAGTACTAGACGTGGGATTGGAATTTTCTGTAACGTGTTGTAGCAGTTTTCGTTTCTAAAAATGGTGTAGTACTACTATGGAATCCAGCGCTCGACACTACTATATAAATGATTTTTCTATAGAAGGAACCCTATAGGTTATAGGCAAACCATAACTGCTCGTGTCTGCAAAAATCGAACATCATTTTTGTACATAGCTCCTTAAGAGACCCGCATGCAAATTTATTTCCGCAAACAGGTCTCTTAGGGAGCCACATGCAAAAATAAGCTTATTTCATATGTTGTCCTTCCCCCTCTTTCCTCCGGTGACGGCAGCGGGAAGGGCGGAGGAGGTACGCGACGGCCATGGCGGCCCTCCCCCGCGTGGAGGCCGGCGGAGGAGGCGCACGGTGGCGGCAGTCGTCCCCCGCGCGGATCTAGCGGTAGCGGCCCTCTCCCCACGCGGATCCGGCAACGATGACCCGCCCCTGCGTCGATACGGCGACAGCTGGCCTACCCCGCGACAATGACGACCTCAACGACGATGGCTCGGGTAGATGCAGTGGGCTAGGGTTTTGAGTGGCAGTGGCGACCAGGTGGCGGCGAATCCATGGGCTAGGGTTTGGATCTTTTTTTTACGACCTTTTATTTTCACATACAGATGGCTTAAGCGACGACATGCGAAAATCGGATTTTCACACGTGGTTGCTCTACCCGTATGCAAAGATTTGATTTTCACATACACCAGGTGGATCACCCACCCGCATGTGAAAAATCAAATTTAATCGTATGAAAAAAATGTTCAGTAGTATGCGATATATATGGCCACAGATCCCACCCCAAAATTTTTTCACCATGTCACATCGAACGTTTGAACACTTGCATGGAGTATTAAATATAAACGAAAAAATAACTAATTATATAGATTGCTTGTAAATTACGAGACGAATCTTTTAAGCCTAATTGCGCCATGATTTGACAATGTGGTGCTACAGTAAACATTTGCTAATGACGTTTACAGGCGGATTCTGTAATTTGTTTTGTTATTAGACTACGTTTAATACTTCAAATGTGTGTCCGTATATTCGATGTGACACATCAAAACTTTACACCTTGGATCTAAACACAACCTATATATTGTTACCGTCGGCAGTTTATGAGCATCAAGCACGGGATTTTCAACGTGGAGCTGTTTAGTTCGACCGATCGAAGGACTGGAAAGGATGAGCTGTGTCTACGTAGCATCACCGTAGCAAATCATGGATTAATATACCTTGTTAGATTCGTCTCGCAAAATAGCCCATAGGTTATGAAATGGAATTTGTCAATAATCTACGTTTAATATGTACTCCTAAATAGTAAGATTCCGAAGGGCTATTTAATAGCCCGGAGGATCCGAACTGGGCCTGTGTCGGTTGAGAGAGATTGATCGATCGATCGTCAGCACATGCGTAACTTGTCCGCGGGCAGAATGATCAGTTGAAAAAACAGTCACCACCTTGTTGATCTACAGTACGTAAAGGAAAGGTAGCCTCAATGGTTGGACCTCTATTTATTTAAGGAAAAAGTACGGATCTACCCCTTAACTCGAAACCAGACATCGTTCACCCTCTACTATTCATGCCGGATGAATAACCCCCTTAGCGTTGTTCCGAATTGTTTTGACTTCAGTTTGCATACGTGTCAGCCAACGTGGCATCCGGTCAGAAAAAAATTTCTAGGCCCACATGTCTACTCTTTCCTCAAGCAAGCCCTCTCTAATCCCCATTGCCCCCTACTTCCCTGTTCTCTCTCTTTCTCTGCGTCTATGAATGGAGGAGGACGGAGAGGGACCTCACTCGAGGAGATGGCAGCGGCGGCTGGTGGCGGAGGCGGATCGGCGTGAGCTCGGGCGGTCGGGTGGAGCTCCTCCTCGTAGTCCTCCTCAGCCTCGTAATCGTAATCGTACATCGCGGCATCTGAGTGCGGCGGCGGAGACAACCATGACCTCCAGAACGACCATCACCTCGCTGCCACCGTCTCCGGCGACCACCACCTCGCCGACGGCAGCGGTGGACGCGACTGTGCATGCAGGGCTCCACCCTGTTTGTCAGCGCGCTGTCCAGCCCCGCCCGCGACGCCCCCTTCCACGGCGGTGAAGGTGCAGTGGTGGAGGCGAGCTCTTCATTAACGGATAGCGGCCAATGCGGCTCCCGCCGCTCAGCGACGTCGGCGGCAGCGGTGAGCCGAC
>CM020179.1:24264771-24281468 GCA_009805545.1 Oryza longistaminata | reverse complement strand
GCGATGACATGCGAAAATCGGATTCTCACACATGGTTGCTCTACCCGTATGCAAATATCTGATTTTCACATACACCAGATGGATCACCCACCCGTATGTGAAAATCAAATTTAATCGTATGAAAAAAAAATGTTCAATAGTATGCGATATATATGGCCATAGATCCCACCCCAAAATTTTTTCACCCTGTCACATCAAACGTTTGAACACTTGCATGGAGTATTAAATATAAACGAAAAAATAACTAATTACATAGATTGCGTGTAAATTGCGAGACGAATCTTTTAAGCCTAATTGTGTCATGATTTGACAATGTGGTGCTACAGTAAACATTTGCTAATGACATTTACAGGCGGATTCTGTAATTTGTTTTGTTATTAGACTACGTTTAATACTTCAAATGTGTGTTCGTATATTCGATGTAACACACTAAAACTTTACACCCCTGGATCTAAACACATCCTATATATTGTTAGCGTCGGCAGTTTATGAGCATCAAGCACAGGATTTTCAACGTGGAGCTGTTTAGTTCGACCGATCGAAGGACTGGAAAGGATGGGCTGTGTCTCTGTAGCATCACCGTAGCAAATCATGGATTAATATACCTTGTTAGATTCGTCTCGCAAAATAGCCCATGGGTTATGAAATGGATTTTGTCAATAATCTACGTTTAATACTCCTAAATAGCAAGATTCCGAATGGCTATTTAATAGCCCGGAGGATCAAACAGGGCCTGTGTCGGTTGAGAGAGATCGATCGATCGATCGTCAGCACATGCGTAACTTGTTCGCGGGCAGAATTATCAGTTCAAAAAACATAGTCACCACCTTGTTGATCTACAGTACGTAAAGGAAAGGTAGCCTCAATGGTTGGACCTTTATTTATTTAAGGAAAAAGTACGGATCTACCTCCTAACTCGAAACCAGACATCGTTCACCCTCTATTATTCATACCGGATGAATAAACCCCCTAGCGTTGTTCCGAGTTGTTTTGACTTCAGTTTGCATACGTGTTCGCCAACGTGGCATCCGGTCAGAAAAAAATATCTAGGCCCACATGTCTACTCTTTCCTCAAGCAAGCCCTCTCTAATCCCCATTGCCCCCTATTTCCCTGTTCTCTCTCTTTCTCAGCGTCTATGAATGGAGGAGGACAGAGAGGGACCTCACTCGAGGAGATGGCAGCGGCGGCTGGTGGCGGAGGCGGATCGGCGTGAGCTCGGCCGGTCGGGTGGAGCTCCTCCTCATAGTCCTCCTCAGCCTCGTAATCGTAATCGTACATCGCGGCATCTGAGTGCGGCGGCGGAGACAACCATGACCTCCACAACGGCCATCACCTCGCTGCCACCGTCTCCGGCGACCACCACCTCGCCGACGGCAGCGGTGGACGCGACTGTGCATGCAGGGCTCCACCCTGTTTGTCAGCGCGCTGTCCAGCCCCGCCCGCGACGCCCCCTTCCACGGCGGTGAAGGTGCAGTGGTGGAGGCGAGCTCTTCATTAACGGATAGCGGCCAATGCGGCTCCCGCCGCTCAGCGACGTCGGCGGCAGCGTGAGGCGGACGCGGGAGCATGTGAGGCTGGGGTGGGGGACGAAGCGCGGCGGATGCCTCCCGTTCCGCACATGGTTGTCTCTGTCGCGGCACCTTCATCTTTGATTGTGCCGTCGTCGCTCCGCGGTCGCTACCGTCATGGCGCCAGTCGTGACGCTCTCGCCTCTGCCTCCATGCGGGGCGCGCTTGCACCCCTCCATGGCGAGCGTGTGCGGGAGAGCGGGCTGGCCGCAGCAGCCGCGTGGTTCAGAGGAAGAGAAGAGAGAGGGGGGTGATGATCTGACAAGTGAGCCCTAGCTTTTTTTTTAAAAAAAAAGTTTGCTGACTAGACTACCACGTGTGCTATTCGAGCCCTAAACCGCTCTCAATAGTACCCTGGTTTTTTGTTTGTCCGGTATTAAAAATTCAGGGTGAACGATGTCTAGTTTTCGAGTTTAGGGGGGTAATTCGGTCGACCGCTATAGCTCAGGGGGTAATTAATACATTTTATTTTATCTGTTGTATGTTGGGCTTTATGGTTGAGCAGGAATGATATGGTTTTTGATGAGTCATCAACTTTATCCTATATGCAGGTTCTTTTCAAGGCAACTTATTGGTTCCGGTCTTGGGCCCTGCTATAAAAGTGTGATGAAGACAACAGATTTCTAAAGTCAGCATGTCGTAATCTTGAGATAACTGTTATGCTTTTTGGTCAACTTTGGATTGAGGTTCACAAATAGGATCTGATAATTGTGTACTCTTTATCTTGTGTTGGCGTTTATTGCTTTGTGTTTGCTTTAAATTTGGGAGTGGTTTTAAGTTTACTTTGAGATAACTCGCTTTGAGCATGATTTGGTGTAATAATTAGCCGTAGCTCATTAAGCAAAGGCCGGGATGGTTATATGTTCCATTATCTAAAATATAAAGTAAAACACTGTATGAACTCCCAATGCCTATAAAAAAAACCGTAGAAATATATCTCCGTTTACACAGACGATACATCTTATAAAACTAACGGTCGAGATCTGTAGAGTTGAATCGAATCTTGCTCTACACAGTAAATATTTAATTATGAACTAATAGTAATAATTCCTTTTTCTCTAACACAACTTTTTACATCCTTACCCTAAAAAAAGGCATTTTACATGCTTACGGGCCGGCTCACATTTTGTCCTTGCAGTGGTTGAGCCCCGTTTGTTTTAGGAGCAAAAATATGTGGTGCAAAGGTTCAAAAATAAACATATGAGATTCATCGATCCATGCCATCTCGAGTAGAATATGTTCACTTTTAGATTTGAGTAAAGTCTACGAGCGGTGTTTAAACTTATACAGATGTGTCACCTAGGTCCCTGAACTCTCAAAATGCAATTTTTTTTTTTTGCCCCTTAACTTGTCTAGGGTATATATAGGTCCAAATGGGCTCCAACTCACTCCGTGTGCTGATGTGGCATGCTATGGTGACGCCTATTTGTTAGTAGAACCCATATGTCAATCGTATATAGAAAAAAAAATAAGAACATTTTTTTCTCCTCTCTTTTTTCATTTATTTTTTCAAAATTAAAAACATCATTTTCTCTCCTCTCTCTCCTTTCTTTTTAAATTTTATTTTTTTATGCGAATGACATGTGGATCCCACTGACACGTAAGCATCACTGTGGCATGCCACGTCATCTCACGGAGCGGGTTGGAGCCTGTTTGAACCTACATGACACTCATGACAAGTTCGAGGACTCAAAAATGTATTTTGAGTGTCTAGGGACCTAGATGACACATCTGTACAAGTTTAAACACCGCCCATGCACTTCACTCTTTATATTTAATCTGGAGTAAAAGTTTTACTAAAAGTAAAAAATTTATTCGAGATGATGTGGAGGAATCTCATACGTCCAATTTTTTATCCTACTATAATTTTCCGATTTGGACTACATATATGATTGACACCCTATATTTTCCCGTTTTACGAAGAGACTCCACTGCAATTGATCTAGAAATCTTGCTGTTACTGTTTGCATGCAATGGAAGCAGCAGCAGTAAGCAGAGTGGCATACAGGCATGGATGAGGCCGTGCTCCTCTCTTCATGGGCCTACGGGATAACGGGCTACTGCCATGCATTGCTAGCCGGGCCCATCTCCGGCCTGAGCAGCTCGTACCACTAACGGTCACCCTGTACGCGGGCCAGGGCACTGAAGAACCCACAACGACATATCCCTGGCCCACGTAGCCCATAGCCCACGAGGGCCGATGTATGAGCTCGGTTGAGTGAGAGAGAGTCCAGATGACACATGCGCGGTGGGCCCATCCTGGTCAGGTGAGGTCAGTGGTCAGAGTTGCCACTTGCCGTTGGGCACATGGCGGTGGCAGGCAGCACGCGTCGTTCTATTTCTACCCGCCACCGAGACCGAGTTGCCGCCCAACAAAATTTCCCGCCACCATCGTCCATAGGCCAGCCAGCCATCACCACTGGTTTTATTTCCTATCTCTTTCTTCTTTCTTTCATTCAGAGGAAATTTGAAGTATGGTTTGGTATTTAAGAGGTGGTACCAAAACGTCCCACAATAAATTATAGCTACTCGTCAACTGATATGAAGCTATGGTTTATACCACTAAAAAAGTCAAAGATCTTAGTTTTACCAACAGACCAGGGAACTTGATCACGATGATATTATTGTTCGATAACGACCGTATTATGATATTATCTTCACATAGGTCAACATGTAATAGTGGTTAACAGTAGTACACTCAAAGCTTTGAAATAAGCGAGTGGTCGTATAATTTTGATGGTTTTCTAAGGCCCTGTTTAGATCCATTTGGAATGGCAAATGGCAAAAGTTTTGGTGGCAAAAGTTTTGGTGTTGCAAAAGTACTAGTTGGTGTTTAGATGCATCCTAAACTTTTGCCATTCTAGCACTATAGTGAGAGAGAGAAAGAAGGAGTGGTCTCAAAGCACTTTTTGGCACAATTTGCTACTATGGACTAGCAAATGCTAAATGCCAAATTGACAAGTTTTGCTACTAGTGTTTAGATCCAAAATGGCAAAAAGTGCTTCAAAATGGCAAAACTTTTGCCATTTTGGAGGATCTAAACAGGGCCTAAATCTATTCCAAGTACATATGAGTCATAAAACACAATCATATAAGTCCAATTTTAAAGTCTCAACAGTACATCACAGAACACAATATGTGAAATAAATTATCTATGTTTAAGAGAGTAATGTTGTTGATAAATCCCAATGCAGAAAAAAAATATTCTTATGTAAGTTCAGATTGGCATAACAAATATTTTTTTCAAAATAACAATCCAACACCATGGTATTTACTATTCAAAGAATTCAGGGTATTTCAGTCATAAAATTTGTGGAAATTCCGAGAAAATTTCTGGAAAGTTTCCGACCGATTCCGAGTTCCAACGGAAACTGCCCTTATCATTTCCGATTCCGTTTCCGAGAAAATATTTCTGAATTCGTTTCCGTTTTCGAAAAATTCTGACCGATATATTCCGTTTCCAAAAATAGGTCCGGATTTTGGAAAGTTTCCGTACCTTTTTTATCCCTACATATGACCTTCAATAAAAGCATGGCGAAAAAAACTCCTACTTTACTTTTTTTTAGAACTTCCTACTTTACTCATTCTTCTCCCATTCACATAATAAGCGAGCGTATGTTTCTATATTCTTACGATATATTCGGTTTGGAGGTAAATTTCATGAGATTTTTTTTTAAAAAAAAACTGAGCTGTTTTCTTATGAAAATCATCCAAAATTTCTGTCCTTGGAAGGAGCACTAAAACTTCTTCTCTTTTTCTAAAACAAAAACCTGACAGTAGAGTTAGAAAACTGATCGATCGGTTTTCATGAAATCGCTTGATCTCGATTTGTGAAAACCGATCGATAATAACCAGTTTTCTCACGGTATTGACAAAAGAAAGTCAGTTTTTATCGGTTTTCCATAAACCGGTGATGAACAATTTTACTTTGAAAATGAAAAAGGTAAACAAACCCTTCCCCGGCAGGCGGGGTGGTGGAATCCTCGTCCCTCGCTTACTTTTTGCCCAAAAATTGTCTAATGCGCGTGGCGGGCTGGATTTGCGCGTCCTTCCCCCCCATGTGCCCTTCTTCTCCTCTCTCTCTCCTCTCCTCTCTTCTCTTCTCCTCTCACACCACCACCATTCTCCCTCTCCTCCTCCCCAAAAAAAAGTGGCACCACCACCACCACCACCGCATCGCTCCACGCCAAAACGGGAGCGGATTCGGCGGTGGCGGTGGCAGTGGCAGGGAGGGGGGGGGGCATGTCGACGCGGTCCAAGTCGGTGCCGGTGCCCGCGGGCGGCGCGGGCGCGGCGACGGTGCCGCTCGCCGTGCTGCTGCGGGGAGGTGGTCAGCGAGAAGACCGCGGCGGAGCGCCCCGAGCTGCAGGTCGGGCTCTTCAGCCAGGCAAAGAAGGGGGAGGACTACACCTTCCTCAAGCCCGACTGCGAGCGCCTCCCGGCGTCCCTCCTCCTCCTTCTCCGCCTTCGGCGTAAGCGCTCTCCTCCCTATCCATCGCCGTCTTCTGCGAGGCCGGGCCTCCCCGATCCGGCACGCGGGATCGGCGGTGGTGCGCGATCGGGTTGGTGGGGGCGAAATGCGGGTGGAAAGTTAGGTAGGAATTTTTTTGGTCGGCTCTCGGTGTGCCGTGCCGGAATTTGCCTGATTCGGGAGTCTATTACTGTTAATCGCAAAACACTACGATTTGTGATGATTCGACGTAGGATGATGATCGATTGATCAATGGACATGATGTAGTTATTATATAAAGAAAATTGCCTTGGGTTCATTTCAATTGTCAGTAGTAATTGTGATTATGGGATGCATGAATTGAGCTTCAAGTACCTTAACCGCTGTCTGTTGCAGCTGTTTGATGGGCACAATGGGAATGGAGCCGCGATTTACACCAAGGAGAATCTCTTGAGCAACATCTTGACCGCAATCCCTTCTGATCTCAACAGGGAGGATTGGCTTGCCGCGCTTCCGAGAGCGATGGTTGCAGCATTTGTCAAAACTGATAAAGATTTCCAAACGAAAGGTGCGTGAGGATAACCAGCCTGGTGGGTTGAGGTGCAATTTTCGTGTGGCGCCACACAAAAAACCAATAAGGGAATCTTTTGTTTGCTAACTATAAGCGAAAATGATAGTAATAATCTGGAGTGAAGTGACTCTTGCGGTTGTTCCTTTTTGGTAACATTTTTGAACAATTTAGTGTCTTGTCAATGCATCTTGTTAGTAAAACCAACCAAAGTTTGATATGCTGCTAGAAAAGACGACCATACATTTTACCATGGAGTTACATGGATAGCCATCACTATTCATTTTTTAATTCTTATAACTACATATTTAATGTTATTATTTGCCAATTATCAGAGCTGAGCCTGATATGTCTATATGTTTTTATTTCTTGCAGCCCGCTCATCAGGGACAACGGTGACATTTGTCATAATAGATGGATTGTTTATTACCGTTGCATCTGTTGGTGATTCGCGCTGTGTACTAGAAGCTGAAGGTTCTATTTATCATTTATCTGCTGATCATCGATTTGATGCCAGTAAAGAGGAGTAGGTTTTTTTTTTTCATCCTGATATACGGCTCTTGATTTTCTCATGTCAATCATCTATCTTTTATTACTTAATAATTTTGATCTGCAGGGTTGACCGTGTAACAGAATCTGGGGGTGATGTTGGTAGACTTAATGTCGTTGGTGGTGCTGAGGTTTGAACTGTCCTATCCTTTTTTTTGTCACTCAAGTAACCCTGCTCTGTTTTGTGGTTCAATATTGCCATTTTCTTTGCTTAAGTTCATCGCATGGGATTCTTTTTTTTTTCTGTAATATTTGTGTTGTCCATACTCCAATCACAAAGACCCATCTAGTTTGATCTCTTTATTTGTTCACGAATACTTGTCACCCCAAGCTCTCCAAAGCATTCATTTCAGTTTTGCCCCTGCTAATTCCCCCACCACCTGGGCACAATTTGCTACTATGGACTAGCAAATGCTAAATGCCAAATTGCTAAGTTTTGCTACTAGTGTTTAGATCCAAAATGGCAAAAAGTGCTTCAAAATGGCAAAACTTTTGCCATTTTGGAGGATCTAAACAGGGCCTAAATCTATTCCAAGTACATATGAGTCATAAAACACAATCATATAAGTCCAATTTTTAAGTCTCAACAGTACATCACAGAACACAATCTGTGAAATAAATTATCTATGTTTAAGAGAGTAATGTTGTTGATAAATCCCAATGCAGAAAAAAAATATTCTTATGTAAGTTTAGATTTGCATAACAAATATTTTTTTTCAAAATAACAACCAAACACCATGGTATTTACTATTCACTGCTTAGAAAAAGAATTCAGGGTATTTCAGTCATAAAATTTGTGGAAATTCCGAGAAAATTTCCGGAAAGTTTCCGACCGATTCCGAGTTCCAACGGAAACTGCCCTTATCATTTCCGATTCCGTTTCCGAGAAAATATTTCTGAATTCGTTTCCGTTTTCGAAAAATTCCGACCGACAGATTCCGTTTTCAAAAATAGGTCTGGAATCCGAAAAGTTTTCGTACCGTTTTCACCCCTAGTTCCAGCTGGTCGCGGAGGCGGCAGCGGCTTGACGCCCTCAACAGCTTTTGGTTGGAGAGGAGTCGTCAACGGAGAGATGAAGAAAAAGAGGAGAGAGAGGAGGAGAGAAGATGACATGGGTCCCACATAAAAATGCCACATAGCCAAAAAGACCATGTCAAACTGCCACGTAGGTGCCACATCAGTTAAAACTGCTTTATACTACCGAGGGATTTGATTTACATCGGGTTTTAAAGATGAGGGATACATTGTATTTGGTTTTGTGATTTTTTGTGGTTGAGGAATGAAATCCAAACTCAACTCTTAGATGAGGGATGTAAGGTAAATTATTCCTCTAGGAAAGACATAGGCCGAACTTACAAGATTGTGGGCTCGTTTGGGGATTTTCTGCTACCTACAACTTCTCTAGAATCAAAAACTCCCAAACAGTTTAACTTTCCAACGTCAGAGGAAGAAGAAGAAGAAGAAGAAGAAGAAGAAAGCAAAGCAACAGCAGCACGAGGAGGAGCAGAGGCAAAGGGAGGAAGAACGCAGCACAGCGTCATGTGTGCTTCAGGCAGAGGCCCAGCCCAATCCGTTATATGGCCTTGGCCCAGGAGTACGCAATTGCTCCTAGAAAGGAATAAGTTCACTTCACGTCCCTCATCCTACGGTCGAGTTACAATCACATCCCTCATCCGCAAAACCGTATACAACACATTCCTTATCTTATAAAACTGGCGTAAACAACGTCTTAAGGCAGTATTCAGCCCGGTTTTAGTTAACGTGGTGCTTACGTGGCACTCTAATCTCTACTACTTAAAAAGTCTAAAATATTTCCGTCGTCCGTGCGGCAAAAAAAATTCACGCCAAAAAAGAAAATGCCATCTGAAAAAAATGGCATTCGGATAAAGCCCAGAAAAAACGCCGTCAAAAAGTCTGATTCGTGCGGAAAAAAAGTCCCGTCCAAAAACACCGCCATCTAAAAAAAGCCGAAAAAATGGCTGGAAAAAACACCGTCCAAAAAAATAGCGAAAAAGAAGTCTGATTCGTAATAAAAAAAAAGTGACGACAAAAAAGCAAGCAAAAAAAACAACGCCACAAAATAAAAAGCAGCGAAAACAAGTCCAACGCAAAAATTATATGATAAAAGGGAGAAAAAAAGCACGAAAAAAACATCTGATTTCTATGTTATATATCTATTTATCTCTAATCTAATGTCCATCGTCCGTTAAAAAAAAGCATAAAATGCGTGAGAAAAAAAAAGAAAAAAACACGCGAGAAAAAGAAAGAAAAAAATGCGAGAAAAATGTGAGTAAAACGTGCGAGAAAAATACGGTTTCTGCCGGCTGTAAAAAAAATTGTCACAATATATCTATTTTCTATCACTAATCTAATCTAACTACTAACAAATGTCCGTAAAAAAATTAAAAATGTGCAAGTAAACAAACGGTTTAAAAAAATGTGCGAAAAAAAAGCAAAACGATCGAGAAAAACAAGCAAAAAAAAACGCGCGAGAAAAAATATCAGATAAAGGGAAAAAACACGTGAGAAAAAGGGAAAAAAAAGCACAAGAAAAATACGGTTTTTGTCATCGGTAAAAAAAGCAAAAACAATCATGCTAGAAAAGAACTATGAGAAAGAAATGCGCTATTTAAAATGGTTTGAGAAAACCGTGCAAGAAAAAAACACTGCTTATAAAAAAACAGATCGAAAAAATAATTGGACTCAACGCGAGAAAAAAGTTGTTTCTAAAAAACGGTTCGAGAAAACCGTCCGACTCCACGCGAGAAAAAAAAATCACCATTTTTAAAAAAAGATAGTGAAAATCGTGAGACTCAACACAAGAAAAAAAAATCTTCGTTTATAAAAAGAACTGCTCCGAAAAACCGTCCGACTCAAGGCGAGATAAAATTGATGGACGCTTGGGTCGGATAGGATCCATCGATTTTTCCATCTCCTACACGGCTTTTGTTTCCTCATCTATTCTCCTATATTGGAGACCCTGCACGTGTCTGTGTGTAATTATCATACTAAGTATATCTACTATTCTTGATAACATATTATATGGAAATAATATTAAAAAATAAACATATTTTAAATTGTTATTTAGAGAAGAGTGCACGGTGACTATTTTGTGTAGACTTGACCGTGTTTATCAATTTATTTATTGAGAGTAATTTAGTTGAATTGGATAAAAACAAATGATCTCCTAGTTAAGCATGCGTCATTAAAAGTGACAAGTGTTCGCAAACAGGAGTAGTATGCTCACCACTACAGTAAAATTCTGCAGGATAGTGTGCTGTGTATAGCTGTATTGACATTGACAGCCAATTTTTCTAGCATCATAGTTGCATATGCTAGCCTTGCATCAACAGTGTAGCAGGGGAGGATATGCCATGTTGGTCAAGAGAAAAAGGATGGGGATAGTAACTGATGCAGGTGGAAGCGTAGGAAGGAGGCGTACTGTTGTTCTTTGTTAGTTAACTGCTTAAATGTGTTCCTTTCCTTTTTCTGCTTGCTTCATTTTTTTTTTATTTTTTCTTTCTTTTCTACCCCCAGATTGGCCCTCTTAGATGCTGGCCCGGTGGTTTGTGTCTATCAAGGTCAATTGGAGACCAGGACGTGGGTCAATTCATTGTTCCGGTTCCTTATGTCAAGCAAGTAAAGGTATGTCCTGAAGGCAATTTCCAATTATGTTTGTTATATTGTTAGCAGACTAGAGTACTAAAAGAAGTTTCACAGCTTTGATATTTATGTTCCTCAACCCCATTTCTTCTGTAAATCATAGAAGTAGTGAGTCTCTTGGCAAGCTTAATATCTGGCATGACACTCTTATAAATTCTTCCCTATTGTCAAAATTGTCTATTTCCATATATATACAATCTATGGTCTTTGCAACTAGGCTACTTAAAGTTTATATTTGCATTATGCTACCAATGTGAATCTGCATGCTCTCCTTATAGTTTACTTTAATCACATCAGTTTGTCAGTCCTAATCTTTAGCTGCATGCATTGTCATTTGTTTGTTTAAAAAGGTTGCCAGTAATTACCTTTTTTTTTAAGTTTATTGACAATTTAAGGCTTATATTTTGTCTCTCAGACATTGACAATTACATGAATTGACAAGGTTATTCATGTAATTAGTCACTTGATTACGAGAAACATTAATATGCTTTCTAATTTCTGTAGCTATCGACAGCTGGAGGCCGGCTTATTATTTCAAGTGATGGTGTTTGGGATGTCTTGACTGCAGAAGTTGCATTTAACTGTTCACGAACACTTCCTCCAGAGGCTGCTGCGGAACAAATTGTCAAAGTATAATTCTCCCTCCCCATGATCTTACCTCTTAAGTAGTACATGATACTCTTCTGACAATTGAAATCCTTTCAGGAAGCAGTGCAACAAAAGGGACTTAGGGATGACACTACTTGTATTGTTGTTGACATACTACCAGACAAAGCAAATCTTACCATGCCACATACAAAAAAGCAACCAGGAATGGGTGTTTTCAAAAACATGTTTCGCAAGAAGACACCATGTGATTCATCATCCCATACAGATAGAGAATATATGGACCCAGACATTGTGGAGGAAATATTTGAGGACGGATGCGCATTTCTTTCCAAACGGTTGGTTCACTAATTCCGTCTTGATAACCCACTATAATAAAATTATAAATATATTTACATTGAATATTACCAACAAATCAATACATTAAGTGTGCCCCTCATGTGAGGGAATCAGTTCAAGAGACTAACCTTATATAGAGAAGTTGAAATTGGGACATACATTTTTCGCTGTAACACAGTCAAATTCAACCCAAGGACCTTCTCAGGAGCATGTGACATAAACATAAGGCTGGAAATATCAAACACGTACCATCAAACATGAAGTAATTTATAGATGTGTACATCATAAGGAAGGTTAAATGGAGTAAAAATTGACACAATTTGAGCCAGACTACAATATACACTCAAATAGTACAACAGTTGAAATTTTTGGAATTCGAAACTGGACTTTCTATTGCAATCCTGTCTGATCAAACATCCTGAATATGTTTGTTACATAGTTTTTTCTAATCACTACAGGTTGGATTCCGAATACCCAGTTCGAAATATGTTCAAGCTCTTCATATGTGCCATTTGCCAAGTGGAGTTAAAACCAAGTCAAGGGATATCCGTACATGAAGATTCATCACAACCTGGGAACTTGCGTCGCTGGGATGGTCCATTCCTTTGCCAGGGCTGTCAAGAAAAGAAAGAAGCCATGGAGGGGAAGCGTCGTTCACGAGGTCTAATTTGCAGCGCTGTTTTATATACTTATTATGGGGCATCAAATTAACTTTCTTATATGTTCTTATTACAGATTCTTCGTCGAGAAACAGTGGGTCAAGTGAATAGTCATTTATTGTTAGATTTATCAGGAAGCTACTGACCTTGCAGCACACCCAGTCCCCCACAAGAGCCGAAGATTTTGCACCACTTGCCATTGTATTTGGTGGCACCTCCTCTTCAATAATATGGACTTTCTCGGAGTTCTGATATAGAACGACAATTGAATTAGCAGGGAGGAGGTGGCTTCTGTTGAATAGCTTTTATGGAAGTGAGAAGCTCGTTGTCTTTTGACACTGCTAGCTTCATACCCAGCAGCTTTACTCTCATTCTTTTGACCATGATGGCATCTACATGTTGAAAGATGATCCATGAAGACTGGTATGATATGTCTATTCTGAGGTCAACTAAATTGTGAATTACTGACCGTATAGAGCACTGATGAATAGCAACGGCATTGTGATTCTTAATTAGGACTAGATGACTACATCAATATTTTTTTTAAGGCCGACCTTGATTCGTGGTCGAAAAATATTCATTCCTGTTGAAGTCCAGCCTTTCCTTAACTCCAATGTAATTAGCATCGGAACAGATTCTTTCAAACTGCTGTGATTAATCAGCAAGACACATCTCATTGACCTGTATACAATGTACAGAATCTTGCTAACTAGACAGATATGTTTCTCCAACCTGCCCTGTAGCTACTGTTGTTGATTATATTCATTTGATTTGGTGTCCATGCCTGCATACAAGTCTGATCCGCCTGGGAAATGTAAGTGCGTGGTTTATGGTTCTATGCATGACAACATGAAGATCAGTCAACAAGGCATACTATTTGCAGACACCAGAGATTAGTACTAAATTTGCGGGATAGCCCATGCATGATGTTTGCGAGTGTTGGAACTTGGAATGCTCTATCTCTTGTAACAGTGGTTTAAGCCACTATAAGTATTATTTAGGGCCCTTTTATTTAGGTTTAACCTTATTGGCTTAAATTTTTAAGCCAGTTTATTGGCTTATATGATTTATAAGCCGGTGGATTTAATGTCTTAAATTTAATGGTGGAGTTATACATCTATCTCACATAAGCAAAAAAAAAAAAAAAAAACTTCTCCAACCTAGCTTTTAGTTTAATAGTGTTAGAGTGGTTTATGGCTTTAAAAAAGCCAAACGAAAAAGGCACTTGTTTGTTTAGGCTCAGACTTTTCGGCTTACAAGTTGACTTATAAACCTAAACAAAGAGGGCCTTAATCTAGCCTTTTCACGTGATATCTAAATAGAATACAGACAATTCACGCAATAGCTATTTCAAATATTTGAATAATTAATAATTTGATTCTATAATCAACACGTGCAATGACATAGATAGGAGTAGTATTAAGCTATCTATTAAACGGTTTGGTAACATTGATAGACGGTAACTCCTCCACCTCATAATAAATCTTATCTATATATTGATATCATATCGTTGTTCGGGGGGCATTCAATTTTTTGCCACTTTTAAGTTTTAACCCTCCAATCCTTAGCGGCTTAGCGCTGCACCGTAGCATGCACTCAATAAATGTATTCCCTCCTGTGACAAATATTCAAACACTTTGGACAAGATTTGGACAAAGGGCATGTTTAGTTGTTTGGCCAAAATTTTTTTAAGTATACGGACACACATTTGAAATATTAAACGTAGACTAATAACAAAACAAATTACAGATTCCGCCTGTAAACTACGAGACATATTTATTAAGCATAATTAATCCGTCATTAGCAAATGTTTACGGTAGCATCACATTGTTAAATCATAGCGCAATTAGGCTCAAAAGATTTGTCTCGTAATTTACATGCAAACTGTGCAATTATTTTTTTTTCACATTTAATACTCCATGTATGTGTCCAAACATTTGATTTGATTTTTTTGGCAAAAAATTTTTGGGGTCTAAACACACCCAAATTTGTAAATTTTAACCATATTAGAATAGATTAATAAAATATAATAAAGTTAACGATATTATGGTAATACTTCCGATATACCAAACCCTTTTCTTAAAGCATTTGAGACATCATTGATGGCATGAATTTTCAAAAGTTTCACTTAATCTAATCCTAGGCATCAGTATAGAATGGAGTAGCATGGTCAAGTTGTAATAGACAAATGTTGAGAACACTTCATATTTTTTCCCTAAAATTAGAAAGAAGAGAGAAAAAAAATCCAACGGCCACGAGCTCTGGAAACCTTGTATCTCGAAGTCCGGGTGAGATTGCACTAACAGTTATGAGCCAAGTCTGCTACAGACAAACAAGCACACCTATAACTCAATCCCACTCCTTAGCTGCGAAAACAATTCTTTCTCGCAATTTTGTGTCTTAGTCACAATAGTAAAAAAAATACAAATATTTTTTCTAAAGAAAAAAATCAAAAGAAATATCCATAACATGATAATCACGGCCACAATGCTGCCATGATCATTGCCTCTATCCCCCTCCTCTGACCACTGCTCCCTCCTGTTGTCGATTACAGTTGGCAATGTGGAGCACAGATGTGGGGTTGATGTGAAGGAGCACGGCGACGGAGGGAGTCATCATAGAGGAGGCGGATGTGGAAGTGCCCACGATTGAGGAAACTGTTTTAAACACTCGGGTGGACGTCCATCCGTTTCTTGTATATCATCTAAATGGTTATGAAAAATTTTCAAAAAAATTGACATGATAGGTTAATTTGTAATATATCACTTCACAAACATGCAAGTTCAAATTCGATTTCTACAAGTTGTAACAAAAATAACAAATTTGACTGTGAATATATGTATACTAGTTAGAGTTTGATTTGTTATTTTTGTTACAACTTGTAGAAGTTGAATTTGAACTTGCATGTTTGTGAAGTGATATATTACATATTAACCTATCTTGTGAATTTTTTTGGAATTTTTTTATAATCATTTAGGTGGCATGCAAGAAACGGGTGGACGTCCACCCGAGAGATTAGAATCCATCCTCCCTAGCCTAGCTGCTGTTGTGCACCGGCAGGGTGAGGTACTGGAACAACTCAGGGGGAAAAGGACGGCGACCTCTCCCCTTCATGTGCGTCCGTGCACGCTGGTCCTATGCGCACGCCGCAACAAGGCATCCCATCCATCGTCCCCTGGCGGCGTTCTGGAGTGCGCGTATGCTAGCCCTGCGACAGCCTAACAGCCTATTGCAGCGTCGTCGCTCTGCACTGCATGCATCTTTATCTCATGATATATCTCTCCTCGATCTCTCGCTCTCAAGTTTCCTCCCCCCGTGATTTTGCGAGTATAAGCCAGAGAAGGAAGTGGTGAATTATTACTGCCTTGCATGCACTGCCTGCCGTCTGAAACGTAATCATCAGGTGGATCAGCGGAGAAAATCTGTAAACCTTGTCTTGATCTACTCTTCGCGTCGGGTCCAAATCACATGCCTCCGCCCGCTCTGTCTCCCTGCCTCAGCCTCGCCGTAAGTTAAATAGTTAAAAACGTTGTGTAAGGTGATTAATCCGGTCGGGACCGTAGATTTTCCACGGGGGACATCTAAGCCACCGGGCGCCTCCCCGCACACCGGCTTAGTACGCGAGACAACGTAAAAACAGTGGCGCTCGCGGGGGATTTGGCCGTAGCGCCGCCCGCCCGCACGCGACGCGCGCACGTACGGGCGTACCACGTTATACACGTAAAACGTACGTACGCCGCCCGCCCTCCTCCCACCGCGCTGCACTGTTCGGCAACCCACCAGGTGCGGCTAGCAACAGCGCCCAGGTTTGGACGGACCCGGCGCGGCCGGCCCACACGCGCGCGCGGAGACAGACGCGCTCGCGCACGCAACACGTACGCCCCTCCCCCCGCGTACGTACGGTCACAACGGGGGTCAGATGCCGTTTCAGGTTTCACTGTAGCAGTAGCCAGTAGCGCGTACGAGAACGAGAACGAGAACGAGACGAGACCAACCGGCAGCGCAGGGCCGGCGCGCGCGCTGTGAGCTGAGGGCGGTGGCGTCACGTATCCGTACGCACGCGCCGGCCGGCCGGCGTCGCAGGGGAACAACCATATATAAACTGCCAGTAAGTATATAGTGCAAGCCGCGGGCGCAGCCATCGCGGGCCGGGGGTCCCGATCGACGTGCAGCCGACCGGCCGGGCCGCCGGCAGCTTGCAGGGCCGCGTGGGGGAGGCAACGCCACGAGACGAGCCGATCGACGACGACGAAGACGACGCTGTGCGCGCCCCCCGCCCGATGGTCCAGGGACA
>CM020179.1:24167570-24262052 GCA_009805545.1 Oryza longistaminata | reverse complement strand
AATATGGACTTTCTCGGAGTTCTGATATAGAACGACAATTGAATTAGCAGGGAGGAGGTGGCTTCTGTTGAATAGCTTTTATGGAAGTGAGAAGCTCGTTGTCTTTGACACTACTAGCTTCATACCCAGCAGCTTTACTCATTCTTTTGACCATGATGGCATCTACATGTTGAAAGATGATCCATGAAGACTGGTATGACATGTCTATTCTGAGGTCAACTAAATTGTGAATTACTGACCGTATAGAGCACTGATGAATAGCAACGGCATTGTGATTCTTAATTAGGACTAGATGACTACATCAATATTTTTTTTAAGGCCGACCTTGATTCGTGGTCGAAAAATATTCATTCCTGTTGAAGTCCAGCCTTTCCTTAACTCCAATGTAATTAGCATCGGAACAGATTCTTTCAAACTGCTGTGATTAATCAGCAAGACACATCTCATTGACCTGTATACAATGTACAGAATCTTGCTAACTAGACAGATATGTTTCTCCAACCTGCCCTGTAGCTACTGTTGTTGATTATATTCATTTGATTTGGTGTCCATGCCTGCATACAAGTCTGATCCGCCTGGGAAATGTAAGTGCGTGGTTTATGGTTCTATGCATGACAACATGAAGATCAGTCAACAAGGCATACTATTTGCAGACACCAGAGATTAGTACTAAATTTGCGGGATAGCCCATGCATGATGTTTGCAAGTGTTGGAACTTGGAATGCTCTATCTCTTGTAACAGTGGTTTAAACCACTATAAGTATTTAATCTAGCCTTTTCACGTCATATCTAAATAGAATACAGACAATTCACGCAATAGCTATTTCAAATATTTGAATAATTAATAATTTGATTCTATAGTCAGCACGTCCAATGGCATATATAGGAGTAGTATTAAGCTATCTATTAAACGGTTTGGTAATATTGATAAACGGTAACTCTCCTCCACCTCATAATAAATCTAATCTATTTTTTGATATCGCATCATTGTTCGGGGGCATTTAACTTTTCGCCACTTTTAACCCTTAACCAATCCTTGGCGCTGCACCTTACCATGCACTCAATAAATTTATTCCCTCATGTTACAAATATTCAAACACTTCGGACAAGATTTGGACAAACTTGTAAATTTTAACCATCAATTCTATAATAGAATAGGTTAATAAAATATAATAAAGTTAATGATATTATGGTAATACTTCCGATACACCAAACCCTTTTCTTAAAGCATTTGAGACATCATTGATGGTATGAATTTCAAAAGTTTTACTTAATCTAATCCTAAGCATCAGTATTTATCGAAGGGAGTAGCATGGTCAAGTTGTAATAGACAAATGTTGAGAACACTTCATATTTTTTTCCCTAGAATTAGAAAGAAGAGAAAAAAAATACATCGGCCACGGGCTTGGCCTGGCAAATAGGTTATTTTGCGAATTCCTACGTAGTTTTAACGTTAGAGGAAACCTTGTATCTCGAAGTCCGGGTGAGATTGCACTAACAGTTATGGGCCAAGTCCGCTATAGACAAACAAGCACACCTATAACTCAATCCCATTCCTTAGCTGCGAAAACAATTCTTTCTCGCAGTTTTATTTTTTAGTCACAGTAGTATAAAAAATACAAATATTTTTCTCTAAAAAAATCAAAAGAAGTTTCCATAACACGACAATTCATTGCCACAACTCTGCCATAATCACCGCCTCCCTCCCCCTCCTCTGACCGCCGCTCTCTCCTGTTGTCAATTACAATTGGCAATGTAGAGCACAAGGATAGGGTTGATGTGAAGGAGCACAGCGACGGAGGCAGAGTCATCGTAGAGGAGGCAGATGTGGAAGTGCCCACGAGTGAGGCAGATGCTATCCCTTGCCTAGTCGCTGCAGCTGTCTATGAATCTCAACTCTACCTTTTGCCGTTAGCCACATCGGAAATATTGTGATTGTTGTAGTGGGCCAATGTTGTGGACATCGTTGAGCTGATCAAACACTAAAAGGAGGAAGCATAGGTGTTGGAGGAGGAACAAACAGTTCAAAGGACAAAATAGTCCGGAATAGCATTTCGACTAATACACCTTGATCGAGAGTGACATTTTATCAAGCCCTCAAGTCAGCGGCGGAGCCAAGGCCCGGCCAGCATGGGCAGGCGCCCGCTCTGCCGCATGCATGCATCCATACATTAGAACTAACTATGGTGCTTAGCCATTAGCCTAGCTGCATACATGCACCATTAGATTAGCACTAATTATCATACTTAGTCATTAGCTAATAGCCCAATTTACTTCTATCCATGATAAAATGCTATATGTATTTGTGTTTACTTGTTAGGGCTGTTTTGGATTGAAACCAAAACGTGATCCTACCAAAATTTTGGTAACTTTAATAGTAAACATGTTAGTTTGGATTGAAGCCAAACAATTGGTAGTGCCCACGCTCAATTTGGCTACATTCTAGAATCTTCTTTACTCTCGTACTAAATTTTGGCTTTATATTGGTATTAAACTAAACATAGACTAGCTAACTTTGCCCTACCAAAAATTTAGTAGTGCCAAAATCTTCCAATTAATTGGTAGGGTAGAGAACCAAATAGGGCCTTAATTTGTTTTCTGTCATCAAGTTTGCCCAGGCTAAAAATATTTCTAGATCCGCCACTGCCTCAAGTGACGGCATTTTAATTGAACCATTTTTTTCGATGGCATACATACAAATTTCTCCAATTCCCAGCTGCGGAAACAATTCTTTCTCCCAGCTCTGTTCCTCGGTCACCCACAGTAGCAGCGCAGTACACAAAAAAACACCAAAAAGAAAGTTTTGTCAAAAGAAAAAAAAATCAAAAAGCAATATCCATAGCACGACAATTCACGGCCACAATGCAGCCATGATCACCGCCTCCTGTTGTTGATTATATTCATTTGATTTGGTGTCCATGCCTGCATACAAGTCTGATCCGCCTGGGAAATGTAAGTGCGTGGTTTATGGTTCTATGCATGACAACATGAAGATCAGTCAACAAGGCATACTATTTGCAGACACCAGAGATTAGTACTAAATTTGCGGGATAGCCCATGCATGATGTTTGCTGGAGTGCGTGACGGAGTTCAAGACGGAGGAGGAGCTGGCCCGCGTCCTGGAGCGCGCCAGGGCGACGGGGGCGCTGGTGGTGGTGGACTTCTTCCGCCCGTCCTGCGGCAGCTGCAAGTACATCGAGCAAGGCTTCATGAAGCTCTGCAAGGGCTCCGGCGACCACGGCTCCCCCGTCGTCTTCCTCAAGCACAACGTACGTTAGCTAACCCCCCCACCCCCGCGCCGCCATTGCTGTGGCAAGCTTGTCGATCGGCTAATTCGTTGGACAAAAGGCCAGAAAATTCTGAATCTGAATGCCGGCCGACGCCGCGAATACATGCAGGTCATCGACGAGTACGACGAGCAGTCAGAGGTGGCAGACCGGCTTCGCATCAAGGTAGTCGATCAAATAATCATATCTGATTGAAACAATCAATCGATCGATCGATCGAGTGAGTTCTTGCTGTTCGATCTGATCGTTGCGCATATGGTTTGTGAGTTGATCCGTTGAGCTTGAGCATGTATGCAGGTGGTGCCGCTGTTCCATTTCTACAAGAACGGGGTGCTGCTGGAGGCGTTCGCGACGCGGGACAAGGAGAGGATCATCGCCGCCATCCAGAAGTACACCGATCCATCATCGCCGCCTGCTGACTGAGTAAGCTACTAGCACCATGCTTTGAGTCATCATGGTCCAGAGATGCTGTTCCATCAAATGATAGGATCAGTGTCAACGATCCCTGCTTATGATCAGCAAATTCTTCGCTGGCTTCATGCAAGTACGTAAACAGCCGTTACCGCGGTTACTGGGCTTACCGCGGGGTACGGTAAAAAGAAAACCACGGTAACCTCCTTAAATTCAAATAAATTTAAAAAATAATTTAAAATTTTAATAAACTTTACACGGTTTCGTACGGTTTGCTGCAGTTACTGCGGTAACCGTGCTTACTGCCGGGGCACGGTAACCTCGGCCCCGGTGGTTTAGGAAACCTTAGCCGTAGCGTTCACTAGCAGCAAAAGAAAAAAAAAAACTATAAGTACATTTTTTTTATATATATTTGTTATTAGCAACTTAGATTTTGTTTGACATAGCTCTAGGTCTTAATCTACTACAAATTTAACGTTTGTATATAATATAAAATTGTAGTGGTTCAAAGTTTTATATTTAATCTAAAATGAGAATAAAATGATTTATTCAAATGTTATCAACGTAATCGTGGATCTAGATTAATGGATTTGTGAAGCTAGAAGCACTCAGCTTTAAGAAATCATAGAACTGAAGTTGTGCCAATGAGAGCCTAAAAGACAATGCTATAAATTTAAAATTCAAACCAGTAACATGAATTTGAATTTCGCCTACGGCAGATAAGCTGGAGGGCAAACGGTGGACCTGATAATTCCACCTGCACCGTAAAAGCTAGCTTCCTAACAGTGTGTTCACATGATTTACCATATAATGAAAACCAGTAAACATGAATTAATTTGGACTTTGCTTTGATGACGCTATCCGTTTCTCATTGCAGATCAGAGGAGCCATCACAAGAGGGATAATTCCCACACAGGGTTGAGTTGCGTGCCTGCCCGTGTTGCCATGATCTGAACTCTCAACTATTAGCGATCTCACTACAACGAAGAAATTGGCATTCTATATAGGCCAGTGTATCATTAAATTGTTCAGCAGAAAGAGGACGCCGCTATAGTTATAGTTAAACACTGCTGCATCTTTTGTGCTACAGCACAATTGTACCATTCCTACGGGGTGTACATCTCCCTTAATACTCCCTCCGGTTGATAATACTTATCGTTTTAGACAAGAGCACGGTCTCCAAATAAACAACTTTGACCATTATTTAACATTATATTATGTATAAAAGTGCTAACAAATATATGATTTTATTAAAGTACTTTTTAAAACGAATCTATAGATGTAGTCGCCATATTTGATTTACAAATATTTTAAAAATGATTCATAATAAAAAATTTTAAAGTTTGATCTCACCCTTATCTGAAATGACAAGTATTATCAGCCCAAAGGGAGTAATAATAAAGAAAAACATAGCTGATTCCATAGTTCAAAGTAACTTCAGGCATTTGCAAAAATGAATTTTACGGCACATGGTTCGAATTACTCCCTCTGTACCAATTTTTGGGTGGATAGAAAAAAAAGCTAATACAGCTTATTCAAATTCATACTAGGATAAATCTTATCCACCCAGAAACTCTTATATTTTGGTAAGGGGGAGTGTATGTAACACGCGAAGGCGTAAATGTGGGTTTGCGTCAACCCTGCTCCCGGAGATCGCTGGTGCAGTTTGGGCCCATAAACTAATTTGGGCCCAAATAGGCCCAAATACTCTTGACTAGAAACCCGAGCTAAGCCCACGTGTTTAGGGGGAGACGCGGCGAGATGCGGGGAGTCGGGGGCCCGCTGCTCACCATCGGCGATCTCCTCAGCGACCTCGCCGTCGACGGCGGCGCCGACCTCGCCAGCGGGGAGGCGTCCGTCCCGTCGTCGCCGTCGGCTGCGGGGAAGCAGGCGGAGGAGGCCGACCCGTCCGAGCTGAACCGGCTATTCGGGGTTAGGGCTCCCTTCCCTCTTCTTTCCTCTCCTCCCCGTTCCTAGATTTGGTCGGCACCCATCGATCGATTCATCCTACCATATGCGCCCCTGCTTGCTTCTCGTATGAGATTTAGTTCCCTAATCATGCGTCCGTCCTGCAATTGATTCGATTTCCTGAGCTATCTGTTGGGCGCGGGTATTTTCTGGATAGGTGGTTGAAGAATTAATGTGGTGGTTGAAGAATTAATGTGGTGGTTGAAGAATTAATGTGCCTGACACAGTTTATTAGATTGAGGAAATAGTCTACTCTACTTTCAGGCGAGCTTAGGTTGATGATGATAGATGCAAGGGTTAGATAGAGTGGTTCTTGGAAACTTGGATTCATATTTGTGCTTAATATTGCTTGGCGACTTTGCCAATCTTGTGGAGCAGATCAGATGTTGGACGAACTGAATTTATTTATTTTTTGCCAGGCCACGAACTGATTTTTTTCGTTCAGATGTGCTTCAAATTGACCGTATTTGCTGTAAAATTCAAATTAAATCTATAGTACAGATGAATGATCTTCAGGTTATAAACGGCATTAGTTCGCACATGTTCATCGTCTGTTCATAACTAAAATTTGCACCTGTTCATCATCTTATCAGGAGCACTATGACAATTTGATGAAAGCGCTCCAAGAAAATGACCCTTCATGGCCTTCATTGATGCTGAAGGTGTGTATCTTGATCTCCCTTTTTACACCGTTCACTGTAATTGTCTACTCCAGCCATTTAAGCTGACGATCTTGCTTCATCTTTGTTTCTACCACCAGCTGTGCACGGCTCTGAAGACTGCAGATAAGCTGGTGAGCTGTGCGAGTACTGATGCTGAGCAGCTGCTGCAGAAGGTAGAGTTGCTGGAGCGCCTCTTAGAGAGGGGCGATCACGCAGTCACGGCAATAGTCGAGGAACTCCAGAGCTCACGCCTCTCTGAGGATAGTCACTCGTCGAAATCAAAACCAAGTGGCAAATAGTGCCGCGATCGTGTAACTCTTGTATTTGATCACACAGATCAAGGCGACTATTTTCAGTGTTCATGAATTTCAACAGTATCTGTGTACCTGCTTAAGTCTAGCATTTCCTGCAATAGAGCGTGAAATTTGCTTATTGCTTGTTCATTCTCAAACTTGGTTCCTGCTAGTATGCATTCAGGTCTGGAGTCTGGACCCTTAATTTTGAGTTTTGGGGTCCAAAGTTACAAGGAAAATGAAATCTTGACTGAATTTGTATGATTCATGAAGTGCCAGAATTGGACTAAACCAGCTATTTCAGACAACATATTCCAGCTATCGATAGATACATCTTTTGCAACAGAGATGATAGGATCGAACATGCATTTTTGTTCTGCCCTCTTGCTGATGCAGTGTGGGAGGCAATTAGACAAAAGTTTGACCTCAACTTGTGCAGGAGAAACATCACAAACATGAGACAGTGGATTTTTGACTTCCTGATGCGTGGTGATCCAACATTCAGAATACTGCTCTTGCTGTGACTGTGACCTTTCGGCACATTTGGGAGGCTAGAAATGTTTCTATTCATACGTGGAGAGTGGTTGAGAAGATTTTGGTGTGTGTGGAGATGATTGTACAGTACTGCTCCAAACCTGTGAAATGTGAATGTCTCTAGGTGTGACGACTCTACTTCAGTTTCAGGATGGATTCCACCACAGACTGGAACAATGTTCATAAACACAGATGCTGCACTTTTCCACTCTTCACGTCCAACGGGAGTGGGTATCCTGATCTGAGACAACAATGGCTCGTGTGTTTTTGCTTTCAACGAGTTGATCCCAGGGATTTTGTAGCTGAAGCAATGATGATCCATCGTGCTCTGTCCTTGGCAAAGGAAGAAAGGCTTTCAGAAAATTATTTTGGCTCAGACTGACTTTCAGTCATTCAGGTCCTAATCAGTTACCCATATTTCTTAATAAGTCAAAACTATTTATTAAAAAATAAGAATTAATTTATAGGTAAAATTTTTATCTAATTGATTGTCAAGCAAAATAATGGATAAACGATAAACTGCCTCTGGTTTCCAACATTTTAAAAGCAAAAAAAGAAAAATTGGACTAAACGATAAACTGGATGCCTGAGGCTGAGAGTAGCTGCTGGTCAGGCTAACCAATTGGTTTACCGCTGCTTATGTCAGTGCAAATTGGCGGATTCTTGATTGAGCCGTGTTGATATGTGAATTTAGCAGCTTTGCCCATGCTTGAATTGCAGAAACTCCCTACAGATTTACTGTGAAATTTCTACAAAATTTCTGGTAAAATGGCATTGGCTAAGCGGTGCCACTACATCAATTTTTTACAAACTAGAAGGACCAATCCGTAAAAGAAAAGTATACACCCGCAGCAGCAGCTTTTGCAAGGACCACACTGAAAAAAAAAGCTCTCCCCTTTCTCCGTTCCTCTTCCCGGCGGCGGCGGCGATGGATACCACCAGCTTCCCGGCGGTGTGGGCGGTGGTGGGGCCGGGCGTCGCCGGCGCCGTATTCGGGGTCGGCTGGTGGTTCTGGGTCGACGCCGTCGTCTGCAGCGCCGCCGCCGTCCCGTTCCTTCACTACCTCCCCGGTAACACCACCTTCTTCTTTCTCTCGCCCTAATCCCCCAAAGATCGAAAGATTGAAGCCTTTAACCTAACCGATCGAGGGTGTTGGGGGTTTGGCTCTTCTTTTTTTTTTTTAGGGTTCTTTGCTTCGTTCGCCGCGCTCATGTTCAACTGCGTGAAGAGGGAAGACGCCAACTACAATTACTACTCGCCCTACGATGATTCCGAGTGGAGGTGAGGGGGATAATTTTCAGTTTCTTCTCTCTCCCTTTTTTGAGGTGGGGTTTTGTTTTTAGTTTGCTAGGGTTTCTGCAATCCTGCCTCTACTTTTTGCTGGTGTGTTGGAAACTTCAGTGATGATTTAGTACTAATTTCATAGGTAGCAGTGCTATCGCTGGTTAGATTATTTAGTGAGTAGTCTGGGAGCTTGATTTTGGAAGATTAGTAGGGTTTAACTGGGCCAGTTGGGATTTAGTGCTACGCGCATGCATCAATTGGTGCAGCTCAGAGCTGTTAGTTTTTAGTGCTTTCTGAAGAATGTGTGTTTACACTTGCGAATTGTGATTAGGAACACACTAGTGCTCATTTTGTATTCGTGGAGAAGAGAGCCATATTTCTTTAATTTAGTTTTGGGATAGAGTGAATTTCAGAAAACCCCATGTTTTGAAGCCAATGTAACACATAACCACATGTTCTATTTATTTTCTCACATAACCCAGTGTATTCAATCCAATTAACACAATACCACATGTTTAAGTGTGGGAAAGTGCCACAATGGCAAGTAACATGGCAGACCTGCTCCACATCAGCTGGCCCCACCTGCCAGATCAATGCATGGGCTATTTAGGGCGGGATCACGCGGAAGAACAGAAGTGCATGTTCCCTGTTCCCACGCACGCGACACGGCGCCTCCCGTCTTTCTTGCGCACACGGGCGGCGACGGTGTTCCCCAACCATCTCTCGCATGATGGCCTCCGGTGATGATTGTGCTGTTGACCATTCTCTGGCATACAGGTGCATTCTCATAAAGCGACCATCCTATTTTTCCCAAGCAAGAACGATCAACAGTACAAGTATCATAACATTGGACACCAACAAAATCTGTTGTTGTATCTATAGTGATAGTGCCATCCTTTTCGAAGTGATCCCTCCTTTTCCTCTCCACTCTCCAAAGCCTGCAACACGGCGATGGCCTTGTTCCTCTCTCCGTCAGCTATCATCCTCTCCTTGTGCAGTTCATACCATTGATTCACTTAAGCTTCATTTCGATTTCTTGCACAGTCAACACTGTGTCGTTCAATCTCAATTGTGTTGAGATCTCTTGCGGCCGCTGCCCATCGAATCGAGAGACAAAATCACATTCATCGTCATCCTGCAACAAGAAAAAAAATGCCAACTGAAACATAAATAACAAAAACTAGTGAGAAAGAAATTGAGTCAGCAATCCATCTCATATGGGGCACCCAATGGATTGTCTCCCAGCGTCTGAACCTTCCTAGGCCATCCTTCTAATTGGCTCAACATAACTTTGAAATATCATGCAATTTTATTTTGCATTGAAAAAAAATCACAAATTCCGAAGTTACTGAAACCCTACAAACAGGAATTGATTAAAATTGGAACCTACCTGCAGATGCTTGCCTTTGCCTGTGCACGACGAGCTGCCCCTCTGAACTTGTAAGAGGACGATTTGGTGGAACACTGCCGCAGCGAGCTTGAGGAAGACGAGGGGTGCATTGTCGCGTTTGTGGGAACAGAGGATGGGTGCTTCCGTTTTCCCGCGTGATCCCGCCCTTAATAGCCCACGCATTGATCTGGCAGGTGGGGCCAGCTGATATGGAGCAGGTCTGCCATGTCACTTGCCATTGTGCCACTTTCCCACACTTAAACCTGTGGTATTGTGTTAATTGGATTGAATGCCCTGGGTTATGTGAGAAAATAAATAGAATCTGTGGTTATGTGTTACATTGGCCTCAAAACATGGGGTTTTCTTTAATTTAGTTTTGGGATATAAAGAAATAGATGCTAGAATGGCAATGATAAGAGACAATGGAAACGGAATATGGCTCTGTAAAATGTGATTTACTTTCTCAAAGAAGTAAATGAAGCATAAGCAGTAGGGACCACGAGTGAGCATGAGCCTATTTCGTGATCGGCTAGTTGCTCAAAAAATCGTATAAAAATCAAGCAAGAAAACGTATGCGCTTTAGCAACAAAGCGCTCATCCCTTGTTCTTTCGCGCTAGTTGCTCAATCCGTTGCTTGCTTCTCTTCTGTCTTTGAAAAGTGAGGATTTCCTATCTGATACAAGGGAAGGAAGAAATTTCGCTGTCAATGAGTGAACGAGATTACCATGGAATAAGGATGAAATCATTCATTCATCTTCTACCTGTTACTTTTCTGAGGGATACATCTACATTATACTGACAACAGTTGTGCCACACAAACCAAGAACAGAATGGCACATCATATTAGTCGTTAATTTATTATTACTACCCGCAACTTATCAACTGTTCGATTTGGTTTTCTGGATGCTGTTGTTTTAAAAGATGATTCTGTTATTCAAACCTCTGGCAAGCCAAGACGTACATGCATAAACCAGTATGTCGAGTCATGATGATATCTAAAACCTGTCTGATCTGTTGTGTACTTGTGTCTGTCTACTATTACTCCATTGCAAAGTGGTAACTTTTCTATATTAATACAATTCCATCCGTCTGTAATTCATTATCCACTGTATGACAATGATTACATTTAAATTGCAGGTTGAAACTCTGGCTTTTTGTTTCATACATGGTGTCTTTTGTTTCCTTGGCTGGGGCTGTTGGTTTTTTGGTCCAAGACGCACTTACAGATACAGGTCCATCTGCATGGACTGGTGTTGCTGGTGTCCTACAGTCTGTGTTTGTGCTTATAAGGTAATGCTCTACCTTTCTTTGTGTTACATTTTCCCTCACACCCTTATTTTTCTGGTTCCTATGGCATTGGTGATATTTATGCCTTGCAGTGGGTTGATGTACTGGACTTGTCATTCTGAAGATTGATTTAACAAGTATGCCAAGATAGACGAGGAATGTAAAGGCGATTCGGAAATAACCTTGTTACGGGATATGTGAAATTTTGTGTCGCACTATACAGTTCTGCTCATAGTTTAGTAACTCTGTAAATATAATTGCATAACAAGCGGCTCAAGTTAGTTTCTCTGTGTTACTTTGGAGTAAAGAGACCTCTATGAATATAAATAGCATATATGGATCTATATCTTTTTGTGCTAACCAATTTTACATGAAGTTTACTTGTTGCACATATGGTTTTCTATACTCCTTTAAAAAGATTCTAATGGTGGTGGCAGTGAATCTGCCACACCACCTATTCCCATTGTGGTTTTATACATTATCCCTTGAACTTCTTAATATTACATAACAACTAGATCTACATAGATAGCCACATATAAAATTAAATTGAGGTGGGTATTCCTTGTAGCAAAAAGGTGGGTAACATAATCATGAAAAAAATGTTTTATTTATTTAATGCAGTATTATGATATTCTTTTCCTTGTATCCATAGCAAAGCAAGGGCATTCAGCTAGTTTATTATTAAATGTTAACCATTTCAGATGTTCTTTTAGCGCGGATAACTGTTTCAGATGTTATCCCTAAGTGAATACGAAATATCTGATACTTAAATGATAAGAATGTGAAATATGATTCAATCAGAAAGAAATAGTTATGTGGAATCAATAATTCATTTTTCTGGGGACATGTATTCACTTTGAAGATTGGGTGAGGTATGACAAGTAAGCTCTTGTATCACATCATCTGCTTATGTCCAACCTAAATGCTAGACTGGTCAGTATACTGCATCTGTAAGCTATCCATAATGCTCTTTATTTTTAGAAAAACCAAGTCGCAGAAAATACTCCCTAGAGTCCTAGATACGTTTCCTACCTAAATTAAGTCTACTAGCAACTGATAATAACTTTACAACCTGCTTTACACAATTGCATTCCACATGTTGCACGGAGATGTATGCATAGACTTGTCTGAAGTTATCCTGCTTGAGCTTGACCAGTAGGCCACTGACAGACACACATCTTTGTAGAACAGTGGGAATTTTCTTTGCCTTACAATACACGTCCTGAGTATATTCGTGGATTCTAATTAACAGTTCATGAGTTGGTGTTGATTTGCAGGGGGCTTTTCTAAGCTAAAGAAGTCCCTTTTCTGAAGACTACACTTGATGTCTTGGTCCAACCAAACCTCTGATGCAGAAGACTATAGGGTGTAACAAGGCATGGTTTTCAGGCAGTATTGGCCATGCCACTCCTGTGCTTATCAGTTATCAATCATTTTCAATTGGGATTTGGTTGTTGACTTTACTGTAGTACTACGTAGGGGGGCTGTTTGAACAAAAAAAAGAATCATGTCTTTATGCCATTTCCAAGTTACTATATTCTCTGTCTCAAAATAAGTTCACTTTGACATAGCCTACATAGGGTGTTCTCTGTTGGGGAAAATAGTTCCTAGATCATGGGTATGATCAGTCTGTCACTACTCACTACCAAACAATGTCAAAAGTGAGAGAAGCAGCTCCAGCATGCCACTTGAACAATCTGAAACCTCCAGTGTCACTTAGTCACATGCCATAGCCCAATTACTTCCAAAAAGAACATTCAGTTTTGCAAGTTGAAACTTACCAAACATTTCTACCTAACCTGACCTTCTAGTATCCATTTTAGATAGAATGTTTCTTACTACCTAACATGGTCAATCTTAAGCATGCAAATCATCTCCCTGTATAATAAAGTACTGGTATATATATGACATCAAATCATATGTATGCGATTGTGGTCCATGCATGTAGAATCTTTGGTGCAGAATCTAATCATAATTATATAGGCCCGGCTCAAAGCTTATTGCAAATACCCCTTGGCTTTGTGAAATAATGATTGGTTGGTTCAGAAACGAGCTGCCAGGCAACCACTGCAAGAAATTGGGCTGTCCACCGGCGTCTAATTGTGATTTGTGATCACAAGCTCATGCATCAACATCCACAAATGACAAATCTTTGTCAATGCTTGACACACCACCTCAGATAGGTTTGTTTAGCAGTGAAGCTTAATTAACCAGGGGGAGATTTTCCTTTTCTTTTTCTTTTTCTTTTTTTTTGGCTT
This sequence comes from Oryza longistaminata, assembly GCA_009805545.1. Taxonomy (NCBI): domain Eukaryota; kingdom Viridiplantae; phylum Streptophyta; class Magnoliopsida; order Poales; family Poaceae; genus Oryza; species Oryza longistaminata. The sequence goes on along the minus strand of CM020179.1, from coordinate 24,248,678 downwards.
AGGCCATAAGTTGGACTGACCACAAGCTATGTAAAAGCATATATCATACAAGTCATCGTTTACATGCTCACATAAAAAAAATTGTTTTTTTATGTGTATAATCCATTGTGTTCGCGAACAAAATAGAATATGGTTGTGTTTAGATCCAAAGTTTGGATCCAAACTTCAGTCATTTTCCATCACATCAACCTGTCATACACACACAACTTTTCAGTCACATCATCTCTAATTTCAACCAAAATCCAAACTTTGAATCCAACTAAACACAGCCTATGTTGTATATTTTAATAGGAAGGGGGAAAGAACCAGCAACTGGACCGAAATAATGCAGAACCAGATCTCAAAGAAAAAAAATGTTGGCCGGTGTCCCGACATGAAAGTAAGTTCGTTCTAGAAGAAGATGATTGTTGTACATCTATGCATTCGTAGTTTACTTTTATCCGTTTTTCTAACATACGGCACTATTAACTTTTTTACTTAATCATTTGTGTCATGAAAAAAATAGTCTAAATATAAGTTAGGATTAAAGTTTTCTTATGGTAAAACAAATCACAGCATTTATAAAAGTTTTTTAAAGTAAGACGAGCTATTAAACATATCATAAAGTTAACTATGTCATTTATTAAGAAAAAAGATGTTGTATTATATGTGTGTTATAGGGATGAGTGTACACGTATTATGGACGTCTGCATTTGTATATTGTACTGTGCTTATAAAAATATATTACATATGCTTTCATGTCATACAATGTATCGACGAGTTTCCAGCCAACCATCGGAATTGCGTAAAATGTCACTACCAGCCAACTCATCGTGCATGGCACGTTGGTGTTGCCGCACGAATGCACGTAGCTGAGCTGAGCTAAGCTGGCGGTTTGGACTTTTGGACCATGGTTCTTCTTCCTGCCTAACAACTAACATGCTCTAATGATTCTCTTAACCATTGTTTCCTAATTAATCAAAGTGGTGCTTGCGTCTTGACTATCGAATCTCCGGCTTGACTGGCAAAAGAAATTCCCAACCGTGTTGGCTTCCAATGTCGCTAGCACATCTAATTGGTTTATTCTTTTATTCCTCTTCTGCTGCTACTACTAATTAAGATCATCCATTTTAGTTCTGAATGCCAGCACATCAAATTGGCTGTATATATTTTTTACCTGTTTTCACTGAATATTTTTAGGGTAAATTTCAGAAAACTGCAACAAAACTCTTTTCTTTATGTTTGGTCATCTGTTCAAATTTCAAAATGTGGTTTTGTAACATGTGGAGACCCAAATTTAGCTCGTGTGGTTACATCCAAGAGACGCACTGGTGACCTAACTCAACACACTGGCCCAGGTAATCCAACCAAGCAGCAGGTACTCCCGTCCTCTCTGGCTAGTAGTAGTTAGAGCAAGTTTAATAGTATAGCCAACTGATAGCTCCAATTCATCTATAGCCAATCTAATAGCTCATTCATACAATAGTTACACACTACACTATTAATACACGGTCCCACCTGTCATGCACACATTGTGTCTTGGAGTCCGTGCTACAGCTGGCTACAAATCTATAGCCCGCTGCTCTTTTCTCTCCTTATTTATTTTTTTAAAATATGTTTGCAGCTGGCTTATAGCCTGCTATTGTACCTGCTCTTATTATTTAGCCCCGCGTAACATCACATGATTAAACAACTAATGGGTTTGTATCCGACCAAAGCACATCAAAGTACATTTTGTATTAATTCTACAACCATTGCGATGTTGCTTCATTTACAAATTCATTCTTAATATACTTCCTTTTAAACTTCAAATAAAGAGTTTTTTTCCTGCCATAACTAAAGCAACGGTAAAGCCAAGAAATAAATTTTAAAGACAAATCCAACTACGACAACTCTATTTTCAATTCTAATATCAATAGTATTATACTATTACATATTAGGCCCTGTTTAGTTCTAAAGTTTTTTTTTTCCAAACTTCTAACTTTTCATCGTATAAAACCTTTCATACACATACAACTTTTCTATCACATTGTACCAATTTCAACCAAACTTCCAAACTTTAGTGTGAACTAAACGCAGCCTTAATCGATGAGCCTAGGCTACTGCACGGGGTGACAGATGACGGACCCACCCACTGAATTCGAGGGAAGAGAATTTTGAAGCGAAAAAAAAAGAGAGAGAAGAAACAGAGTTGGAAAACAGAAGAAATATACTGTACTTACCAGCAGCACAGCTCAAAAGGAGAAAGACACAAACAAAAGAAAAAGAAAAGAAAGAGAGGAAAAGGAAACTGAAATGTTAATAGTGAATAATAATAATTTTTTAAAAGCTGCGAGGAAAAGGAAAGGCAAAAACAAGGAGGAGAGGCCATCACGCGCTCCATAGTTTCGTTTGTTTGAGACGGCGAAGCCAAGCAAACCAAAGCAAAACCAGCAGCTGCTTCCTCCTCCTCCTCCTCATCTCTCCTCTCTCCTCTTCCTCTTCTCCGGTCGGCTCACCGCCCGCCAATCTTTGGCTCCCTGTTCTTCTTCTCAATCTCCTCGCGGGTTTGGGCCTTGCCGCGCCAACGGGGGGGAGCTTCTTGTTCTTCGTCTTGTTGGTGGTCAGGTTTTTTTTGGTTCCGACGATTTGGAGGGAGGAGGCCAAGATCCGGGGGGCGCTGGAGCTCGGCCGGCGGCGATGATGATGAAGGGGAAGGGCGGCGCGGTGGACAGGCGGTCCTCCGCGCGGTGGAGGATGCTACTGCTCTGCGCATTCTGCTTCGGCCTCGGCATGCTCTTCACGGATCGGTGCGTCTCTCTCTCTCTCTCCCAGTTCGTTCCCCTCTCTCGGCGGCGGCGGATCTCGCCGTGCGGTTTCCTTGTTACGGTGGTCGGGTAAAAAAGTGGTCTCTGGGTGGTCATTGGTAGATTCTCCCCTGGTCTTTTGACCAATCTGAGATTAATCTTTTTTTTAGATCGACCCGTTTGAGATTTGGAGTTTGAAAAGAAAAGAAGCTTTCTAATCATAGCCAATGGCGTCTCGGGCTGCTTGAAAAAACTTGGCGTGCCAAGATTTGTTTGGAGGGTGATTGGATTGTAAGCTGAATTTTTTTTTCTCCTCTTCCCGAGTACATGGCGATCTGGTATTCTGGAGTTGGTGAAAAGGCCGCCTTTTTTTTTTTCAAGAACGGGAGATCGCGTTTCGATGTGGACTGGTGCAGGTGTTCTCTTCTGCTGTATCTGCTCGTGCGTGTGTGTGTGGTTAGGTGATGCTTAGCTCACTGTTTCCGCATTTAGTTTCTACGGGAAAAAAAACTTTGCTGTTTTCATGTTAAAGGAAAAGGGAAAAAAAATGCTGCATTTAGTAGAGTGTAATCTGGTTTAAAAATCGAAGAAGGATTTGGATTTTTGCTGTCTTGGGTGAGGTAATTTTGGTTAGAAATCGAAGGGTTGGAATTTTTGCTTGTCTTAGGTGGGCTTCTTTTCACCTAATACCTGTATGAGATCTGTCAAAAGCTTGCATTTTGAGGATGCTTCTCCCAATGAAGTGGTGGCCTTCCTGTGTGGATTCGTACTTGATGTAGACACTAGACAGTAGTAATGCTGTGTGGGCTTATTTTCATTTATGATAGCTTTGGATTCGGAACAACTGCGTTATTGTCATTGAGTGTTATGGTCGGATTTAGCTTTTCAACCTTTTAAAGGATAAAAATATATTTTTGCAACAAGTTCAAGTTATACTTTTCTTGATGGAATTGTCTTCAGTAGTTCAGTATATTCCATTTAGACTGGAACTTGGCATACGAACTAGCTGGGATTTGGTATCATAGTTCATAGGTTCAGTTGCTCATTTCAAATATCGAGGCTGTGAAATAGTGAAATTAATCAAATAACGGAAAGGCAATGGCATGGGTTATTATGGTTCCTGATCCTTTTTATTTTTGAATTCATGCATTTTGATGATCAGATTATCTTTTCTTGGTTGCTCTTTCATCTCCCTGACGATTTCTTTTGGGTGGTTTTACAGTTTTTGGACGGCACCTGATACCAGTAACCACATCATGTCTCAACGCCGGAGGCAGGATAGGGAGTTGCAACTTATATCAGAGGATTGCAATACAAAGAGGGTGGGCTCCAAATTTAAATAGACTCGCATGGTTCTAGTCTTTTTGCCATTGATCTCATGTAATCTGCCATATGCTTCTTCAATTGGATTTGCAGAAGCATGGAGAAGACAAGGACATAATGGGTGAGGTAACCAAGACCCACGAAGCCATACAGTGAGCTCACTTGACCCTATTTGGAGTTCACTTTATGGTTACGAGTTGCTTGAATATTTGTTTCTGAAAGGGTTCTCTCCTTTGGATTTGTTTTGTGGTGTTAGATTGTTGGATAAGTCCATCTCCACGCTGCAGATGGAACTTGCAGCTAAGCGTAGCACGCTGGAACTGCTCCGTGCTGGTGGCTCACCAGTAACCTCAGAAACTAGCCAACCAAGGAAGAAGGCATTTGTTGTAATTGGAGTAAACACCGCATTCAGCAGCCGCAAGCGCCGTGATTCAGTGCGAGAGACATGGATGCCTCAAGGTTGCTATTTCTTGTATTATAACTTTATGGATGAACTAGCGAGACGGTTCTATTATTGTTAGACATTTCATTTTTAATCATCATCATCTCCAAGGCTCTTAGCTTGATTATTTTAGTTCCTAGTGGCCCAATGGTTGTTGCTATAACGATATTTGTTGGAACTAGTTTTTCATCACATGCACGTCATGTGGCACATGACACTGATTTCTAAGCTCTCTATTTTATCTGACAGTTAAAATTTAGTATATAACATATTTTGACTTACTACGAATTAGTTTATTAAGTAGGAAGCAATTCATGGTTCTACTTGGACTAGCTTAGCTTAATCTGTACAAGCATGCAATTAGTGGAGGATTGACCTTAGTCTTTGCCATTTACGTTGACGCCATCTTCCATAGGTAAGTCATAAGTCGAATGTGATCTATGCTGGTGGTATCTTGCATACTCGTTTATAGGAGTCAGCACTTAAAATTCCTTCTGGGGTCCATCTTTCTAGGAAATATGTATAATGCATATGATCATTCTGTTCATATAGTTCTGCTAGTAATTTTGGAAATCTTTATGATATCATCACCATGCTAATTGTTAGCCCTTCCATTGTTGGATTCCATAAGTTATCATTGTCGTCATTTTTTAACTAGGAACTTCTTGTTCTTAGGTGCAAAGCTGCAGCAACTAGAAGATCAAAAGGGAATTGTTATCCGCTTCACTATAGGGCATAGGTAAACAGACGGTTCTTGTACTCCTAGTGCGTTTTACAGTTTAATCAGTAATCACTTGTCCTTTTTATCTTCGCATGTGGTTTTAATCATACATTTGGACATTCTGTTCTCTTTTATGTTAGATAGCAACTTCTTCCACTATACCTTTATTACCATAACATGCAAATAACTGTTGTCCAGACACTCCAATGAAATGTAAGAACTGGGTGAGCTGGTATATTGGACAACATTATATAGCATACCTCATGTTGCAAAAATAAGTAGTTCTTAAGTATCTTTGTCATCAAGGACATTTCGATTCCATCCTTGTGCTTGCTAAGAGCTAGTTTGTGTGCAGAATACACCAAGTCCCTAAGAATTTTGAGAATGCACTGAAATCTAGTGGATAATTTGTTTATGTAGAACTTTATAAATTCATTTTGCTTCCCCTGTTTTGTGATAATCAGCAGTGCCAATCTGAAAGGGCTTTGGTTGTGCATAGCTTACTTCAATGATAAAACCAGAATTAATATATTGCCTTGTTCTATAAAGCACCGCAGAACACTTGTTCTCATATGTTCCCATATATGTGTATATCGAAACTTGAAATCCTTTTTAAATTTTGTATAAATACTAACTGCTTCGATGGCTGTGCAGTGCTACATCCAACAGTATATTAGACAAAGCTATAGATTCAGAGGATGCTCAGCATCGTGACTTTCTTCGACTAGTAAGTAATGCTTTCCTGCCTTTCAAAGCTTTGAACATGCTTTCCTTGAACCAGCACTGACCATTTTACCATGTGTTCATTTGTTCAACCAGGACCATGTTGAAGGGTATCATGAACTCTCAGCTAAGACAAAGATTTTCTTCTCTACAGCAGTTGGTATTTGGGATGCTGACTTTTATGTGAAGGTTGATGATGATGTGCATGTGAACTTAGGTGGGTATTTTCTTCTCTCTTTTTTTGCGTGCCGATTGGCCTTATGTTGAAATCTATAACCCACTTCATGTGACAACATAACAGGAATGCTTGCCACTACCCTTGCTCGGCATAAATCAAAACCAAGAACGTACATTGGCTGCATGAAGTCAGGCCCAGTTCTCGCTGACAAGTAACGTTAACTCCCCTGTCTTGAAATTTAAATTTAACTGGTAGCTTGAAGTAAATGTCTGCTTGAACTAGCACCTTTCATACAGGAATGTGAAGTACCATGAACCTGAGTACTGGAAATTTGGGGAGGAAGGGAACAAATACTTCCGTCATGCTACTGGGCAGATATACGCGATTTCAAAAGACCTCGCAACCTACATTTCAATCAACCAGTATGTTTCCTATGCCATGCCATGCAAAATCCTTATGACCCCAAAAAATACTAATGTTTCCAATAATGTTTTGTCAGGCCTATCTTACACAAATTTGCGAACGAAGATGTATCACTTGGCTCATGGTTTATTGGTTTAGAAGTGAATCATATCGATGAAAGAAACATGTGCTGCGGGACTCCACCAGGTGCGTTTCCTCGATCTTGAACAATGCTTCTCGTACACGCTTCCATTTCTTCATCCCTTCCCTCTAAATTTTGAATAACAACTCCGCAGATTGCGAGTGGAAAGGACAAGCTGGCAATGTCTGTGTGGCGTCTTTCGATTGGAGCTGCAGCGGCATATGCAAGTCGGTCGAGAGGATCAAGGAAGTACATGCTCGATGCGGTGAAGGAGATTCTGCCGTTTGGAGTGCTCTAATCTAGCGAAGAAAGAAACCCGCTGCCCCGTAAATATGTAGCATACACGGTAGGCTCGCATGGTGACCTTTGCACAGGCGAATGCTCCCTCGTAGGCTCAACGAGACTGATGATTGATGGATGATGATCTTGCTCCAGCGACAATCTGGAAATGTTGGAAACAGGGCATAGTCTCACTCACCTTAGCTGATGGACTCGACTCATTTCTGGTGGTTTGGATTGACGACATGGCAACACGGCTACGCAACTACACAAGTGCTAGCTTGAACTGAAATGGTGAAATGTTACTTGTTCAGAGTTTTCGGTAGATGTGGCTATTTTTTGGTGTCACCATTGGTGACTTGGTGATGCAAAGAAAGAGGGAAGGAGAGACCGGAGTGGCTTGCATTTAGATGTAGGGGGGGAGTTGTTTCTCAGGTGCCGTGTACCAAAGTAGAAAAAATCGAAGTGATATGTAGAAAACGTTGTTTCATGCAAATTTTGATAAATTCTTTTTGTAGTTTTTTTCTAGAGTATTTTCGTTATTTTAGTGAATTAATCCCTGGTAGAATATGGAGTTGACTGCTGGCCATGGTGCGACAATCAATAGTCACCGTTTGTTCCTGCGAATGACGTAGCATCAGTCACTCAATTTCATGCAGGTCATTTGACATGTGGGCCATGTGTCAGTGAGCAGTGGAGGACCCTCTCAGTCCCTGGTTTAACAGCAGAGTTTTCGAACGCGCTGCAAGGATCAAATTGTCTCGTACGAATTCCCTGCATTATAATCCTTGATTCCTTGTAAAAAGATGATCAGAAAATGTCTGCCCATTGAGAACTGATGGATCAAAGCAAGATCATTACTCCTAGATGTTACTAACATGCACGCTCAGAATGCATCTCCCTGAAGATGATCTTATAAAGGGAACACCGAGAAACAAACAACTAAACAACATCACAGTAAACCGACGAGACACGAGGAGCCAAAGAGACCTTTTGAGACCAATATAACTATTCACCTTTCCTCATGTTAAAAACCCATCTTATCTTTTTCCAAAACAAAGATAAGCCCTGAGAAGGGGGAAAACTTGAACCTATTCTTTTTAAAGGACAGCACAGCCATGCGCCTCCAATAACCGGACTTACATTTTGGTATTCCTGGGAAAAAGACGACAAATCCTAAACTTCCTCTGTTTTATCAAGCAAAAAATTGTCAGAGCTACCAGTGAACCCCCACCTCCCCAAATTGCTGGACAAGCGTCAATAGAGGAAAAAAAATAATCTTGACTTGTTAATCTAAGACAAAATTCAGGCCAAGACTCCCTTTGCTACCTGTCTTCTCAGCATCCAAACAAAACCAACGCCCAATTGCTCACTGATGTGTGATTGGCAATGCATTTTTTTGCAGATAGCTACTGTGGCCTTACTCCCTAGCACCTGCGTTCTTCAAGCATTATTTTTAGCTCCTGCGTTAGGCTTCATCAGCTCCTTATCCAGCCCTCTGCCCGAATAGATATACAGGAGAACGATCTTGATGTTGGCATTGTCTTCCATGGACAAAAGTTTCTGCTCTAGCTCCTCATTAGCCCTCACCTGAAAGATTAGAACAAGTGTCACAACAAAATGATAGCAGAAGTTTCTAAGTAAATAAAGATTACTGAAACACTATCAGATTCTAACTTTGGTGAAGTGGGCATGTTGAACAATTATTTTTTGTTTAAGGAAAACAAAGATAGACCAATGAGAAACTAGGATGCAAATGGAAACTTACAGTGACAGCAATCTCTTCCAGTCCCAAAGGTTCCACCTTTTTGTCTTTTTCCCAGCCGAGAGATATCATGAAAGCCACAAAATCAGCAGGAAGACTATCCTCAGCTGGATGCTCCTCATCTCCTGGTTCGGTAGTCTCTGAGGATGAACTAGCCTCCTCACTGCCAGACTGGGATCTCTTGTACCCATCATCTGAATCAGCAGGTGCTGACGATGAACTGCCTTCGGTATTGTTTGATAGGAACACCCGGAATTCATCTCCCCTATCAGAAGGTTCAGATGATGAGATGGACCTGCTTTCTACTAGAAGATTCTGAGAAACCCCATCTGCAGTGTGATCCAAGGATGAATTGTTCTCATTATCAGACAGATGCCTCTGAGATCCATCAGAAGAATTTGCTTCTTCACAGGAACACTTTCCATTTCCCATACATTTTGTTCCAGAATGATATAAGGATATATCTTTTCCAGAATGATACAAGGATATATCTTTTCCAACATTAAGACAAGAGTCTTGTTTCACATCAGCTACACTGGATGGTGATGGACAACCTGACTCAGCAGTTGAGCTTGAACCATTTGAAGACTTGATCCTCAACGACTCAAAGAATCTATGCTTATCTCTTGCATTTAATTTTTTATCTACATAAGCACCTTGCAGTATAGAGAGAGGAATGTCATGGGTGGCAACCTTAAGCTTTTGGCTAACACATGGCTTTTTCAGTGGTTCCACTGAAGCAACAGGAGCTGGAGGAGGACTCATAGGATTGTCAGGACAGTCTTTGGCAGTGTGTATAGTACAGTTTTGCTCTCGGGTGAGGATTTTTAGATTTCCTGCCTGAGATACCTTTGAAAGATCAGTTTTAATGGGAGCTCGAGCAGAGCCATTTGTGGACGGTATTAATGATTGATGTGCCTTGATAGGACCAGAAGGATCTCCATTTCTCACACCTTTTGTTTTTGAAGAATTTGTTACCTGAATAATGAAATGAATTAGTTAATCAGAACACCCAGTGCTGCAGAAGTAGTGAAACAAAACATAACTAGAAGCAGCAGCTTAACACAAAACACCTTGTATTTTTTTTGGGGGGTGGGGGGAACTCACTGCTAGCAAATAAGGTGGTTGTGGATAAGATCGAACCACTGAACTGGGAATAACAGCAGAGCATCCATAGAATTAGGGATTACTAGGAACTGATAGTTGCAGCTTTTATATATTATGTTGAGTAGTTTTAACACCTACTTCCTCCGTTTCGCAATGTAAGACTTTCTAGCATTATCTACATTCATATAGATGCTAATGAATCTATATATATAATAATATCTAGATTCATTAGCATCTATATGAATGTGGGCAACGCTAGAAAGTCTTATATTATGAAACGGAGGGAGTATATACCAGGGGGCATGATAGTCTCTATCTCACTCATGGTATTGTAACCCGTCTAGGATATTTCCAAATGGTAATTACACCATGAACAATGAAAAATGTTTTCTGTGCAACAATGGTGATAGGAAATATCCATCCCAACAATAAAAACTCTTTATAAGTTCATTTATGGGATCACTAAAGTATTTGGCAATTAGAAGTGCCAACATTTAATGGAAATCAATTAGACTCTCGCCAAAGACCAAAAGTTAATCACAAATGATGGCAGACAATAGACACCTACTAAATGTGAATCATTATTTTGATGTCAAGGAAAAATATAACTTACTGAAGATTTGATTGCTGGAGATGTCATAGGCCTTAGAGTGTTCTGTCTTAAACTGATTTCTTCCATCTTTTGGGCTTCCATCGATAACTGTTAGGAGAAGAATATGCACATGAAACCAGAAAGCCAAGAGATAATCGCAAAATGTATCAAAAAGCTCATTATGTGCAATACCTGAGGCCCAACTGACAAAGGAACTTGCATCACAGTCTCCGCCATGCTCAATGAGATCCCGCTGTTCGGCGCTGCCTCAGGCTGTTTACTAGGAGCCGGTCGTAATACAGAAGATACACCCAGGTTTTTCTTTAGCTCACTTGAGCCAGGAACATCCGCTAGCAGTGAATTCCAACGATCCGGTGCAACAGTTCTCTGAATTGGAGAGGCAGGAGATGGTACTCTGTTGATATCTTGCCTCTTGTCATCAAAAGGCAGCTGCGGAAATTCTCGTTCAAAGGAGCCACCAGTACCAGTATTGTTTCTAGAGGTATTAGAATTATTTGGACTAACTACACCTTTATTCCATGAATCTGTCCTCGAGCGGGAACGATTCAATCTATCCCTTTCCGGTCTACATGTACTAAACGACCCAAAACCGTCTGCTGTAATGGACCTACTCTCTCTGTCACGGGAGTCAAATTCTTTCTCTCGCTCCCTTTCCCTGTTTCTACCAAAACTTGCATAACCCCTCGACTTTCCCATACCATCCCGGTCCCGGTCATGTTTACGGGGCCCATTTGAGGATAATCTGTGATGAAGATGTCCTAGAATTCTGGTCACGGTGGTGGCCAGATGATGAATGGTTCCTTGATGAACCACCCCTACCTTGGTTATCTGAAAGTGCCAAGAAAATATTTGTTACCAATGTAAATGATCATATATAGTTTACCAAATTTGGAAATAAGTGTCTTAGACTTGACGGACAATGATATCACTAAAAACTAAACAGCATAAGCATCCTCAATGCGAAGCCCCACAATGATATCACTGAAAACTAAACAACATAAATTGAGTAGTAATCACTTGCTTGGTGTGCATATAACTAAAGTATGTCTCTCTTGTAGATAAGTTGTGGCAAGCATGATAAGATCTTCAACAATATCACTATATGTTTACAGTTATTTGAAGAGAGCAGTATCTTAAGCTTTGTTACATTTCAGTGACACCAACAGAGCATGTGCCTAGAAACATCTTATAGCACTCAAACAATAAGCATCATTTCGTGATACAGGACACATTGGTTGTAAAAGGATACAGATGAAATCTACCTGATTACTCTTAACTGTTCCATATCAGTCACCTAATAATCAATTACGAAACTACATAACAAATTCAATCATATCAACCAAAACTACGAGTTAGAGAGTACATTAAGAGAAGATTGCTCCCATGAACATCACAATACAGAACAACCAAAAAACCCTAAACTCATGTCTGATTGCAACGGAATGAATCAACTATCACCGGTTTCACACCAATACCCTGATGCCACTATACAGTATATATAACACATAGCAATTCCCAAAAGGGGATATATATCACAATTATAGCACACTAGCAATCTCAAGTGCAACAAAGGAAAAGAAAAAAAAACACAAAATTGGCAAGGCCAGTGGAGCTCACCTGGGCCTGGGCGGGGCGAAGCTACGGTCCAGAGGTTGGCGGCTCCCGTGGTGGTGACCTGGCCCTGCCCCAGCCATTGCGGCTTGAGCGCCGGTAAGTCCTGCTCCATGGCAGCCGGCGCCTCTCACCATCTACCCACCTAGCAACGGCGGGGAGAGAGGGATGGCTCCTCCTCCTCCCTCCGATCCAATCAGCGCCCACCAGCACAATCAATCGGCCTCCGCAATGCGACACCACAACCACACCACACCGACCTCCGCCTCAGCCGCCGCCTCCTCCCCACAACACCAGGCGGCGACCTCCCCCCTCCTCCTCCGCTAGGGCAGCCTCCTCCTCCTCCCTCCCCTCGCGCGGGGGGGCCCAAACCCTAGCGAGGCCGCCCTCAAACCCTAGGGGGGGTGCCTCACCCCCTAGACACGAACCACACGAACCGCAATTCACACACCCACACACACACCAGAAAAGAAAAAAACAAATTCACGCCGCCTCCTCCTCCTCTACTCCTGGAGGCGGGTGCCTCCTCTCCTCTCCTCTGATCGGCGGACGAGTCTCTCGAATCCGCCGGGGAATCGGCGGCGGCGCGCGGAGGAGGGACGTCTCGGGTTCCGCGGCGGCGAGGGGGAGGAGGAGTCGAATTGGAAGCGACCGGCGGCTGCGGGGTGGAAGGGGCGCAGGCGCAACGCGAGAGCGAGAGAGAGAGAAAACAACAAAAAGAAAGAGAGAAAAAGGGAGGAGGGGGGGAGCTAGGTTGCGGATTATTATCGCGGGGGTTTTATAGGATTAAGTCGTGGGGAGGGGCTCTTGGCTACCACGGTGGCTATACTTAGTTAGATACGGTTTTTCCTTCTTTTCTTTTTTTTTTTCATTGGAATATCCTTCTCTCTCTTTTTTTTATTGGAATAGAAAACTCACGCGTTATTACTACCGGTAGTCTTCTAGATGAACTTTATCTTAGAGTCAGGGTTGATGTGTGTATGTGTTGTGCCCATTTTTCTATTATTACGATTTAACTAATCAAATTAAATTAGTACGATATTGCTGTGTAGATAATATATTGTATGTTTGTTTTTTTTATTATTTTTAATGGTTGGTGAAGTGAAAGTGGGTATTATCTAGATAGCTGTTCTTCCTTGTTTTCAATATTATTTTTTATATTAACTGAATGAATAAAGATTGGTAGGGAGAGAATGTTTTTATTTATGCCACTATAAAAATTGTCACTTTAAAGAATGTTGCTCAAAATCTAGAAACTGGAAAAACGAAGAAGCAAAGTCGGTATACTATTATAACCTTCTTGTCCTTGCCATCTTCTTCCTCTCCCACCTCACTTTTGTATGTGCCTCTCATCCTCTTTTTCGCTGGTAGCCACCTTAAACCCTACGATCCTCACCGGTCATCAATGGCTTCCCTAAACATAGCGGACAATTCATACGCAATAGAAACCAGGGTCACCACCTCCTCCAATCTCCTTCAAAGGAACGCTTCCTCTTTGGTCGATAGTCCTATGAATTTGTTGAGAAATAGCTCAAGGTCAACTTGGTGAATTGAAGTGACTGATGGCTGGGTTTCAAAAGGGGCACAAACAAAAAAAAATATAACTTCTAAAACATTATGCATATATTTGCGGTGGTTATAGGAGTTGTCTACCTATTGCACTAACGCACTCAATTGATTTGGGGAGAAACCATATGTAATTAGGAATTCCATGTAACTGTTACCAATTCTCTGTATGGATTTTAGGTGTCGAAAAGCTATTATTAATTAGTCTAAGATTGTATCATCAATTGCAAGCCGGAGTCCTCATGTGTATCCATTTTGGTTGTGTTTGGACAATTTGGTTGATCGAGTTGAATAGTTATGATTACACTGCTTTACTGGTAATGATATGCAATTTGATTTCCCCCTTTTTTGGGTTAAGTGAAAGTGGGTCTTATCTAGACATACGTTTTTCCCCCTATTTCTGTATTATGTTTACTTCTTATTTTAACTTTGTTTGTCAAGACTGGTAAGCAAAGATAAGGGAAAAAAATTATAGTACTCTAAAATTTAACTCTTTAAATAAGGGCACTAAGAATCTACAAACTGAATTGTAAAAATAACATATTAAAACATAGTATTGTGTTTGATATATACCAATGTGGCCTTCTTGTCCCTTTCCATTTTCTTCATTCCTCCTTCTCACCGTCCTATAGTTATCTTCTCTTGTCCTCCAACCATATTGAGCTCATCTACTACTATATTTCTAGTCATCATGCCAAGCCCTACCTTCATAACAACAATCTTCAGGGACTTAGTGCGCCTGGAAGTAACCTCTAGCTTTTTTCTATGGAATTATCACTTACTAGTGTATTTGTATAATGCTCCCCTCAATCCCTCATACACCTCTCCTTTGGTCTTTTGTTTGGTGAACCATGCGGGAATCCCATACTACGTGAATATATTTTTGAAAAGAGTAAATTTTGTAAAACTACATATACTTTATACGATCTATCATAAAACTACAGATTTATAAGAACTTGTTTCACAAACCTACAGATTAAGAACTTGTTTCACAAAACTGCAAATTTAATATCTTCATTTATCGCAAAACTACAGGTTTATTGTCTTCATTATTACAACATATAGTTTTGTGATAAATTAAGACACTAAATGTGTAGTTCTGTGATAAACGAATACACTAAATCTATAGGTTTGTGAAACAAGTTCTTAAATCTGTACTTTTATGATAGATTGTACAAGGTACCTGTAGTTTTGTGATAAACGGAGACACTAAATCTGTAGTTTTGTGAAACAAGTTCTTGAATCTGTAGTTTGTGATAAATTGTGCAAAATACCTGTAGTTTTGTGAAATTTACTCTTTTGAAAATGAAGAGGTTATTACAAGAAAAACATACCCAAAAATATAGTGTTTTGTAAAGGGTAGTTATAAACTTTGGCAGTCAATTCATGATGACAATGCTTGTGTTTGCTATGTCATTTTTACTTCCTTCTTTCATGATTAGAACATGGCAACAATGACATGTCACAGATTTGTTGACTTATGTACTTCTTTGGTTATCAGACACATAATGCACCTCTACTTAAACACGACTATCATGAGTAAGGCCTATTTGATTATGTTTTCTATGAAACACTTATATATACAAATAGGACCTCTCGTACCATGAATCAATGTCACCAATATGAAATAGGAACACAAGCTCTATAATATTATTTCTATGATGTGTTTATATACAACGATGTATGGAAAAGAAGTGACGATGGATTAAATATGTTGATAACATTGGCTAGAAGCCTCAATATTTTGTAACAGTACAAAGGTTGTGCATATACTTTTCAAGTATTTATAGCATAGATAATGATATGGCAGTGTCATCACCAACTTATTGTAATGTCCTTAGAAATAAGATTTCTTATGATGATAGGCCTTTAATTACAACCCCATGGAAGCATCTTATTTATCCATATGCTAAGCTGGTCTAGTAAAGGGACAAATATAAACGAGTAAATTTCATAAAACCCCACATAATTATGGTCAAAGTTGCACAAAACCATTGGGATTTTGACACGTGACTCATAAATCCCATGTATTATGGTTCTAAAGCTTCACAAAACCACATTGTTAAAATTTTACATGATCCTATATCAAAATTTAAAAAGGCTATACTTACATGGATGCAACATTTATATGATGGATAAAGAAAATTCATGAATTTGAGATGTGATTGTAGAACTAAAAAATGTGCTAGATCAAAGTTAAAATGATCAATAGTGTGGCTTTATGATATTTTATGATTATTTGTCACATGTTAAAATTTCTGTGGTTTTGTGTAACTTAGACCATAATATGTGTGGTTAGGTGAAATTTACTGTGAATAGAGAGAAAGAAGACAAATACAAGGAGATGGAAGCATAGAAGGTGACGATAGAGGATAATTCAGTGACAAAGTTGACGAATGAGCTTTAGGGCCTGTTTGTTACAACTCAAACTCCTAAATTTAGCTCCAGGAGTTGGGTCTGGAGTGGAGTTGTGGAGCTGCCTAAACCCAGCTCCACAACTCTAGTTCATTTTATGAGAGAGCTTCACCCAGCTCCACTCCCATTTTTGGTGGAGCTGAAACTGTTTGGCTGAGCTCCAGCTCCAGGAGGGGTGGAGCTCGACCTAGAGCTGTACCAAACAAGCCCTCTATGGAGGTTATAGGCCTTTGTGGAATATCATTATGTTTATTTGTTCTAATTGTTGCCCAATTTAATGAGCCTATAAAGGCAATTACAATATCACAATAAAAAGTTTATAAGGATAGACACCCCCTAAAATCGATGCATGAACAAAAACCTTCAGAAGTAAAGTTAGATGTAAAATTCACCTCGAGGATACATATAACATTTTTAATTTGAAAAAAACTCCAACTACCCCCCCCCCAAAAAGAAAACTTCAAATAGAAGTCTATTTGACACCCTAAACTTTAAAACCTAACAAAAGTCTACCAATGATATTTAAACAAGGAAAAGTACGAATTACACCCCGAACTATCGTGGTCATCCGAATTACCCCCGACCACAAAACCGGACATTCTTCACCCCCAACTATACAAACCGGATGAATTACCCCTCTCGACCCAATCCGCGGTGGTTTTGGTCTACGTGGCGTACGCGTGGCAGTCTAGTCAGCATTCTATTTATTAAAAAATGTGGGACCCACCTTGTCATACACTCATACTCTCTCTTCTCTCTCTCATGAGGACGAGCTTGCCACCGGCGGCGGCCGCTCGGCGCGGCTTCCCCCCCTCCTCGCCTTTCCCCAGGCCAGGCCCACTTACATCTGGCAGCTTTCATTGGTCATAGACTGCCCTCATAGACCAACACATGTCTTTTCTTGTACACTTTGTCCTCACTCGTGCGGCACCCGGAAGAAATTTCCGCGTCGGTCACCCATCCCAAATTGCACTTTGTCCTCACTGTGTGCATCCGGGAGAAAATTTCCCGGTCGATCACCCATCCCAAATTGCTCCAGGCCAAGCACGCTTAACCCTGAAGTTATTTGGAAATCGGCTTTCGGGAAAAGAAGTTGCAACTTGTTGATATGAGTATTCTATTAATCCTATTAAGCCATGGGACATTCACATCGTCCTCCCCGCGTGCACGCCGCCGAGAAGGAGGGGGAGCGTGGGGGCGAAGCGGGTGCCGAGTCGCAGCAGCCGCGGACGAGCTGGCCAGTGGTGGAGGTGGGGGCTCCGTCGGAGCTGCGTGGCAGAGGGGGCCTTGACGCCGGCCGTCCCGCCGCCCTCGTCCTCCCCGCGCGCACGCCGTCGAGAGGGAGGGAGAGCGTGCGGGCGGAGCGGTGGCCGTGTCGCGGCAGCCGCGGACGAGCTGGCCGGTGGTGGAGGTGGGGGCGCCGTCGGAGTGGCGCGGCGTAGGGGCCTCGACGCCGGCCGTCCGCCGCGCCGCCGAGAGGGAGGGGGAGCGTGCGGGCGGAGCGGTGGCCGTGGCGCGGCAGCCGCGCACGAGCTGGCCGGTGGTGGGGGTGGGGGCGCTGTCGAAGCGGCGCGGCGGAGGGGGCCTCGACGCCAGCCGTCCCGCCGCCTCGACCTCCCCCGCGCGCACGCCGCCGAGAGGGAGGGGGAGCGTGCGGGCGGAGCGGTGGCCGAGTCGCGGCAGACGCAGATGAGCTGTCCGGCGGTGGAGGTGGGGCACCGTCGGAGCGGCGCGGCGGAGGGGGCCTCGACGCCGGCCGTCCCGCCGCCCTCGTCCTCCCGCGCGCACGCCGCCGAGGGGATGGGGAGCGTGCGGGCGGAGCGGTGGCCGAGTCGCGGCCGCGGACGAGCTGGCCGGCAGTGGAGGTGGGGCGCCATCGGAGCGGCGCAGCGGAAGGGGCCTCGACGCTGGCCGTCCCGCGCCTCGTCCTCCCCGCACGCACGCCGCCGAGAGGGAGGGGGAGCGTGCCGCCCTTTCGCCGGGAGCATGGCCGCCTCCTCATCCCCCACCCCGCCGCCTCCTCCACGTCACCCGCCGCCGCCGGCCAGCTTGTCCGCGGCTGCTGCTTCCACCCACCCTCGATCCGCCGGACACCAGCGCCCAGCCGCCCTCTGTGGTGAGAGAGAGTGAGTGAGAGAGAAGAGAGAGTATGAGTGCATGATAGGTGGGTCCCACATTTTTTAATAAATGAATGCTGACTAGACTGCCACGCGTACGCAACGTAGACCAAAACCACCGCGGTTGGGTCGAGGAGGGTAATTCGTCCGGATTATATAGTTGGGGTGAAGAATGTCCGGTTTTATGGTTCGGGGGGTAATTCGGCACGACCGCGATAGTTCGAGGGGGTAATTCGTACTTTTTTCCTTTAAACAACCATATGCATACCTCTGTTCAGTTTTGGATAGTGGTTTTTTTTGTACTTAGGAACCTAAACAACCGGTTTTAAACAACTAAGATAATATATTTATGTATCATTAATTGTAGGTTGTCAATTTATATATAAGTGTGTCATACTATTGTTATGCGGTACTTTTCTTGTAAGTATGAGCGAATAAGGGGTAAAAAGAAAGATTATATTTAAGTGAAAATTTTAACATGTATGTCCAGTACGTATGTCACATGATCAAACCTCAGCTAATGTTATATGCAAATTAAATAAAAAACACATTTGTAAAAACACCTTAGGAACGTATGAACGGTATTATAAAATTTAGGATGCTAAATGTCCGGTTTCAAACTTTAGAGTGCTAGATGGACTTTCAAATAAAGTCTATGGGGTTATTTGGATTTTTTTTTCCAAAAAAATGTTGTCCTCCAAAGTAAGATGCTTTTTTTTAGTAACAAAGATAAAAGAAGATTCACACATTCCCCCTGCGATCAGGTAACCGATCCCTCCCTCTCACCTGGTTTGCTTTTTTGGCACCGCATTACTTTCCTATTTTAGTAAATTTATACACCTAAATTTTGTACCACCTCAAGTTTACACATCTAAAGTTTTACACCTAAAGTTTAGAGACCCAAAGTTTACAAGTCAAAGTTTATTATATCCGATTCAAATTTGAATTTGAATTCAAATATTTTTTATATATAGTATTTCTATACATCTAAAGTTTATACACCTAAAGTTTATAGACCCAAAGTTTATAAGTCAAAAGTTTACATACCCAATTCAAATTTGAATTTTAATTATATCCGATTCAAATTTGAATTTGAATTCAAATATTTTTTATATATAGTATTTCTATACATCTAAAGTTTATACACCTAAAGTTTATAGACCCAAAGTTTATAAGTCAAAACTTTACATACCTGTTTCAAATTTGAATTTAAATTAAAAAATATATACATAAGTTTTTTCAATTTTGTTTTTTTTTATTTTTTTAAATTTTATGGTGCAGTAGGAAGAGAAGAAGGGGAGAAGGAAGGGGGGAGAGAGCGTATAGGGGGATGGGGATCGATCGCTTCAAGCGATAGATCACCCATTAGCCACACCCTGTTGCTCATGCTGACCTATTTTGGTTAGGTTATTCGGATCAGTAGATCATAATTGGTTAGATATGCATACTGGTACATGTTAAGTGTAACTCGACGTTCACGATAACATATAAGGTGGTGTTTGGATTTAGGGACTAAACCTGTCATATCGGATGTTTAGACATTAATTTAGAGTATTAAACATAGACTACTTTCAAAACTAATTATATAAATAAGAGCTAATTCGCGTGATAAATTTTTCGGATTTGCTAAAATGATGTCGCCATATTTTATGGCTGATTACAGTCGAATTTCTGACCGACTGTTGCAAGTCAAACCCGGACGAACCCTCCATCTTCTTCGCCACCGCCTGCCGCCCAACGTGCCTCCTCGCCTCCGCGTTCGCCGCCACAGCTACCGCCGGAACTGGCACGGAGCGGCGAGGAGATCTGTTGTCGTTGCTAAAACCACCGGGTGCAGTTGCAAAAATATTTACCACCCCTTTGTTACTACCAGCTGAGATTAATTTATCATAATTAACTCTCTTTAACAAGTGTTAATTTAGTGAAGAAATATTTTCCTTTTAACCAATGAGGTAAGCAACACAAATATGTATATCCCATGAGATCGGTTTATTCTCATTCTGCATATTGAAATAAACTTTACCTCCGACAACGTTACTTGAAATTGAACTAATAAAAACAAGAAGAACATTGAGTAGATTATATTGTGCTTGCTTTTTATTTTGTGAAAAGAGTGTGTTATTTTCTTTATGTTAGCTGGAGTGTGATCTCTATTATGGAAAGGAACATCTTTAAAAAATAATTTCCCTTTAATTCAACACAAATCAAATTAATTAGGTGTGATTGAGATATCTTAATTTATCTCATTCGTAGAAACATAAAAATGGCTATAAATTTGCCAAATCCTTATATAGGTTATCAAATGGGCTGGGTATTTCCGTGTGCGCCCTGGCACGTATGTGTAGCTCACAGTCCAGGAACAACACGATCCGGCTATGGGTCGCGCTTGCACGACCCATCTAGCCATGTCGTGCTTGGGCTTCTACCAGGCCCGGCGTGCCAACACGACAAGTGTATATAGTGAGCCAACACGACATGGCCCAGGAATAGCACACGATCTGGCCCGTGCGGGACAATGGCGACCGACGACTGGCGAACAACCGCTAGTCGAGCAACTGTCATTCGAGAAGGAGCCATGAAGAAAGAAGAACGGAAGAATCGAGGAAGCCAGGGGCTTATGGCAGAGGAAAAGATGGTGGATGCTCATCGACGTAGGTTTGCACGGTAGTGTTGTGGCGTGGCCAACCCCATTTGTAGTGCAACCATTAAACATTTCGGTCATTGGGGATCACCGGCTTAGGGCAAAGGAAGCAGGAAGTGAAGGGCCATGACTGTGCTTGACGAGGAGGAAGAGGAATATACTATCGGTGAGCGGATGACCTTGCTAGAGCTTCACCGAAGTTTGTGCAGCAAGATGCAACATACTTCGTTTGCATTTTTTCTTAGTATATATATAGATGTACGGAAATAAGAAATTGCTAGGATCATTGAAAATATTTGCATAAACTAAAATAGTTGTCCGGAGTTTTTCTGTGCAGTTTCATCGCAAAATGATTGGCATAAATCGGTAATCTAAGATACAATTATTTTAGGACATATAGTTCGTGCTATTCTATTACTCACATGTGAAAGAAACATCCCTCAACTTTTTCCCTAACACCATCTTGAGCGATTTATAAAGTTAACAAGTCTATAATATAGCACAATAAACCCACTAATCAGGATATATTGTTAATCGTTTGAGCTATTACTGGTAAGCCATAGAAGAATAAACTAAGCAGACAAAAACAATTTATGATAATATATCAATGTTAGTAGTGGGTTTAAAAGAAAATGGTGGAAAGTAACTTATGATGAAAAGAAAACTAAAGCCACTCAAAAATTTATTTGTTTTTGGCTACAATCGATAAGCTAACCAGCAGGTGATGAGAAACTAAATAACAAATATGAGTTATAAATTTGTCGGCGCGCCAGCGTGCGCTCTCAAATTTTAGTTATTGGGCTTGTTCACATTGATGCCATTTTAAATTGTACCCCTTTTTTTAGAATTGCCAAATATGTGCATCAATTTATTATCTTGCCAAATTTTGGTAAATACATAAGAAATCTTGCCAAAATTTTAATAAAATTATCAAATTGCCTAAATTTTGGCATTTCCAAAATTTGGTAAGTTTTACTTTGGTTACAATCTAAACATCCCAATTATTTCTAATTTTCAGATTTCCACCGTTTGGGTAGGGTGGGATGGAATGTGCGACCCCGGTGGATTAAGTGCTAGGCGAAATTACTTAGTTACCCTCACCATTAGTGAGTGAGTACTGTAATCCTGAGTTCCCACCTCGTCAGTTCGCCCTTCCCCACCGCTGCCGCCTCCGCCTCCGCCGATCCCCATCCATCCATCCGGCGAGCGAGCGAGCGAGGAGGGTCGCCGTCGCTCGCCCTGCTGCTTCCGCCGCATCCGGTACGCGGATCCTCTTTCCCATCTCTCTCTCTCTCTCTCTCTCTCTCTCTTTACCCACGCACTCTTTCTCGAATTTGCGTTAACCCTAGCTTCCGTTCTTGAAATTTGCCTTAACCTTAATACTAGTAACAGTTTGATGGTTCCCAAAAAGGTTTGGGGGGTTTCAACTGAACCCCCCATGTCCCATGTTAGATCCGCCACTGGGAATGTGCCTGTACAATTGTTTGTGTTACATTATGTGCTAAATCTGTTTCTGATGTATGTGAAAAATATCGTACTCTTTTCTTCTTCATTTTGATGCTTCATTTCAGATATATTACAGAGCTTTGAAGGTTTACCTATTTTCCACATGCATAGCTTTGATGATTAGTTTTGATTTTTTGAGTGTGTTTTGTGTGTTCAATATTGATTGTATCATACTCTACACATAGTTGTATGCCTAGCAAGCTTTATGTGAAAGGCCAGTTGAGTATAAACTATGAAGGTCAAAAGATAAGTTGTGCCAATACGCTTTTGGGGAACATATCTAGTGGAAATAATTATTTTTTAATATCCTAAAGACATTTTGGTATGATACGAAATTTACATTAAAATGAACTCCCATAGCTTCAGATCGAATTGAATAAATTTCCCTAAACTTCTTTCATGTTCTCTTTATTGCATTTCCCCATTTTGTGCATGTCTCCAAGTGATGTTCAGGCTGTCTAATATGTGCCATGGAAGATAAGTATGGCTTGACTGCAGCAGTGAATGCGAACTATGGAAGATAAGTGTGGTTGTAGTGGTGAATGCATACTGGGTAGCTTGTCTTCATGCTGGTTGCTCCTTGTCTCTCAGTTTCAGTTTTCCACCATGTTGGTCAAGTTAATCAGATGCATCATGCATGGGAGGGGAATTTGCCGAAACCATCCTTTATTTGTTACCCAACATAAGAATCTCCAGCTTTTTGTATATAGGAACTGTGCAACAAAAGTAAGTTGCCCTAGCAGTCTCTACAAAGAATATCATATCTATTGCTAACAAAATATGTAAATTTATTCTGGTGGCAATTGAATATCTAAGGCCCTGTTTGTAGCATGGGGATTCCATAGAACAGAAATTCCTACTCTAACTGGATATGGTGTCTCGTATGATATCTTTGAGAGAATCATACGTTCCAAATGGGTCCTAAACTTAAGTGCAGGCGGTGATTTTATATCCATGCATGCTTCGGTAGCACTAGAATACAGTGCAAGAGTCGCAATTTTAATTTGTAGCATTAAGTCATTAGCATAAATGGGTCCTAATCTTAAGTGCAGGTGGTAATTTTATGTCCATGCATTCTTCAGTAGCACCAGAATAGTGTGCAAGAGTCAAATTTTAATATGTAGCATTGACATATAATTGTCCTTCCATCCTGCAGTTCCCTACTCATTATTTTGAAGAGATGGGTAGATCTCCAAGAGGCCGGAACCTCCCAGCTCGTCGGCGTGGATTATCTTCATCTTCTTGTGATTTACCTTCTTGCTGCTGGAAGAAAAAAGGACCATGTGAGCAAAATGATATAGCATTGGTCTCCGAGAAAAAAGAATGGAAAGGAGCTTCTTGCCCAGTTTGCCTGGAGCATCCACATGATGCTGTCCTCCTCCTCTGTACTTCTCACCACAAGGGTTGCCGGCCATATATGTGTGGTACCAACCACCAGCATTCTAACTGCCTTGAACACTTCAAAGAGGCTTACGCAAAGGAGAAGTTGGCCCACAGTGTATTAACTGAGTCTTCACCTGGCCTTTCATTGTCTTCGAATTCTCAGCCAGCCAGCAAGCAACAATGTGCAATGGAACTTGCATGCCCTCTTTGTCGTGGGGATGTCAAAGGATGGACTGTGGTTGAACCAGCTCGCCAGTATCTCAATCGCAAGAAAAGAGCCTGTATGCATGATGGCTGCTCATTCATTGGTTCATACAAAGAACTTTGCAAGCATGTGAACTCCAAGCATCCTTCAGCAAAACCTCGTGAAGTTGATCCTGCACATGCAGATGAGTGGAAAAAGTTTGAAAGCGAAAGAGAACGGCAGGATGCCATTAGCACTATCAGAAGCATGACCCCAGGGGCTGTCATTATGGGAGATTATGTGGTTGAGTTTAATGGTGGCAGCAACAACAATTTACTTTCTGATGGAGATGACTTGGAGGAGAGGCTCAACTTCTTCACATCCTTAGATCGCACTCTGAATGAGAGGCTTGACTTCTATGAGTCATCAGATGGTAGTTTGGATGACAGCATTGACTTCTTGGCATCCTTATTTGGCCATGGCAGGAGAATTGCCAGTGGTGATTCATACACCAGGGCTTACAGAAGGTACAGGGAGAGGCCTAGGCGTAATGTCACAGCTAGCTCGGTCGCTGCCCCTGATATCCAGCATGATTCAGCTAACACTCGAAGGGGACGTGTCGGTGGTATTCGGGCCATAGGGAGAACTTCGCGGCGGCACCATCCTGTGGTGACTCATGTAAGGTCAACACATGGCATCTAAGAAAGGGAGCTACCACGGGTTCCGTTCATTCTATCCATCCGCAAGGGGGGCAAAATAACATACCGCGGCAGTTGATGCCTGGTTTCCAGAGGATCATCATGTTCTTCCAGTACCTTTTTCTTTGCTGAGACAGGCAGCAACCGAGGATACAGGTTGGACGGAGATCTCTGTTATGGCACTGCTCAAGTGCTCATGCCTATATAGGGCAAAAACAGTGCTGCTTTTTTCCGGTGCTGCCTTGCATGGATTTTGTGAATGCCCTTTTCTTTTCCTTCCATTGGATCGACGCAAATGGGTTTTTTGTTTGGCAGCGATTGCTGTTCCAAAACATGAACATCATGAAAACTTATTGGGCATACTTGCTTGTCATTGTGCTGCCGTTTTGTATCCATGTTCTAGTGGATCGCACGTTTGATCCTAGCGACTTATTAGCTATTATTATCATCCATGAGCATATCTTTTGTTTGTTGTTGTTACCATGCTGCAACCTGTTACTGTTGGTTTGACAGGAACGCTACAGCAGTCATATCAGTTTGTTGCTATGTATAGACTGATGTCAAGTTATTTTGTGCTATGTAGACAGGAACGCTATGGCCGAGTTTAGTTTTGAAATTTTTCTTCAAACTTCCAACTTTTCCATCATATCAAAATTTTCCTACGCACAAACTTTCAATTTTTTCATCACATCATTCCAATTTTAACCAAACTTTCAATTTTGGCGTGAACTAAACACACCTTGTGAAACATTTATATGAGAAATGATCTAATCACTTGGAAGGGATGTCATTGAGCTTTGTAAGAGCCATGATTCATCGTTAGAGATTCCTATGCAACAAGAATACTACATCAACCTGAACAAATCTGAAAAAAAAAGTCAACCTGAAAAGTCAACCTACATCAACCTGAACTAATCATTTCACGAAATCAACCTCTACAGTATACAACGATTACTGTTCTCTCATTATCTCATCAAATCAATCTGGACAACTATCACATCTCCATTATTTTTCATACAACTAATGCTCCATCAGAATCTGCCTCAAACAAAGAACAACAACAAAAAAAAGTACAGCTAAAAACTTCAGAACTGTTGCCTCGTTTTTGTGCCGGACATGGCACAGAAACTGAACTACTATCTGCAATTTCTGCACTCGACTTTGTATTGTACAATCCAGGAAGCAATATGAGATGATGCAGAGATCTTTGATCATCAGAAATCTCGTCACGGCTGCAGAGCAGAGAGAGAGAGAGCTGAAAGCTTCAACAGGAGGCAAAAGCTCCTTCAGGCTTCAGGCCTCAGGATATGCCGACCGTCTTCCCCAGCAACCACATGACGAGGGAGAACTCGATCATGAACAGCGCGTGCAGCCACGTCCGGTCGACGACGAAGCCGTACACCGTGATGCCGGCCCTGTTGTTCTCCAGGTACGTCACTGACAAAAAAAAAAGCACCACCACATCGATCAGGTCATGACGAACTGATGAAATGAAATGAAATGCAGCTTTCACATATGTTTGTTTGTTTTTTTTTGTTGTTTTTGTTTTGTTTTGTTGTGAACGCTTACCAAGTGCCTGCCTCTGCTGGAAGCAGTGGTTGTTCTGGAAAGGGATGTACTTGGACTTGGGGTGGCCGGAGTCGTCGTCGTCGCTGGAGGAGGAGGAGGAGTCCGACGACGACTCGCCGGAGGCCATCCAGTAGGCGTTCACCGGCACCAGGTAGCCGACGATGCGGGGGAGGTCCGGGTTGGGGTCCTCCTGGTCGTTGTCGAAGGCGTTGATGGTGGCGTCGGCGTGCCACCCCGCCGCCACGCTCGTGATCGCCTGCGTCTTGTGCGTGATCTTCGCCGCGCTCTGGAGGCACACCAGCAGCCCGGCCACGAGGCTGAGCGAGCAGAGCTGCACAACGTGTGAAGCGACAAACAGATGTCAGGGACTCAGACCGAGGCCACCGAAGCCACTGATTGACAGAATGAAAATTTCCCAGGTCTCATGGTAAAAATCAGAGTTCATGATGAATGGAGGGATTTGCTGCTGGGTTTACTATCAGAGCAACACATTGAGTTATGTTTAATATGGAAAATGATGCTCAAGGAACAGATGGCTGAAGCAAAGACCGGGTTTTATCCATTATAAATAAGGCCCACAAAATGACCACTATACAATATACTCCAATTTTACCAGAAATTCCAACATTCCATTTTGCAACCTAACTGTTCTTCCTGATCTCACTTTTGAAGGATAACATTCTATATTCAACTTCAGGAATATGCATTTCCGCAAGCATCTACCAGGGAATTTTTCTCTTTTAACATTTTGCAATACAAATCCAGCTAGCTGTATAGCCCTTTTGACACAGACAACTACTGATGGAGTGGTGATGGGGATGTGGATCTAGTTGTCTGCTGTGGTCCATGTGGCTGCCTTGGGTGGTGGAGGTTCATGCACTGTTCTGTTCTACTTCCAGAGTTATCTGAACATTTGTGCTTCCTTTTCAGGGCATGCAAGCTTCTTCTAGGACTAACTTTACTTACAGTGTGGCTAGCCAGTAGCCACTTGACCTTGCTCAACCTGATCTGGCATTTTCACTATCCCCAACAGCGGAATTCAGATTTCAGAGCTTGTAGAAAGAAACAGGGATAGAGCAGAATTAACTAACAGTTACCAAAAACTGCTTCGACTCAGCCCGATCATCATTCCTGTCCCAATTTTACATGTATCCAATTGCGGTTTCCATTTCCACCGAATCATTTTCCTATCTTGAAGAGATAAATTTGTAGTGATTACTTACTGCTAAATGCTACTACTAATTATGCAGTGAATCGCATCTTTGAACAATGCATATTTCTGATTCAGATCGTTCATGATGCTACTGATATCTTCATACCAAATCGGTAATCGCATCACCTTGATTTCTCGGTGAAGGAAGCAATTACTACTTACCTTTTAACATAAATCGGAATGGAAGTAAAAAAAAAATGGAGGAGCAGAAAAGGAAGATTTACCGCGAGCTCGCCGGCGGTGGCGAGGTTGATCTGCGCGTGCGGCCTGGTGGTGGCGAGCAGGGCGGCGAACTGGCTGGTGGTGACGAGGACGAGGCAGCAGAGTATGAAGCGGCGGTAGCGGTGGCTGATCCTGTGGAGCTGCTTCCTGATGCGGCGGTGGCTCTCGAGCACGGCGGCGATGTCGGCGAACCTGCAGAACTCGCGCGCGAAGCCCTTCATCCGGAGGATCTGCAGGTAGCAGATGGTCCGGAAGAGGACGCAGACCATGAAGAAGACGGCGGTGCGGTAGGCCCAGGAGGCGACCTCGACGGCGCACGCGGCGGCGGACCACCACGGGGAGCGGAACGGCGGCGCGGCGAGGTACCAGTACGCCTTGTAGGCGGCCTCGGCGAGCGTGCAGGGGAGGAGGAAGCAGGCGAGGACGCGGAAGGAGCCCGCGAGCTCCTCGATGTAGCCGGACCGGACCTCCTCGGAGTCGTCGCGGAGGCGGTCGAGGTAGAGCAGGCGGCGGAGGCCGCGGCCCTGGAGGAGGCCCGTGAGGGTGAGGTAGGCGAGCGCGGCGGCCAGGGTGAGCGACACCTGGACCTGCCCGTCGAACGGCGACCCCCCTCCCGGTGAGGGGAGCGCGAGGGTGGCCGCGGACCGGGGCGGCGACGGCGAGGAGGAGGAAGGCCGCCCACGACGCGGCGCCGCGGGCGCGGGTGGAGTGGTCGACGCACATCCACGCGAGGCAGGAGCGGAAGCTGTGGAGCTCGTCCCCAGCGTGCGACACGCACCGCGCGTACTGCTGCTTGCCGCTGCGCGGAGGACGAGGACAACGACTTCCGAGGCAGCAGCAGCGGAAGCGACGACGGCGGCGCGTCGTCCGCCATGGCCGCGCTTTCTCCTTTCCTTCTTGGCTGGCCTTCGCCTTCGGAGTCGGGAGGCGGTAGCGAGGGGGGTGGTGGGGGTTTTGATGGCTTTGTGTTGTGAGACTGCAGGTGGGGCCCGCGGCATGGAGCGGGAGAGAGGAGTACGCGACACGGAAAGTTAGCCAGGTGGACATGACAACGGTATTGGTGAAGGAAGCTGGTCGGAGCTGTGTACACCTGGGTCCTGTGATATTCTCCCCCGGGTTCCCGGAAATGGCCAATATAAAAGATGGTCTAAATTAGGATGGTAATTAATTAGTACTAATATTTCTTATATATTTGTCGCATGATTTAAGTGTAAATAACAGACCGTAAGTTTCCTAATTGTTTTTGGGTGGGGTTACTGTGACCCCACGGTCTTCGGTTATCGCGGTAACTGCGTGTTACCGTAGTACTATACGTTATCACGAGGTATATCGGTGGTTTCTAAAACTGAGAAGGTTATCGTACGTGATAATGCATGGTTTTGTAAACCTTGACCCATAATTTAACAATCCCCATGACTTATAAGCCGCTGTCAAATTAAATTTTAAAACTTGATTAAAATGTTTTTCAACCTTAGCTTTTAAAAATAGTTAAGAAATTGTATCTCTATAAATTATTTTTTAATTATTAATAAATATCTACGGTTTATAATAAACCATGGGATAACCAATGGGATCCTGCAACTGCGACGCCAATTAGCTGTGTGTGGGGGTGATGTTTACTGGTTTAACACTGGCTGCTAATTGTCACTTTGTGAGCGCAATTATTGCGGCTCATCGTGACACGTCGGCTGCCCACTTCCTTGCCCATGGTCCCGGCCAAATACGAGCTCTCCACCTCATGTCGGAGACAGAAGATAGATACAACAAGACAAACGGAAAGAAATCCCAGAGGGGAAAAAAAAAGAAGTCGAGCTACCTGTCAAGTGTCAACAGCAACGCACTTCACTCCCCCCACTTTACCACTAATCAAGGCTTATGCTAGCTAACCGCTCTGTTGATAACCATTAGGACTAGCTCGTATTGGTCTAGCTTGTCGCATGGCGACATAGGTGCTCTGCTGATCTGCGCTCCGCTGTCTGATTGACAGCCGCGATCAATGTGGTGCCAGTTAGTCGCCTGAATCAGATCACTAGGATCGCGGGGTGAACGCAGCGTGCCACCTGCGAACTCCTGTTTTTCTGTCCTGCGAAATGGGACAAGACGATGCGCGCGGCGGCGGCGGCTTCGTCGTGGGTTCTTCTCCGATAGGTAAAACAGTACACCCGGTAGATTGCGCGGCTAAGTCATTATTTTTCTCACGAATTATATATAGATTTTCATATCTTACTATTAGAATATATTAAAATGGTAACATAATTTAAATTATGTACTAACTTACCAAACTAACGTGATATTATTTTAAAATTATGGTAGTTGCTTATTATTTTATAATTTTAAATTTTGTTCTATATGGACTCTAGAATACTATTCCAATATTTTTTTATTATTTAATTTCTAATTTTCATTTTTTATAATTTTATTCCCATATAGACTCTAAACCCTTCTTTTCATATTTCTTATTTTTAAATTCCAAACTTTAGTTATTTTTAAATTATATTCCTATTTGGACTTTAGCCCTTCTTCAATATTCCTTATTTTTCTTATTTTTATATGGACTATATACTCCTCTTTCAATATTTTTTATTTTTATTTTTTTAATTTATATTTATAAATGTATTTTTATATGGACTATAGACTCTTCTTTAAATATTTATTTTTTATTCTTTAATTTGATTTATTTTAAATTATATTCTATATGGACTATAGACTATTTCCCAATATTTTTTTAAAAAAATAATTTTATTTATTTTTATATTGTGTTTCTATATGAACTATGTAACCTATAACTTTAATTTATTAACATTTAATTTCGAACTTTAATTAGTTTTAAATTGTATACATGGACTCTAGTATCCTTTTTCAATATTCCTTATTTTTTTAATTCTGAATTTTTGTTTTCTTAAATTATATTTCTATAGACTTTATTTTTTTTTCTTTCTATCCAATTAATATGAGGATGTCTAGGCCGTTGGAGCGAATGTAAAGGCTCTTTTTTTATTACTTTAATAAGTTAATAGGTCGTATGTAAATGTGATATGCTTTCCTAGCTTTCTAATAGTGTAGTTTTTATAAAAAAAATTATATGTATAAATTATTTCTAAAAAAAACTGTGTTTGACCTAGTTCTCAATTTTATAATAGCTGATTCATTTGTACCCTCGAACACTGATCGCAAAATTATTCAGCTATACAGCTAATAATAAAAACTAGCCAAACCAGCTGGAGGCCTGGAGAAGCCAGCCCATCAAGCCAGTCCAGCGGCCCAGCTCAATGGACAGTACACCAGGCACCACCGCACCAGCTGACCAGGACCAGCATGGCAGCACAGCACACCATGTCATATCTCATATGTGCCTAGGGGATGTGCATGTGGTATAAATAGAAAAAATGTATTCTTACACACACAGAAAAGCAAAATGCACTGAAAATATAATAAAGAAAACTATATATAAAAGGAATGCAACAAAATGAGGGATGTGCATGTGGTATAAATAGTAAAATGTATCAATACTAACACAAAGAAGAAACTGAAAAATAATAAAAAAAATGAACACAAAAAATGCAAAAGAAGAAACTGAAAAAATATAAAAAAATGAACACACAAAAAAAAAAAGCAAATTGGAGTCTTGGGGTTGGGGATGTTCTCATGTTCATACAGAAAAGCCAAAAAGAAAATGCAGATTGGAGTCTTGGGGACGTTCGTACAGAAAAGCCAAAAAGGGCGTGGTCGGCAGGATTCGAACCTGCGCGGGCAGAGCCCACATGATTTCTAGTCATGCCCGATAACCACTCCGGCACGACCACGCTTGACGAGTGAGAATGACAAAAACTCTCTTTATCAGTTTGTCAAAAAAGATAAGTATTATGAAAACATTTTTTTATTCACAATGATACTTTATAGATAATAAAATAGTCGGGAGAGAGGAGTACGCGACACGGAAAGTTAGCCAGGTGGACATGACAACGGTATTGGTGAAGGAAGCTGGTCGGAGCTGTGTACACCTGGGTCCTGTGATATTCTCCCCCGGGTTCCCGGAAATGGCCAATATAAAGATGGTCTAAATTAGGATGGTAATTAATTAGTACTACTAATATTTCTTTATATATTTGTGGCATGATTTAAGTGTAAATAACAGGCCGCAAGTTTCCCCAAAGCGTTTTGGGGTGGGTTTACCGTGATCCCACGGTCTGGCGGTAACCGCGTGGTTACCGTGAATACCGTGCGATTATCACGAGATATATCGTGATTTTAAAAATAAGAAGTTTAACCACACGATTTTGTAAACCCTAATCACAATTCACATCTACACAACCCCCATGACTTATAAACCGCTGTCAAAAAAATAAATTTTAAATATAAATTTAATGTTTTTCAACATTTACTTTTGAATAGTTAAAAAATATATATGCAAAAGTTTTATCTATAAACTATTTTTTAATTATTAATAAACCGCTGCGGTTTATAATAAACCATGGGTAACCAATAGGGTCCTGCAACTGCGACACCAATAGCTCGGTGTGACTTGTGAGGGGGGGTGATGTTTACTGGTTTAACACTGGCAGCTAATTGTCACTTTGTGAGCGCAATTATTGCGGCTCATCGTGACACGTCGGCCGTCCACTTCCTTGCCCAAGGCCCCCCACCAAATACGAGCTCTCCACCTCACGTCGGAGACAGAAGATAGATACAACAAGACAAACGGAAAGAATCCCAGAGAAAAAAAAAAAAAAAAAGAAGGCCGATCTACCTGTCAAGTGTCAACAGCAACGCACTTCACTCCCCCCACTTTACCACTAATCAAGGCTTATGCTAGCTAACCGCTCTATTGATAACCCGTTAGGAATTTAATTAGCACTAGTTCAGTATGGGCTAGCTTGTCGCATGGCGCATATGGTGCTCTGCTGATCTGCTCCGCTGTCTGATTGACAGCCGCGAGTGATACCATGATCATGTGGTGCCAGTTAGTAGCCTGAATCAGATCACTAGGATCGCGGGGTGCACGCAGCGTGCCACCTGCGAACTCCCGTTTTCCGGGGGAATTTACTATTTGCCACTCTCTCAAAATGCCAGTGCTCAAATGCCACTCTCCCAAATTTTTATTCCCAAATGCCACTCGGGCCCACATGTCAGCCTCACTCATCATCGGGTCCCGCATCACTTTTGTTTGAATGGAGAGTGAGGCTGACATGTGGAAATCTCAGAACAAAGCACAGGAACTCTAAACTAGCCCTTCAATTAGATTGAAGATAAATATGAAGCATAAATAAATTTTATTAAGTAAGGGGACCCAAGTTCCATAAGTATAATTTGCACTTAATCAATACTACTTCCTCTGTTTCACAATGTAAGTCATTCTAGCATTTCTCACATTCATATTGATGTTAATAAATCTAGATAGATATTTATGTCTAGATTCGTTAACATCAATATGAATGTAGGAAATGCTAGAATGACTTACATTGTGAAACAGAGGAAGTAGTATTGATTAAGTGCAAATTATACTTATGGAACTTGGGTCCCCTTACTTAATAAAATTTATTTATGCTTCATATTTATCTTCAATCTAATTGAAGGGCTAGTTTAGAGTTGCTGTGCTTTGTTCTGAGATTTAGTTAGCCATGGGAATCTCTACCAATTATAATGAGCTTTTTCATGCAATAGCTTCAAAATATGCTTTCAGTTAGTTGTACATCCAAAATTCCAATACAGATATACTGAGTGTCTCAAAAGTCAATGTAATGCTGAATGAAGGCACAGAATTCTGATTATCTTGTAACAAACAGTGCTGTTAATGTCCGATCTATGTGATACACCAACTTCCTATAGCTTCCTATGTCGCTCTTCCATATGAAAGTTATAAGGTTCTATAAACTGGCAGGTCAAAACCATTAGATGTTTTCTTAAGTTGGTAGATATATTAAATTTTGAACTTCACAACTACTCTGCTTCATCTGTCCTAACACTTAGTAGTTTTGGTGATGTGGCAAGTATGTTTTACACTAACTCCTTATTTGTATAGACTACTTATTTCCTATTTAGAAGGAAGAGTTCTCTTTGGTTACTTTTGCCTGTTATCATTAATGTGATGTCATTCATTTATTTTGTAAATTTGCTTGTCACTTGGAACTTTTTATATGGTCTTCCTTATCTGTCGTCTATCAAATACTCACACCAGTCAATCAGTTCAAATACTTGGGAGTACATCCAAATTTTTATAGTAAAAGCATGCCATCCTATTTGGTTGCAGGTTGCTAATGATTCTGTGGGAATGCCGAAGTGCAGATGAGAACTTTGGAATTCCTAGCCTCATGCCATGAATCCATATGAAAATATAGCACGGGATAGATTCTTTGCTATCACATGTCAACTGCCAGCCTACCAGATCAGTATAGTAATTGACATGCAACATTATTCCTGGGTATACTGCCTGTGTTTTATCAACTTTGCATGAACGCTATTTGTTGCTTTTCAGTATGACACTAATTTTACAATGCAGAGCATTTTTTTAAAAAATAAAATATCCAAATTCAGTTTGAACAGATGTGATCATGAGAATTTTTTAGGAAAATTCAGTAAATACATTATAGTTATTGATTTAATACCATGGCCTTTTTCATTGAACACTGTGCCTTCTCTACTGTATGTCTTGTATCATGGACAACCACATTGTGTTTCAATTCTGTGCTGGGTTGTTTCGATATATTAATTTGAGCTATGTTGATGATTTACACTAGCAAACTACTTCACATTTTGTAAATTTATACTAAAAGCTATGCTAATGATTGGAATTTTATTCTGTTAGGGGTGTTGTTACCATGGAAAAAGGTTGAAGCTTCTGCAATTATATCTTTTGACCTTCTGATAGTCAATTCATTGCTTTTAAAGCATATCAAACTAATGCAAGTTGATGGAAGTGAAGGTGGGTAAGAAACGAATCAAATTCGTGCTCTGTTTCTCATAATAATACATTTCTGCAATCTGTAATTTCCATGGTCCCAGTGAAAAACCTACGTCAATATTTTTTTTTGTATTCACCATATAGAGATAGTCTGGTACAATTTTGGCTTATGAAACCATAAAAAAAAAACAAACACAAATCTCCGCATTTTGCAACTGAACTGTCACCTTTACATATCTAGGATTGAGGCCCTCTTGAACTGAGCTAACAGAAAGATGCTTCTGCATTTGATTAGATATTAGATCATGAGTACACAATGCATGCATGAGCAATCTTTATTGCCTGAATGCTTACGTCCATAAAAGTATACTTGTGCGTTATAGTTAAGTCTAGCTTGTCAGCAAAATTGACAAGATAATGAATGAAAAGACAGCCAGGATTTGATTGATCCAGTCAGAGGGTGCTGCTACTTGCATGACTACTGGCCCCCTTCCATTGCTCTGCCTCACTCACTATTCACGCTATAGTTTAGGGGGAATGAAGCATCTTCTTCAGGCTCCATGTACTTTTCAAATGCTAAACATTCCTGCACAATTAATGCACATTGAACAATTAATGAAGGTAAGGACTCCAGAATGATAATTGATGTCTTTGAGTTTGCTTAGTCAACTTACCTAGCACAGAAAGAGAGATTCATGAGTTATGTTGAATAATCAAAGGTGATGTTTACAACCGAGATGTTTGTAATGCCACCGCCCGACAGGTACAGGGGCTCTTCAGAAATTTGAAGCATCCAGTTTGCTGTGCCGTTGACGCCTCCAATTGCAGATCTATATGCAAATGCAGATAATGATTGGTGTTGGGTTTCTAGTTCATATAGTTTGTATATATTGTCCTATTGTGAGATCACTGCAATCGGTATTCTTGTTACATATGCTTCTTGCGTGCATCTTGTACTTATGGACTTCTTAAAACTCTCTAAGTTGGCTCATAAAATAATATTTCAATACCAATCACATTTGAGCATTGTTCATTGGAATTTTGGTGCTTCGATCTTCCTTTCTTTTCTTTTGAGGGATTAATCTGTTGAAGTGTCAAGTCAGACGTATTTGTTGGTGAAATCCGTTGAACTGGGAACATGATTTTTTTTTTCCAGAAACTAAGATAAATGATGCCCTCGAAAGGAAGCCTCATGTTATTTTCATTGGAAAAGCTTCATATCTGGGTTCATTTTTCATGATTTCTATTGAATATCTGTTTGGTGTTTGAGCTGTTATGTTTGTGCAAAGGAAGAAACTGAAAGGGAATGAAGAAATCATTCAATTGCTCCCTGGAACAAGCTCCTGCATTTCATGTCCAAACATTCTATAATGTAAAACATTGTTACGATTTTCCAGGATTTAACATGGAGACTCGTGCAAGATTCAGCTTCTAATTTCTGTATAAAGTCTGATATTTTAGATCGTGGTGTCTTGCATTGGTTTGCATTTTACTAGCATGCTGTGTCCTCTGAAGTTCACTCTTTACTAGCATGCTGCTCTGTTTGCCTTTTCTCCCGGGTGCAGTTAGCAGACTGCAATGTCGCATTCCAAAACTAGAGTACACTGGTTTCTGATTTGTTCTGTACCGACAGAATGTAGTACAATGCATGTTGTTTCTAGGAAGAGTGGTAGTACAATTGTACTTATTCTCTCCTTTCTTTTACCCTATCACAGGTGACTGCAGATAACAGCAGCAATGCAAATATGCAGTCGCTCTGACGCTACAGGTAAATCACATTTTCTACTGAAAACATGCCCTGAGCATCTGTTCCTTTTTACTTTTGATCCTTGTGCCCTCCTTATCTTTTCTCTGCTGTGCCTAACTGCATATATACCGTGGACCTTAGCCGAAGCTACTGTTAATAGTAACACACGCACAGACAGAGAGGGAGGGAGGTTTGGTGGGGAAATAAATTAATCTGGCCCTAATGCTCTATTAATGAGTGTCTTGAGTGATACATAAGGCTTATCCCGTAGCACATGCTGTAGGCAAACAATGCCATGGTGCTCCTGAAAGAACATTAGATATAACAAATACGATCACATGCTGCATCCGGCAAGAATTACAGTACTATTCATAGAGGAAGTGGCCGTGGCATGACTTTATTTTATACTCTTCCTTCAATGGCGATGTGAGTTTGCCTAGTTTGTGCTCTTCTATCCAGTATCCACCATATCATGTGCTGCAACCTGTTCCATGTTTAGTTTCTCTTGAATGTGAATATCTTGATTTTTCTTTTCAACATTGGTAGAAAATATGTAATTGACAGCGTTATGCCTACAGGGACACAAACCTCTCATTGTTTATCCATATTCGTGAGGGCATTATGACTAAATGATACACTTCCACGTACAAAGAGAAGGAACTAAACTGAACATATTGGATAGACTTTATATTATAAATAATTAGGAGTTGCTCAAGCATGAATGTTATATTGTTATTAGATCTTTAAGCTATACTGCATTCAATTACCTCAGGGCAGCAGTAACATGGACGTGGAGTAACCCGCTTTAAGAATATGTGGGCCCTGGAAGTCAAATAATATAGAAAGTCAACCTTTGAAAAACAATAAAAGCTCAGTAGTGCTCGTGGAGTGACAGTAGTTTATTCTCAGTATGGGAATTGGGGACTCTATGCTTTTGTTTCAATGTGTTCATATGCATTCACTTGTGATGTTTGGACAAATTTATTTACAACAACTATAAATTCTTAAAACAGTTCATAAATGTTGGTTTTTACTAGTATGAACTCAAAATGCTCATACTTTAACCTTCTGAAATATTTTAACAGGCAGGCAGTCTGAGTTGCATGCATGATATAGAGGACATCAAGACCTGTCAATCGTATTATTCCTAGAAGTGGCACACAAATGACTGTTTACAGATGGCAGTATTCAATGTTATCAGGTTTTCTTTTCATATATTTGATGCCTGTTACACGCAAGTCAAATACTGGAAATGATCCCATATTATATCTTTCTAGCAAAATATAGATGTGTGCTTTAAAGTGACTTGAAAAGGCTATGACAGTGTTGTTCTGGCATGGCCTCTTTAAATTATGCCATCTATCATCGGTAAACAATGGTAAAAATGTTCATTTAACATATTTCATGTAAAGTGCAACTTAAATTGATCTTATAAGAGCTAATACATAACCCTTTTCTAGTATATAGGAAGATGCATTTAAGACTGCCATGTCATTCTTGAATCTATCCTTGTTTAAGGTGCATTGTTTGCTGCTTAGCACAAAATCAAGAATTGGAAAGTTCTATGGGATTGAAACTTAATAATCTAGAGCATGAACTATCTGAATTTGGTATTTGCAGGTCATGAACGTAGCTTGATTGTTATTCACATATTTCCCATGACTAACATTATAAACTTGAATTTCCTAATAAGTCAGTTGACAAGCATCTGTACATCATTGTTTTTTTTTTTTTCAGTTGTGGCTGCTAAGAAATGATCATGGACAAGTCATGTAGCATTTTAATATTCAAGAAACTGCCATGCTACAAGGTCACTTGGTATCTATTGCATATTGTAAATTTTGTTAATTGTGATGCAGCTGTTTTAGATCTATGTTATCATGTTCTCTTCTTATAGTTTACGTCGAGTATAATTGACGTAAGAGAATGCCACCTCAGTTCCTATAGCAGACACGCAACTTACGCAATGTATTGTCATGTTGCATGCTTATTATTTCCAATTAATAATTATCATGTAAGAAGGATAGATCAGCTGATGCATTTCCGTAGGAGGCATTCATTAAATATGACATATGCATATCACATTCATTGGCACTATACATTTCATTTTACACCTATACCTTTACGGTTTCATTACTAAAAATGAACAATTATTAAAAATTTAAATTTTGTGTATTATGACTGTCATAGTGTCATTCCTTGCCATCTTACGGATCTGTTGGTTCTCCAGTTACACATTGGTTAATTAAGTTAGCAATAAGAATATGTAGAATGCTTAACTGTTATAGTTTTCCCTGCCAAGGCTTTGTTCTGTGGTAACTATGGCAAAATATGGCATGGGGTTCTTCAGTTTCGGCACAACATAATCAGTTGTGCTATTTGGTTTGTCAGGCTATTAGCACATCTGGATTATGTTCTTAAGTTTTGCTTGGTTCATCCCACTTCAGTTCTGTCTATATGGAGGGATAGCATGTGCTTGTGTGCTGCAATGTTTTTCAGTGCATCAGAACTTTTTGTACTGTATGAAATTATGAATTGTCAGGCATATCTAGATTTGGAGCAGTTCAAGTTCTACATATGGAACACGATACTCTGATGTGTAAAAGTTTCCAACAAAGTCCACGTTAAACATTCAAATTTGAGAGAAAATAGCGCCTAGTGTTGTTATCCACTTCGATGGAAGACTCCACATGGCGAAATGTGTTCTTCAATCTAGAAGGATATTCTAGTTTATATATATACAAGAGGCAGTTTTTTCAAGTGTTAAATTGGTAATGATGGATTAATACATTGATTTTGTATTTCAGATTTTAATGTGCATGAATTAATTGGAGAGATTGCCGATATACACAATGTGCTTGGTATTAGTATTGCATCATGAAAGTTAATCACTGCATCAACTTTTTTCAGAAATAATCTATCTGGTGTCCCCAAACGGTTGATGTTTTTCCAATAATTTGGAACCACCAATCAATAACCAAAGGTCTTTGCTACATCTGAATCGATGAAGGCCTGCTGCTAGTGCTTTTCTGACGACAGGTGGTGTAAGATTGTTCCCAACAGATCTGAGGTATGTTTCTTCTTAAGACATTGCCTGCATTTATTGATTGGATGCCTTTACGGAAAAGCATCATATGAACCACAACATGTACATATTAAATGAAGGATATGGATGAAGTTTTGGTGATTGCATCTAAATGCAGAAACATAACAAACACTCAATAATATCTTATGAGATGGCGGCATACAGAGAATCTGATTTTAAGTTGATTTCTTGTGGTCTTGTGAAAGTGAACAACAATTGCAAAAGAGGTTATTCATGATTTGGTGTTACTTTGTCATACAGCTCTGTCATAGCACATAAAATAGAGTCAACCATGATTTATGAAATACCAAGTGAATGACTAAAATGTGCAATACCAAGTAGTTTGGATAACACAATATTGGAGACTGTTTCAATAATAGAGGCTAAAATCACGATACCTGAATGAAAGTTGAATTTCTGCCAATTAAAGAGAATACATACTCCTTGAGAAAAGCAAGCTAGAAGTGCTCTTAATTGCCAAATTATCTTGTAAAAATGTCTGCCTAGTTGATACTAAAGACTGATTCTGTTTTAAAGCCTAGATTTGTTTTACCTTAAAAAAAGAACTCCAAGTCTTTGAGCCCTCACTCTGTAATCCGACAATAGCTACTTATGCAGCTGTTTCTGCTAACACTTCAATCAAAGCTTTTGCATCACTGGTCAATGCGGATTGTATGGTGAGTAAACTAGAGTGAAGCTTTGTTGATGACAGTGTAGCTTGCAAATCCAATTATATTGGTTTATACAGAGCATCCGAATGATGGCACTGTAGCCATTCCTATACCTCACTTTTATTATAGTTTAGAAGACCTAGTAGCAATGAAATTGCCAACTGGTTTGGATAGATTGATATCTGACTTCACTATCTTTGTCCAAAAAAA
Organism: Oryza longistaminata; assembly: GCA_009805545.1. Taxonomy (NCBI): domain Eukaryota; kingdom Viridiplantae; phylum Streptophyta; class Magnoliopsida; order Poales; family Poaceae; genus Oryza; species Oryza longistaminata. The sequence continues at coordinate 24,208,482 of CM020179.1, read as the reverse complement.
CAACTGATTTAAGACCTGCTACTACCTCCATCCCAAAATGTAAGAAGTTTTAGAGTTGGACACGGGTATTAAGGAAGTAGATGGAATTTAATGGGAGAATGTTGTGATTGGTTGAGAAGAGGAAGTAGGTGGAGAAATTAAATGGTGGAAGGTTGTGATTGGTTGAGAAGAGAATGTAGGTGAAGTTGTTATATTTTGGGATAAATTTTGAATTGTTATATTGTTATATTTTTGGGACGGAGAGAGTAATATATTTGGCTCTTTAAGTCCTGCTAGGAGGTGTTGTGGCTTGATTTTGAATCCATTTTCAACTAAATTGTTCTATAGTTTTGAAACATAGTTTTGTTATGGAAATTTAGTACCCTCACTGTATTTCTTTTTATGCTGACGCATTGAAAATGCTATCACACTTATCTGGACCAGTTAGCTTTGGCATCTAGGATGATACGCATCAACCTTTTCCTGAAGGTTTACTTCTGTTGTATTGATATGTATGCTCTTTTTCAAAGCATATCACTTGGATCTACATACTCCTATTATCTCATTGTACCGCAGCTTCATGGGTTGTTAGGAATGGGTTTTCATAAAAAAGACAAACTATATTATGATAAAATGAACTGTCACATTTACATTTTAAAACTAGTATTGTTTGTGCTCTACTAAGAAACCTTCAGCTTCTCCAGACCCAGCCTTCAGAACATCACCTGTTTAAAAATACTAATAGGGTTTTAATACAAGAGAAATCATAGCAAGATAGGTTTGCTGTTTGCATGTGGCAACCAAGTTTCTCCCGTTGGTTAAACGAAAAAAAAGTAAATGCACGATAAGGCATGAAAAATTAGTTGTATTACTTTTCTGTTGAAGACGCAACTCTCTTGAATATAAATATAAAATATAACCGCAGAGGACTTCTCCCCTGTGTTTTGTTCAAAAAACAGCATCATCTCCAAACTTCAAAGTATTATTTTCTAATTTTGTGATATGTTTTAAAGTATGAAGAACATTTCTAGCACACAATGATGTGGCATGATAACCAATGGTATTATAATTTGTAGAGAGCTTTATTCATTCTGCCTTCACATTTGAGTCTTTCAATTTGGAGTTAAAATTTGAACACAATTTTACTATACGTTCATAATTTACTAAATGGCATAAAACTAATAGAAACTTCTATGAAACAATACTGCTTCTATAAAACAATACTGAGTGCTTCTTTTTGTTCCAAAATATAAATACGTACTGATCCATCAAATAAGTAGTACGTTCAGACTTTAAAAACAAGGGCTAGATATTACAGGTTTTAGTGCTGATGCTTCAGTCTGCCATCTCTGAAAGCAAGATATATAGATGAAAAAAAAAGTTTTTTTTTGTTTGTTTCTGGAACATTCAAAATCAGTTACTATGCAAATATTCATGAGGGTCGGAATTTTGGCCTCATCACCATCAGTTGAGTGCTCTATACTGAACTGTCTACTTTCATCTATCTAAAGAATATTCTCAGACGCAGACAATAATAAAATGATCCTCAAATTCACTCACTTTTCTGTCCTATTAATTTTAGATCTATAGGCTGTCAACAGGCAATTTGTCTTCATGATAAAATTATACCCTTGACCATGTCAATCAACCTTTTTCTCTATTATATATAACCATACATTGTCAAAGAATATTATAAATATATTACTGGTTCTAATTGTCAAAGTACGGCCTTGCTGAAATTTTACTGAAAGCAATGTTCTCATTTTATAAGGTATGTGATAGATTCCTACTCCAATCTTTCTTTTGCAAGTAGAGCAATAACAGTCCTTAGTTGTAATCTATGACATCCCTCTAGTAATATCATTACGTGATGATTGGAATTCATGTGCATGTGTGCTGCATGATTGATGTAGCAATAATCAAATTTTCTGCAATGTATTCCATCAGGACACCAGAACCTTGGGTTGACTAAAGTCACTGTTGGAAGATTCATCAGTTTCAGTATAATCTTTATGCATTATCATGCATAGCATTAAATTCATTGTGGTCAATCAGTAGTATACTGTCTCACTATACCAGAATATAGTCTTAGTTTGAACTCATGCTTCATGTTAATTAGTCCAGATGAAACTTGCTCAAGTTACATAGCAATTCTGGTTAGATGCATCTAATAGGAGTTGCTTTAGCATTATTTACTTGTAGAACCCACACATCTGTACTCACTACATACTCAGCGTGTTTCCTTCTTAAATCATTCACTTCTTTTTCCTTCTTTTTTTTCTTTTTTGCATAGAATCACATTCTCATACTATCATGGTCATCTATATCAGTAGATATAGGCCCCACTCAACTCAGTTCACAGATGATTCCAGTTCAGATTTGACATATACAGATTCTAGGCATTACCAGTTTACCACAGCTTTCCTACTTACCACCTGGTGATATACGATTAATTCAATGAGACTTTATTGCATTATTGTTTTATTTTATATTCATTTTATACCACTGGTTTATTAAATAATCTTTGAGGAGGGATAACTTCTGAAGCAATTTTTATGACAAAGTAATTTCTACCTTTGTTATGCTCAGTATCACTGTCTGTACAATTAAGTGATAATTCAAAAACTGTGAATAGATGGAAGCTTTCAGCCATGCTTTTTCTTTCAAAGTTAAAAAATGTTGTACTGGAGGAAATAATCTCTCCTTTTTCCCCACCTAATTTCCTTCTGTTTCAAGAAACATTATGGTCAGTTGACACGGCTCTATCGCAGCCATTGGAAATCTTTAATATTTCCTATATAACTTCTACATATTGAGACATCTATATATAAGCTATGACTACAAAAAGAAATGGTATGTTTTAATTGCCTAAAACGAAGTACAATGATTTGGTAATAAAAAGACCTTTTATGCATATGAAAAATACTAAACTAATGTGAGACATAAAGAGTTCATATTTCTCCAATATTATTTACATTCGTTAATCAGAAAGAATATATACTGAAGGAACAACTCAAATATAGAATGTCCATGCGGAAAATCCTCTTGGAAATAAGCAAACCTTCACTGATATAATAATTCAAGAATCACCGAGCTAATGGCGCATGAACTTTTGATTCCAATTATTTGTCATTAGATTGATCACCTTCCCTAGAATTAAATAAACAGTAATCTAAAACTATATTCTGATTACTTAGTCATCTTGGATACTGTTATTTTATTATTCTGGTCAATCCCTGATGATTGGCCCATCACCACTATATATATGATAGTTGCTTATTGCTTCCTCTTTGCCTCCTCACTCCATGACCCCTCTCTCTCCTTGATATGGAACTTGAGCTTAGTCTAGGGGATTCTCCAGCTCCAGTGAAGGCCACCATTGCGCCTACACCGGTGCTTACACCAACATGCATGGGCGATGAAGAAGACCTGGAGCTTGTGCTTGGAGTAAGAGCAACTAGAAGAGATGAACAGGATGACCAGACAACATGCACACAATCATCAGAAGAAGCTATGGAGGGAGAAGAAGATGAAACTCGCCCTCATGGCGAGGCTCCTGTCGAGAGCTTGAGCTTCCCTCTGTTTGAATCCTCTGCAGAGACCGGTAAGCGAAGGAGAACTTTACATATTTGCTCTGTTGTTATGATTAGTTGCAACTTCCAGGTTGGTCTGTAGGTGGTTTAGTACAGCAGAGCTTAATATATAAGAGCATGAAAAATCGTTGGATGGTGATGAGTCCTTTTCTGTGTAGGCAGTGCGAATTCAGAGATGTGCACACGTGGTTTTGATGTGAACACTCGGCCAGCAGACGGAGGCGCAGAGGCAGGGAGGCCTTCGTCACCATCTTCTATGCAGGAGGTATCCACGAGACAGCAGGTAGCTGATCAGGAAGCTGCAGACGATGAGGATAACGGCGGTGGTGGCGCGAGGAAGAAGTTGAGGCTATCCAAGGAACAGTCCTCGTTTCTGGAGGATAGTTTCAAAGAACACAGCACCCTGACTCCGGTATGTGTCGTATCTTGCTCAATCTTTCCTATAACTTTTACAAACCTATCAAGCATCAGACCGCATGTCCTATCAACTATATCAGGTCTCTTAATTTGCAGATGCTGTCTAGTTCATATAAATTAGAAGGATATTGTTCAATCAACTTAATTTACCTCCTCTTCTTGACTTTGTTCGAAGAGATCAGTTACATATAGTTTCGATGCTACAAAGCGTTGTGAGTTATAACAGTTTGATGGATTCCATATGTTCTTCAGGAAACCCTATATAATCATCACACATCTCTGTTTTCTACTAACACGGTGCCTTAGATTATGAAATAGTCCAAATTAGTTCCAGAGGACATTGGTCTTCTGATGGCAACGGATCCTTGTAATAAAATAAAATTTTTGAAATCTTGGCAATAAATGTTACATCTCACTTCAGTGGTTAACTTACATATCACATGTTTGATTTCACACTCGAGTGTGATTGGGATGTTAATTTACAGTTTAAGCTTCCTTTAGAAAAAAGTTCCAGCATATCGCGATTAAAGTCAATAAAGCTAAAGTTCTTTGTTTGCATAAGATCGATACAGCCGAAATGAAATCAAAAGTTACCTTTCATTTCGTATACAGAAACAAAAGAGTGATTTAGCTAATCGGCTCAACCTTCGACCGCGCCAAGTGGAGGTCTGGTTCCAAAACAGAAGAGCTAGGTAACAAACAAAACCATACCATATACTACTAATCTCCCTTTAATTTGATGTGTTCTCCAATATCTCGACCAAATTAAGAATGATGCTAGCTATAGCTAGCTGTTCTCCAAACTGTATCATGAATCAATCATCTCAATATATATATATATCATTCTCAGGACGAAGCTGAAGCAGACGGAGGTGGACTGCGAGCATCTGAAGCGCTGCTGCGATCGGCTGACGCGGGAGAACCGGCGGCTGCAGAGGGAGGTGGCCGAGCTGCGTGGCGCTCTCCGTACCACGTCGTCGTACCCGCCGCTGTACGGCCTCCACCACCTACCAGCTACTGCCGGCACGGTGTTCCGGGTGTGCCCTTCATGTGAGCATAGCAAGGTCGTTGCTGCGGCGGCTTCTGAGAGCTTCTCTCCGCGCGTCTTCGCCGGCGGCGGCGCCCCTGCTGCCATCACCGCCGTGTCATCTCCGGCCGCTGGCTCACCGCCGTCGTCCGCCGCTTTGTTCGGCGCCAGACGGCCTCATTTTGGCCCCTTTGCCGCCGCCGTCATCCCGCCGGTGCTCCGCCGCCAGCCATCGGCGACGTCGTGAGCTCTAGCTTGCAGTTTTTTTTTCTTGCACTGCATCTGCATGCACATGCTAATTAAATATGGGATATTATACACGCGTGCATTGATCATGTAAATGTTTTCCCTTTTCTGTTTGTTGTTCATCAAAATCATGCTTATATAGGGAAATATGTACATATAGTTCTGTTCATAGAAAGGATTAAAGTCATACATATACTTTGTAAAAATGTAAAATCTAAGAGTAGAGTAGTGAATGTATCTCTCTCATGCGTGCCTAACAAATGCTATGAAGTGTTGTGATCTTGGAAGCTACTTGGTGTGAAACTGTGAATGTGTATTATACTAGTGCATGTATCTCTCTCATATATACCTAACCAATGATACGGTGTGTATTGTGATCTATTGTATTAGGCTTAATTAGTACTTTTCTCCTGTGTTTAAGATAAGACGTTGCTGACATTTTAGATATATATTTGATCATTTGTTTTATTAAAATATATACAATTATTATCTATTTTGTTTTATAGTACTTTAAGCATGCATAACTTCTACTTCCTCTTTTGGATATGGAGCATGTTCAGATTTATAGTACTAAGTAAATCTTTTATTTGTCCAAAATCTCTTAGGGCACCCACAATGGTTATCTATATGTTTTCTACAAGAGATCCATGTCAGCATATTTTCCTACTTGGAATGTATTAAATGAAGAGAGAGAGAGCAAAGCTATCTACTAACTTAGAGATAGTCTATAAAGAAAAACGAGGCAATGCATGAGAGAGCTATAGATACCAATGTAGACATACTATTAAGGTGGTTTACTATTAATCGAGTCTATTGTTGAGATGTACATGTTTTATAGAGAGCACTTTACTTTACCATTGCGGATGCTCTTATATTTTGAGGCTGAGGAAGTATTTTATGAAGTTGAAGTTTTAAATAAGTCGAATCATAAAACGCATGTTTAAAAGTGATGTACATTTAAAACGGAGAGTTGTAGGTGTTGGAATTAATTCCCCAGTTGCGTGATTGACCTTTGGTCGGTTTGTCTTTACGCGTTATGATAAGGTTTGTACAGCATCATATCATGCGTGCATCCTCTCCATCCTGTGCAGGTAGCCAATGTGGCACATGGCTAATAAAGTTCCGTTTCCATTGGTGTATGCTAATTACTGTATAGAACATTGTGACATATGGCTATTAACTATATCATTTTTCGATTGCACGTCACCAAACACATATCCATTTAAAGCGTGTGCTGATCCTTACACGTGTTCAAGAGACGGAGAGACATGTAAAAATGAAACACCATATCCGTTAGTTAGTAAACGTATTAAAGGCAGGGTGGAAACGAAGTAGAACAGTTAAGACTTAGATCCCTACTCTAACCCTGAATACCACTTTTTACATGATGGAATAAAATCCAGTCTTTAGTTAACGAGATACAGCCAATTATTACGTAAATCCGCTCTAGAGAGATCGCACACCAATGGTTTCACACGAACACATCGAGATTTATAACAAAACTCAAACACAAACTAATAAGAACCCACAATTATTGAAACCCTAAATACCCATTAAAATAACACTCTAAATGTTAAACAATTAGAAGAAGGAAAAAAAAAGAAAAGCCTAATTAAGTTTCACATACAACTCCACCATCAAACATGCCTTTGTCATGCACATTTATCCAAAGGTAATTAAATGAGAATCATCAATCCGTGATGCTCAATGATTAGATGCAAATTGATCACCATTAATCATTGAGGATCCAATTGGCGCTACGTACGCACACGTGTGAAGAAACATATTGAAGCTTCTCTCGTTGTTTTGCGCAAGTGTCACACACCGGAATGGACGAGGCAGTTTAATTACATGACTAATTACGTGGTTTAGTTTAATTACTCTTGGGCTGGGGAGTTGTTGGATTAATTGAGTAACACACAAATGTCACAGTTGAAAAGATCATTAGCGATAGATAAGATAGATAGCTCTAGCAACACGCTACCTATGTTATAGAGCATGAATACCATTTCCCTGAATTCATGTCGGATTTGATCTGCGTTAGATTTATCCAACCAGGATCGACCTATCTTTAACTAATACTCTCTCCATCTTAAAATATAAAGGATTTTGATTGAACAAGATATATCATAATACAACGAATGTGGACCTGCTATCTATCCAGATTCATTATTGTAAGATTTATTATTGTAGTACGTTATATTTTTATTTAACCAAAATCTCTTATATTTTTCAACGGACGGATGGATGGATGGAGTATAATAACAATTTTATGAGAATATATAACTGTGCACGCATGGGTCAGCAAGCGCACATTTTTTCAAATCCGTAATTTAAATTGTAGTTAGGTTAATCTCATGATTACGTAGAGCCTGGAGCTGTGGTTAATTGACGCTAATTAACCAGCTAATTAACAAAGCCAAGTTGCTGAAAGGGCATGCAGCTAGCCGGGCTCTGTACACGTGTGATGGGTGACCAGATAGAGAAGGATTTATTCGCCATCAGGACTTGATTGGGTCGGCCCACGGAGGTTGGATCGGAGACACGTGTCATGCTAAGCTAATGCAGTGATAGAGTGAGCTAGCTAATTTGCACCAACCATGAGCTAATTAACCAATGAACGGTTCAAATTAAACCACCATTTTGCTCTTTGTTGCTACATGTTGATTAATTGATCACGACGTGTACTGATCAAATTTCCTGTAAAAATGATCGGTCGTAACATTGGACATCTGGACGTAGTGATGTCGCAGATATGCAGATCGATCGATAATTATCGCCAGATCGATCAATCTCCAATTAATCAAAGCTCTTTTTCCAGGATTATATATCCATGGTGTGACATGACTGATTGTATGCAATCATATCAGGTGTTAGATGGAGGTTAAAGGTCGATGGGGACAACGTGATAATGTCTTCAATTTTATCCGTGCATGTCTCGTATACTGTACAGGTATTGATGGATGCATGCGATGGTCGAATCATATATCGATGTGATATGTTAGTTTGATTAGATGTTCATTTGGCATGTTAGATTCCTAATTATCAGTTTCACAAGTGGCCACGTTCTTTTCTGACTAAGACGTAGATTCTAGATCGATTTCTGTTAGCATGTTTTTTAAATTACTAAACTGTGAATTTTATGCAAAAACTTTTTATATAAAGGTAGTTGTAAAATATCAAATAAATCTATTTTTAGTTTGTAATAATTAAAAATTAATTAATCATGCTCTAATGGGTTTTTCGTTTTACATGCTCATACTTAATCTTAATATTCGTCTACGTTTATAACGGGTGTTGGTTACAAATCTGATTACCCTTGAGCTCATGGTGACCAGATCTAACGGTCTCAGTATAGCGGTATGCTCGTTGAAGGGACAACCATGTTGCCTGCTCCGTTAATCCCTAGTCGCCGGCTCGCCATATAAATTCTCTAGACAATTTATATTATCTGCGCCCGCTGCCACTACAACATGACCCTTCAGCATCGAGATGCTGAAATGTAGTCGCCTACCAAGAGCAAGCCAAAGTCGAGCCACGGTTAGAAATGTAGTCGCCTCCGAATGAAGTGGTTAGATCTGTGGAGAAGAATTGAGAGAAGGAAGAGAGGGAGAGGGAGAGATACGACTTATATGATATTTCACCCCACATGCGGCTTAGCTTGACTCGGTTTTTTGCCGGTTCATTAAAAAATATTGATAGAAGTTTTCTCTATCGGTTAAAAAAACCGATACTGTGATTAGCATTTTTGCTCATCCAAAAATATTTGCAGGGTAATTAGTGGCATAAATACATATTGTGGTGTTTGAATCTCCTGAAGATGAAGATGAAGATAAAGATTAAGTGTTTCACGTAAAACGATGTAATAATAACATGTGATAATTGAGTTTTAATTATTACAAACCTGAAAAAGGATTAAACTGATATTTTAGAGCAACTTTCATATATAAAGTTTTTTTTCACGAAACGCGTCGTTTAGTAGTTTGAAAAGCGTGCCATCCATGTCTTGTTGGAGAAACGAACACAGAGTGTTGCACGTTTGTACAAGCAGGGGCGGTGTCTCTATAAACATGCCTAAATCCTTTTAAATCACTATGTATTTTTTTAGAGAGCAAATATCCTATAAGTTAAGCCCTACTCGAGTCCTAGGCGTAGAAAATTTTTGGCTCCGCCACTGTATACCAGGAATAGGCCAACGATTGTTGATGCATAGTAGGAGTACTTAGCTAGCCGAAAAGATGAAACTGCTAATAGCGCACATGCAGCACGCGCGCGTCAGCGCACGTACGTGTACTAATCACCAACAGGAATAAACCCTTGACACGCCTTATAAATTTTCCAACGATGATGATTATCATGGAAAGACAATTTATGCAGGCAAGACAGCAACAGATCGATTGATACAATTGACACACACACAAAAAAGAAAAAAATTGTCTGCTGTCGCATGGTTAATTCTGTCAAATATTAATTAGCTAACCAAATGACACATACGTGTCGGGTTCTTAATTAAATATTACAGTTTGGGGTCTAAATGTCTAATTACCTAATGGCCTAGAAATGTGACCTAAGGTTAGGTAGAATAATTAATCAGAGATTGACGTGCGCATTTGATGGGAAAACATTTGATGGGAGTATGTTTTTGTTTGACTTCGGTAATTTTCAAGCGTAAGTGTGTAAATTAATGTGTAAAAGAATGGTGCGATATGTGTGATGCTTAAAAACAAGTAAAATCGCACGATTTGAGAACGGAGTTTGCCATTGTTTTGTCGCATTCGTTAACTTTTGCATTTACGGGTTCCGGCTGGATGATACCGGGGACGACGTAATATGGACACAAACTATTTCCGACGGCTGAAAAATATGGTGCCATCTTTTTGTTGAAAGATTTTTTTTTCCTTATCTCTTCAATACTTTTTAACTACTAGATCCACGCTCAAACAATTAATATATTAACTTTTTTTCTTAATTGATACAAATAAAATTATAACTTATTTTTTAGAATTTTATTATATTTTTAGCGTAGATCTTGCTAAATATGAAACAACTATAAACTAACAAATTAAAGCATAAAAATAATCTAGATTAATCCTGTAAATAAAAAAACTAAAAGTTACATTGAATTTGTACTTAATTAAGTTGTTTTATCCTTCTCAACTCAAAATGTAAATGTAAGAAGTTTTGGAATTTTTAATCACTATTGTTTTTCTTCTTGTACGTACTTGCTAAATAAATGTTATTATTAGAAAAAGTACATGACTCATATTTTTCAATGTTGTACTATAAATTAAAGGCAACTAAGTCATTTGATTTATTTTCTTCATCATTGTGACACAAGTTGAACTAATACAGCTTACTTTTCGAAAACAACCACAAGTTGAGCAATATATAGAATTATAAGCTACAACCGAATTTGGATTTTAGAACTTAATTTTAAAATCAAGTAGATATTTTTTCCGATGATTTTCTTCAGTGTTATCATTAATGGACGACTATAAGCTACAACCAAATTTGGATTTTCTAAGTTTTAAATTTTAGATGTGGTTGTTAAACTTAAGGCAGTGTTTGGCAATAGGAAAGAGAAATAATTAATTTCCCACCCATCTTTGAATCATAACCATTCATTCTTCCTCTTATATTTAATTCTAACCCTTCGTTCATTTCTCAATCCCAATCACACCCGCATTTTTCATTATCCAAACACACATCTAAGAGCAAGCGACGGAGCTATCTTCAAATTATAAACCATGGGAAAAAAAACCGAGCCTTACCAGGCGCAACTTGTTCTTCAAATTAAACATAGCTTCCAAAAGTGAGAATAGGACCTTTTGGTATACAAGCACGCATATATTCAACCAACGCATAAGTTGGATAGATATATGGCCCGAGTCAGCAATAAGCGCAACTTGCAGGTTTTGGATACGCGCGTGCGCGGCGACGTTGACGCGCGCACGCGTGCTGCATCGCGCGCGCTGACGTCGCCTACGGCCCGGCCCATGCGGCCCACAGAAGGTGTGGACATGTTGGGCCCCAATCGTTTCAAGCGTCACAGTGGAGGCCCAAAACTGAAGAAAGGATATGAGATGGCTTTTTTTCTTAAGAAAAAAAAGAGAGCATAAGCTTTACCTCGTATGTATTGATAGAGCATAGGAGATGACTAATTGTAGTGGGAGAAAAAAAAAATCAAGGTCATGTATTTTGTCTGTCACCCCAGTGGAATTTCTGATCGTGGCAATGATACAAAAAAATTGGATGCTTGTCAGGTCAGAAACAATGGTAAAAAGGTTTCTGTTACATCAGTTGAATTACTGTTTGTTAGAACTTAGAAACAATTAATCTTAGGGGGTGAAAACGGCTAGTCAGCCCATTAGACATGAGGCTCGAGAAAAAGGATACGGGATAGAAAAGTGGGTACCCGTGTATCTTGCGTGTAGGTTAAGTTGGCAGTGGTGTCAGAAGAATGCACCGGAAGTCGCATTCCTTCATCCACATGTGATCACTGTCACAAATCTCGAGAATGACTGTCAAGGAATGTTTAACTACATCTATGACACCTTGTGGTCCCGCCGAGACAAGGAGTACATTATGTGCGCCTATAATCAATAGTAAGTGTGTTCCCAAAATATACACAATAGCATGACACATATAGCTTTAGTATTTAACTTTCACTATATTAATGCTGCAGTGCCCATTGGATCCTTCTGGTCATAACACCTAAATGGAGTACATGCCACTACCTGAACTCCAGAATTGATAAGCAGACATATGATTAGACCCCTATTCAACTAGCGATAGATGAAGCGTGGGGCCAATACGTGTAAAGAGGAGGCTTCAGGAAGACAGGACATGACACCCTCATCCACAAAAAAGACTTCCTGGTGAAGCAACAAATAGGTGACCAGTACGGATTCCATGTGTGCCACAACATGCGCCTTCTGTATAGAGAAAATGTGAAGACTTTGGCTGAATTTGAGATCGGTGGTCTTAATTGTGATATATGATCGATCAACTAATCTCGAATTATGACAATGTAGGGCAAAATTACCAAATCTCTGCCTCCCAGTTTTGAGGAGGTTCGTGAGGAGATAGCCGGCTTCATCCTCCGCGAAATAATTAACCCCAAAGGAATGTTTAGGCTTAAACTAAAATGATGAACATTGTTGAACTTTTATATTTAGGCAATGATGAACATTGATTAAGAGCTTGATTATGTAACTGTGATGTTTATATTTATGTGTATATTTCTTATGTTTATGTTAATACTTGCTAAATAAATATTTCATCCAATTAATTCGGTTTTGCAGGTGAAATATGTTAAATATTTGAATCGATGTAAAATATGTGAATGTATGTGAAATATGATATCAAAATAGATGTTCTCTGAATGTGGTTGTGTGAAATATATTGATGGCTATGTATGTGAGTGCATGTATATGAATGGGTGATGCTGGGGATATTGTATATGCATGTGTTTCTGTCATTTTTTGCAGTGGGCATGGCTAGTAAAGGCCTGAGGCTAGCCAAAAAACAAAATTTATTTTTTTTGTGGATTATACTCATCTGTGACGGGCCAAAACTTAGTGCATGATTGAGATAAAGGTCATCTGTGACGGGCTATAGTTAATGCTCGATTGAAATGATGGTCATCTGTGATGGGCTATAGTTTAGGTCTGATTGAGATGAGTATTATCTCTGACATGCTCTAGCTTAGGCGCCCGATTGAGGTTAGTAGTCATCTGTGATGGGCGCTATTTGTGGCCCGATTGAGATAGATCATCCGTGACGGGCTATAGTTTGACTGGTAGTCTGGGTCAAAACTATCGTTAATTAGGGCTCGAATGCCCGATTGAGATAGGTTCATCCGTGATGGCCGTTTGCCCGATTGAGATAATTGTTCACATCTGTTACTTCTAGCATGTGACGAACGACGTGCTCGATTGAGATGGGGCTTACCGTCCGATTGAGGTGATGGTATCCATTCTAGTGCGTTAGTATCCTCATGCGAATTCAAAACGTTAGACATTAGACTCGTGGAAAGGATACGGGAGAGAGAAAATTAAAGTGAATACTCGATACTACCTGCATATGAGCTCGAATCATACTAGAAGAGTTTGTATATGCTTGTATTTCCTGTATTATCAAACATATAGTCATCATTTAATGAGCTCCTAAGTAAAGAGGATTGATTGGATTCATGCCATTATAATTTGTCTGTTTCGAAATATGCTACCATTACAAATTTATAGGCATTCGAGATATGCTATTACTACCTCTTTGAAGCATTGTCAGAAATTTATTGACCAAAATGCCCCTTCCTTCTTCCTTCTTCTTTCCCCTTCCTCCTCTCTTCCTTTCCACCAGTGCCATAGCAGTGTCTAGGAGTAAGCGCAAGGCGAACCAATCAGCGAGAGTACAAGTGCCATCGGTAGCGCGAAACGAGCGAAGCTAATGCAACGACGGTGCATGCAAGCTCGTGGTTACCCTGAAAGAGGAGGCAATCCCCATGAAGCACGGAATGGCGCACACCATAGCTGTCGTGCAGACAATGCTCGAGCTCAAGCACCACATCTATTCTCCAGTGACGTTAGAGGACGGCAAGATGGTGGCGAGCTCCACCTCCTTTCCTCGTCGGGCCTCTTCCCGCCGCAGCGTTAGATCTACCCTTCCCGCGTCCATGCTACTCCACCACACCAACCACCGAGAAGGATGGGAGCCATGGGAGGGGCTTTGGTGGCAATGGAGTCAACCTTCCCCTTCCCCACCAGAAGACATGTCAGCCTCTACGCAACCATCGCCTACTATTTGAATCGTTTTCCTCAATCCCTCTAGCTCTAGTATGAAATGAAGTGGCGGCTCTGCATCCGCTAACGATGCCTCGAGGATAGAAGGCCGCGGCAATCGCTAAGACGGATGCCCTCCACGCCCAAGCTCATTGCTGCGGTGCCAGTGGAAGGAAGAGAGGAAAAAGGGAAAGCAAGAAGAAAGGGACATGCATTTTGGTCAAAAAAAAATTGATAATGCTTCAAAGAGGTAAATAGTGGTATATTTGGAATACCTGTAAAATCATGATGGCATGCTTTTAGTTTCATGAATAGTAACGGTGTATTTCAAAACGAGTAAATTTATAATGAATAGTAACTGTGTATTTCAAAACGAGTAAATCTATCTATCTATTATATTATTAAAACAGCTTTGAAAGGAGACACCACGTTCGCTGTGGGGGCTAGAAATTCCCACATTAATCGGAGAAAAAGAAAAGGAGAGTCGATCTTGCTAAATATGAAACAGTGAACTATAAACTAACAAATTAAAGCATAAAAAGAATCTAGATTAATCCTGTAAATAAAAAAAACTAAAAGCTACATTGAATTTGTACTTAATTAAGCTGTTTTATCCTTCTCAACTCAACTCAAAATGTAAATGTAAGTAGTTTTGGAATTTTTAGTCACTATTGTTTTTCTTCTTGTACGTACTTGCCAAATAAATGTTACTATTAAAAAAAGTACATGACTCATATTTTTCAATGTTGTACTATAAATTAAAGGCAACTAAGTCATTTGATTTATTTTCTTCATCCTTGTGACACAAGTTGAACTAGTACAGCTTACATTTCGAAAACAACCACACCTAGAGCAACATATAGAATTATAAGCTACAACCAAATTTGGATTTTAGAACTTAATTTTAAAATCAATTAGAGATTTTCTTTTTCCGATGATTTTCTTCAGCGTTATCATTGGACGACTAAGAATAGATGTGTATATTGTTTTTGCCTAAAATTAATTCCAGTTCTTTCGATTACACCCCTCGTTTCGTCTATAGCTCACTATATATAAGTCGTAACGTGTTGTTAGTAATTTAAAAGCTAATATAAAAAATAAAAACTCTAAATCATGTTTTAAAAATTAAATTTTAGATGTGGTTGTTAAGCTTAAGAGCAAGCGGTGGAACTATCTTCAAATTAATTATAAACCATGGGAAAAAAACGAGCCCTACTACGCAACTTGTTCTCCAAATCAGACATAGCTTCTAAAAGTGAGAATACGATGGAGACACATGAATTCCCTTTTGGTATACAAGCACGCATATATTCAACCAACGCATAAGTTGGATAGATATATGGCCCGAGTCAGCAATAAGCGCAACTTGCAGGTTTTGGATACGCGCGTGCGCGGCGACGTTGACGCGCGCACGCGTGCTGCATCGCGCGCGCTGACGTCGCCTACGGCCCGGCCCATGCGGCCCACAGAAGGTGTGGACATGTTGGGCCCCAATCGTTTCAAGCGTCACAGTGGAGGCCCAAAACTGAAGAAAGGATATGAGATGGCTTTTTTTCTTAAGAAAAAAAAGAGAGCATAAGCTTTACCTCGTATGTATTGATAGAGCATAGGAGATGACTAATTGTAGTGGGAGAAAAAAAAAATCAAGGTCATGTATTTTGTCTGTCACCCCAGTGGAATTTCTGATCGTGGCAATGATACAAAAAAATTGGATGCTTGTCAGGTCAGAAACAATGGTAAAAAGGTTTCTGTTACATCAGTTGAATTACTGTTTGTTACTTCCTCCGTTTCACAATGTAAGTCATTCTAGCATTTCCCACATTCATATTGATGTTAATGAATCTAGATAGAGATATATGTCTAGATTCATTAACATCAACATGAATTTGGAAAATGCTAGAATGACTTACATTATGAAACGGAGGGAGTAGAACTTAGAAACAATTAATCTTAGGGGGTGAAAACGGCTAGTCAGCCCGTTAGACATGAGGCTCGAGAAAAAGGATACGGGATAGAAAAGTGGGTACCCGTGTATCTTGCGTGTAGGTTAAATCGGCAGTGGTGTCAGAAGAATGCACCGGAAGTCGCTTTCCTTGATCCACAAGTGGTCACTGTCACAAATCTCGAGAATGACCGTCAAGAAATGTTCAACTACATCTACGACACCTTGTGGTCCCGCCGAGACAAGGAGTACATTATGTGCGCCTATAATCAATAGTAAGTGTATTACCTAAATATACATAACAGCATGACACATATGGCTTTAATATTTAACTTTCACTATATTAATGCTGCAGTGCCCATTGGATCCTTCTGGTCATAACACCTAAGTGGAGTACATGCCACTACCTGAACTCCAGAATTGATAAGCAGACATATGATTGGACCCCTATTCAACTAGCGATAGATGAAGCGTGGGGCCAATACGTGTAAAGAGGAGGCCTCAAGAAGACAGGACATGACACCCTCATCCACAAAAAAGACTTCCCGGTGAAGCAACAAATAGGTGATCAGTACAGATTCCATGTGTGCCACAACATGCGCCTTCTGTACAGAGAAAAGGTGAAGACTTTGGCTGAATTTGAGGTCGGTGGTCTTAATTGTGATATACTCCCTCTGTTTCACAATGTAAGACTTTCTAGCATTGCCTACATTTATGTAGATGTTAATGAATCTAGACATATATGTGTATAGATTAATTAATATCTATATGCATGTGGGCAATGCTAGAAAATCTTACATTATGAAACGGAGGGAGTACTAACTACATCGAAGTACATATATATGATCGATCAACTAATCTCGAATTATGACAATGTATGGCAAAATTACCAAGTCCAAAGGAATGTTTAGGCTTAAACTAAAATGATGAACATTGTTGAACTTTTATATTTAGGCAATGATGAACATTGATTAAGACCTTGATTATGTAATTGTGATGTTTATATTTATGTATATATTTCTTATGTTTATGTTAATACTTGCTAAATAAATATTTCATCCAATTAACTCGGTTTTGCAGGTGAAATATGTTAAATATGTGAATCGACGTAAAATATGTGAATGGATGTGAAATATGATATCAAAATAGATGTTCTGTGAATGTGGCTGTGTGAAATATATTGATGGCTGTGTATGTGAGTGCATGTATATGAATGGGTGATGCTGGGGATATTGTATATGCATGTGTTTCTGTCATTTTTGCAGCGGGCATGGCTAGCAAAGGCCTGAGGCTAGCCAAAAAACAAAATTTATTTTTTTTTGTGGATTATACTTATCTGTGACGGGCCATAACTTAGTGCCTGATTAAGATAAGGGTCATCTGTGACGGGCTATAGTTAATGCCCGATTGAGATGATGGTCATCTGTGACGGGCTATAGTTTAGGCCCGATTGAGATGAGTATCATCTCTGACGTGCTCTAGCTTAGGCCCGATTGAGGTTAGTAGTCATCTGTGACGAGCGCTATTTGTGGCCCAATTGAGATAGATCATCCGTGACGGGCTATAGTTTGACTGGTAGTCTGTGTTAAAGCTATCGATGACGGGCTTTAATTAGGGCCCGATTGAGATAGGTTCATCCGTGACGGCCGTTTGCCCGATTGAGATAACTGTTCACATCTGTTATTTCTAGCATGTGACGAACGCCATGCCCGATTGAGATGGGGCCTACCGCCCGATTGAGATGATGGTATCCATTCTAGTGCGTTAGTATCCTCATGCGAATTCAAAACGTTAGACATTAGACCCGTGGAAAGGATACAGGAGAGAGAAAATTAAAGTGAATACTCGATACTACCTGCAGATGAGTTCGAATCATACTAGAAGAGTTTGTATATGCTTGTATTTCCAGTATTAACAAACATATAGTCATCATTTAATGAGCTCCTAAGTAAAGAGGGTTAATTGGATTCATGCCATTATAATTTTGCCTGTTTCAAAATATGCCATTACTATTTGTGAAATTGGAACCATACCATTACAAATTTATAGGCATTCGAGATATGCTATTACTACCTCTTTGAAGCATTGTCAGAAATTTATTGACCAAAATGCCCCTTCCTTCTTCCTTCTTCTTTCCCCTTCCTCCTCTCTTCCTTTCCACCAGTGCCATAGCAGTGTCTAGGAGTAAGCGCAAGGCGAACCAATCAGCGAGAGTACAAGTGCCATCGGTAGCGCGAAACGAGCGAAGCTAATGCAACGACGGTGCATGCAAGCTCGTGGTTACCCTGAAAGAGGAGGCAATCCCCATGAAGCACGGAATGGCGCACACCATAGCTGTCGTGCAGACAATGCTCGAGCTCAAGCACCACATCTATTCTCCAGTGACGTTAGAGGACGGCAAGATGGTGGCGAGCTCCACCTCCTTTCCTCGTCGGGCCTCTTCCCGCCGCAGCGTTAGATCTACCCTTCCCGCGTCCATGCTACTCCACCACACCAACCACCGAGAAGGATGGGAGCCATGGGAGGGGCTTTGGTGGCAATGGAGTCAACCTTCCCCTTCCCCACCAGAAGACATGTCAGCCTCTACGCAACCATCGCCTACTATTTGAATCGTTTTCCTCAATCCCTCTAGCTCTAGTATGAAATGAAGTGGCGGCTCTGCATCCGCTAACGATGCCTCGAGGATAGAAGGCCGCGGCAATCGCTAAGACGGATGCCCTTCGTGTCCAAGCTCATTGCTGCGGCGCCGGTGGAAGGAAGAGAGGAAAAAGGGAAAGGAAGAAGAAAGGGACATGCATTTTGGTCAAAAAAAAATTGATAATGCTTCAAAGAGGTAAATAGTGGTATATTTGGAATACCTGTAAAATCATGATGGCATGCTTTTAGTTTCATGAATAGTAACGGTGTATTTCAAAACAAGTAAATTTATAATGAATATTAACTGTGTATTTCAAAACGAGTAAATTTATAATGATATAGATACAATTAACCCTAAAGATTATGGCACAGTTCCATAGTTTCATATCATGTGTTCGTCCTAACAATAGTCAATAATAATGGGGAAGGTGCTCAAGCACAGAGGTTAGTTAATTACTCCAATTAATTGGCGCGTCCGTGCGTGCGTGCGTGTGTGCGTGTGGCGGTTAAAACGGGTGGGAGAGGGGGCCAGGGGGGTGTGGCTCCTTTGGCGCGAAAAGAGGGGGAGCTCCCGCCATTCCCCACCATTAACCTCTTCTCCCGGGGAACAAAACACCGCTGTTCTTCCCTTTGCCCCCCCTCGATCGATCGCCATCGATCGATCTCGTGCGGGAAGCGATCGATCTCGTGCTGGAATCTTTGGGGGAGGTAAGAATTTCTACCGTTTTCTGCATGCCGATCGAGATCGCATATGGAGCATGCATGCATCCTCTGTTTTCTTGATCCTTTCTGGGGGATCGTGCACGATCCCGTCATTGTGTGAATACAGTTTTAAATTAACTGAAATTCGGAATTAAAAATAAGAAATATTGAAATAAGAATCTATATAAAAACACAATACAAAAGAGAGTTCAAAGTAGGAATACAATTTTGAAACACCTGAAATTCAAAAATAAAAATATTAAAATATTAAAAGAAAAAAAGATTTTAAAAAAATAAATTCTGAAATTATAAAAATAAAAAAGATTTTAATTAGGAATACAATTTATAAATAACTAAAATTGGTGATAAAAAATAAAGACTATTGAAAGAAAAGACCATCTAAAACACATAACGAGATAAATTAAGTAACATGCCTATAAAGAAATAGAGTGGTAGCGGTTGTTAATAAAACACCAAATAGAATCCTAATGACGATTAAAAGGAGGGACGATAGGCAGGCCGTGAAGTAAACGAGTAAGGCGATTGCCAGGACTTCTAGAAAGTAAAAAAATAAACCCCATTTATAATCATATTCGATTTTTAAAATCTTAACAACAATAAAAAGTAGAAGCAGGGGGTGTGGTGTATAAGAGTATAGTTGCAGAGCTGCCGACGATTAGCGGGACCCCTCTAGAAAATAAAAAAATGAATTCCAACGATAGTTATGTTCGATTTGTAGAATCCCAATGACAATAAAGAGTATGTGGCGGATGGGCCGTAGAGGAGTATACTGGCATCGTTTGACGGGACTTCTAAAAGTTACATAAAATGAAACCTAACAAGACAATAAACTCTAAAAACTACAACGTCCAATTAAGGTTCAGAACTTCTAAAAAGTAAAAAAAAAAAACTAATGATAATCATGTTCAATTTTAAAATCTCAATGACAATAAAGAAGGGAGATAACAGGCGAGCCATAAAGGAGTACAATGGTAAAGCCGCTGACGGTTTGGTGGGACCTTTAGAAAGTAAAAAATGAACTCGAATGATAGGTATGTTCGATTTTTAAAATCCGAATGATAATAAAGAGAAAAGACAGTGGATGGACCGTAGAGAAGTATAATGGCAGCGTTTGGCGGGACTTCTAGAAATTATAAAAACGGAACCCAGTGAGACAATAACCTCTAAAAACTAAGATTCAATTTTTAAAGGTTTCAAAGAGAATGAAGAAAAATAGTGGTAGATCGAGCAAGCAAATAAAGAAGGATATGATAGAAGTAAGGGGTAGCAGCTGGTGCGACTTTTAAAAATTATATAATTAGAAATACGGGGATGATAATGTTTGGTCTTTCAAAGTCTTAAGACAATGAGATAGCTATTTAATAAATTTTAAGTAAAATCATACTGAAAAATATTGTTTGGTTGCTAGCCGCGCAATTGCGCGGGCCACCCAGCTAGTTTATAATGATATGGATACAATTAACCCTAAAGATTATGGCACACCTCCATAGTTTCATATCATGTGATCGTGCTAACAATAGTCAATAATATAATGGGGAAGGTGCTCAAGCACAGAGGTTAGTTAATTACTCCAATTAATTGGCGCGTCCGTGCGTGCGTGTGTGCGTGTGGCGGTTAAAACGGGTGGGAGAGGGGGCCAGGGGGGTGTGGCTCCTTTGGCGCGAAAAGAGGGGGAGCTCCCGCCATTCCCCACCATTAACCTCTTCTCCCGGGGAACAAAACACCGCTGTTCTTCCCTTTGCCCCCCCTCGATCGATCGCCATCGATCGATCTCGTGCGGGAAGCGATCGATCTCGTGCGGGAATCTTTGGGGGAGGTAAGAATTTCTACCGTTTTCTGCATGCCGATCGAGATCGCATATGGAGCATGCATGCATCCTCTGTTTTCTTGATCCTTTCTGGGGGATCGTGCACGATCCCGTCATTGTGTCCGACGAATTGCTTGATCATTTGGAAATTGTGCGTTGATTTCAATTTTTTTTTCAGTTAATTTTCTGCTCCTCGGAAAGAGATTGATCCGTTTCGTGAATTGATTCTTCAGGGATTTAATCTGTTGGTGTGCACGCGAGGAATTAATCAGAAATGGTTTGCAGGTCGTGCGCGATGATCCGCTGAGCGGGGGGCGGCCACCAGATCAACCCGCGCATCCAACTCCGGCGAGAGGAGGAAGAAGAAGATGTCTTGCTGCGGAGGCGCCGAGGAGGACAGCTACGGCCCGCCGGCGAACCAGGCCGCTCCGCCGCCCAACGTCAATGCTCCCGGTGCGTCTCCACATTCTTCCTCTTCTCCGGCGGCGGCCTCCCACATTCCTCTCCTCCCTCCTTTGCTGACCGATTTCGTGATCGTCCTTCTTCTCCGGCGACGGCGGGGAAGCAGGGAACAGAGGCGGGCCGAGAGGGCCGGGGGCGGCGCGGCCGGGCGGGCCGCCGAAGCCGGTGAACATCGACGTGCCGGCGATACCGTTCGAGGAGCTGAAGAAGATCACCAGCAACTTCAGCGACCGCGCCCTCATCGGCGAGGGCTCCTACGGCCGCGTCTACAACGGCACGCTCAGCGACGGCCGCGCCGCCGTCATCAAGAAGCTCGACCCCGGCGCCTCCCAGGAGACCGACTCCGAGTTCTCCGCCCAGGTGTGCCCCAAAACACCCACTTCTTCCTCCTCCTCCTCCTCCTCCTCGCGACATGATCCATCTTAGCTTTTTTTGCTCATCTCCATCTCGTCGCCATAGATAGCGATGGTGTCCAAGCTCAAGAACGAGTACTTCCTGGAGCTCTTGGGCTACTGCTTGGAGGACGGCAACCGCATGCTGGCCTACCAGTTTGCAACCATGGGTTCTTTACACAACATTCTTCACGGTAAGTCTACAGCCAATTATTACACCAAATCACTCGAAACGAGTGTATCTCAAAGTAAACTTAAAAAAAAAACACTCCCAAATTTAAAGCAAACACAAAGGAACGAACGTCAACACGAGATAAAGAGCAACAGTAAAATCCCGACAAGTTTACGCCCATGTGATCAGGGGGCGGAGCCAGAAAATCTCCACGCGTAGGGCTGAGCTAATCGATGGTTTTGGATGTGATGCAGGTAAGAAGGGAGTCCAGGGCGCGGAGCCCGGCCCGGTTCTGAACTGGGCGCAACGGGTCAAGATAGCTTATGGGGCGGCGAGAGGGCTGGAGTACCTCCACGAGAAAGTGCAGCCATCGATCGTTCATCGAGATGTTCGGTCTAGCAATGTTCTTATATTCGACGAGTTCAGCTCGAAGATCGCCGATTTCAACCTGACGAACCAGGGCACCGACACCGCTGCCCGGTTGCATTCGACTAGGGTGCTAGGAACATTTGGATACCATGCTCCAGAGTAAGGGAGAGAATGATTGATTTCTCGCGTATCAGACTGTACAGCATGTTTTGCCTCTTGCAGGATTTAATTACCTTCTGACGATTTGTTGTTCTGATTCTGGTGATGTGCAGATATGCCATGACAGGGCAAATAAATCAAAAGAGCGATGTTTACAGCTTTGGCGTGATTCTTTTGGAGCTACTAACCGGAAGGAAACCAGTTGATCACACCATGCCAAAAGGGCAACAAAGTCTTGTTACTTGGGTAATGAGAAGTTTCAGTTATTCCATCAACGAAAAAGATAGCCCATACAATACCTCCTATTTCAATCTTTCCATTTCCAATGATCATACATATACCATGATCTTTGTGAGGCAGGCTACTCCAAGATTGAGCGAAGATAAAGTTAAGCAGTGCGTCGATCCAAAGCTCAACAATGACTACCCTCCGAAGGCTGTCGCAAAGGTAGCTATACTGTAGCAAATCTGACAAAATTCAGAAAGCAGCAGTGAGTGCCATCGTTTTTTCTTTCATGTTTTTTTTCAGCTAGCAGCAGTTGCAGCATTGTGCGTTCAGTACGAAGCCGACTTCCGACCGAACATGACGATCGTCGTGAAGGCAATCCAGCCTCTTCTGAATACAAAACCAGCTGGGCCTGCAGAGCCACCACCTGCCTGATCAGATTGTATGGGAGTTCTGCTCTAGGCAGACAGGGGAAAAAAAACCACACAAATTTTGCATGGTTTCCTGTCTTTTCACATCAGGCAGTGTATGTTTTAAGAAGCCATGCAACTTGGAGGAGCACCAATTCGGCATGATTTTTTGTAAAACACTGATCCATTGGTACCACAGGGTATATTACATATAGAGGGGGTATTTTGCTAACTGGTGTAATGAATTAAGTTATTCTTTGTCGTGTCATGGTGTAATTTTAAGGTCCTTCAAAAGCTTGCATAGAACCAAGGATTGCATGATGCATTCCCAAGAACTTCCATGGCTGCCTCTTTTTCTTATATTTGTATAGAACTTTGGAATTAATAGTAGTTTTTCTTCTTCTTTTTTTCTGTTGGAACTACAAAGCTGGGGCTAAAATCCTGTTCCTGAATTCAGGTTTTGGCCAGGATAGAGATTAAATGGTGCACATTGCATAGATGTACACCTAAGATGCATTTTTTTTGGTACATTGCATAATTGGGAAGACACACAATAATAAGCTAAATGGTTATGCCTAAACCAAAATTCATTTGATTTGACACGGGAAAAACTATTAGCTACAGGAGGGCATCATATACTGGTGAGCCTGAATCATTACAAATTTATATGCAAAGGTTCACAACTTACAAGGTTATCAGTGCCTTGCATATATATAAACAGATCAGTCTTGATGGACAGTGAGGCTCAGAATCACTGTTTGTTCAAGTACCTTCTGGTGGCAATCTGAGAAAAGGACCTCCATTAGCATTTGAGCACGGCAAGACTGCAATAAAAACAGAGCAAATTAATTAAAATAAACTAAATCAGCGACTTTAGTATAATATGACACATTGGAAAGGTTACGCCTAAGGATGGTAACTGCATAAGTGAAAATCATGTTTCTGGTCTGACATTTGACATAAAGTGGCCAGGTGCCATCAATGTCTTAGTGGCGAAGGACTGAATCCAATAATTTCATCATTTTCCCATCACAAGCATGGAAAATAACTCATTGAGAAAGAAGTTTTGAATCACATCACTGGGCACTGACCAATTTCTGATGGTACCCACAATCCAAAGGGAAATCTGGACTTCCAGCCTTTTCTAAAATTTAGTTCAAATTTTATGTTGTCATTCAATTTAGATGTAAATAGGGAGTTTCAGATAGTAATCAACTGGTCATTTTTCATGTTTTCAACTTGAATTGGCAAATTCTGTAGCTCACAGTCTTAGATTTATCCCAAGTCAATTCTGTAGAACTGCAGCTGAGAAAGCGGCATGTTTAGTTTGAAACCAATTAGGGTGTCATTACCGTGTCAATGACTAAGATAAGTCAACTCTGGCTTACAGTACAGGAGTAGAGAGAACAGGTAGCCTAATGCTCATCACTTAGCATATCCCTTCATTCTGCTAGTTCATATGAAGTGCTAAAGCATATTGAAGCAAGAAATGCCCAATCAAAACAGGTCTAATATGTATCTCACACTAGTATGATATATCATGTAAGGACAAGAATGTGAAACATGAGACCATGTTCAACAATAAGGTAAAGTATGTTAAATAAGACAAGCATTATGCAGAAATTCCAAGCAACTCGAAGACTGAAGTGGGCTGTAAGCCTGTAAGGTGGGAAGTGGATGAAAGGACTCACATGTTGTCAAGAAAGCAACATCAATTAGGTGAACATCCAGTAAAATCTCCTCTCCTGCTGAAGAGCGAAGATGCACAAAATCTCATTCTCAGACCCTCGATACTCAGTTGATCCTCTTATATGTATTCATAGTTCAATCAAGCAGTCTAATGGCTCCCTTATTTATCATGCTCTTCCTTACAACACCTCTCGAACATAATTCATCCAGCAAATCCCGTGCCTCCTTGATCAATCCCTCATAAGCCAAGCCTTCAATCAATATGGTGTAAGTTGATTCATTCGGCATGCAGCCATTCCCTATCATGTAAGCGAAAAGATCAATGGCACTGTGTGTTTCACGCCTTTTGCAAAGCCCAAGAATTATCGCATTGTACAACACAGTGTTGGGCCTTATGCCCATATCTTGCACTTTACCAAATGCCCTAATTGCATCTTCAATTCTATCTTCTCTACAAAGACCAGCAGCTATTGTCGAGTATGTGATAATATCTGGTTGGAGCCCTTTGCTGACCATCTCATTGAGCAGCTCTAGTGCTTCCTTTGTCTTCCCAGCCTTCGTAAGCCCATCAATGACCGTGTTATAACTTATCAAGACAGGAGCGCAGCCCTTGTCCTTGAGCTGATGAAGCAATTCAACAGCGACGTCAACCTCACCACTGCGGCAGAGTGCAGTAAGCAGAGTGTTGTATGAAACGATGTCTGGATAACAGCCTCTGGACACCATCAAATCCAAAAACGCCATCGCTTTATCCATCTTTTTTTGCTTGCAGAATGCGTGGAGAAGCGGGTTGTAACTCAACGAATTAGGTGTGCAACCGTACTTGGGGATCTGCTCAAGGACTTCCAGTGCTGGCTCAACCAATCCTTTCCGGCATAAGAAACTGATGAGCATGTTAAAAGTTACCACATTTGGAGGGCAACCCTTCTGGCCCATCTCGCCCATGAGCTCCTCGGCATCCTCCCATCGCTCCGCGGTACACAGGCCCTTCAACACAATGTTATAGCTAACTGTGTTTGGTTCACAGCCATATGACGGGAGGTTCTTCAAGAACTCAATGGCATCGTCAACCCGTCCTTCTTGGCAGATTCCATTGACAACGACGTTGTAGGTGACAATGTCCGGGGTGCACCCCTTATCTCGCATCTCGTCGAGAAGCTTCATGGCCTGCTTGTACCCGCTCCTCTTGCACGTGGCCTCGAGGAGGATGGTGTAGGTGACCACGTCCGGCACACATCGCCGGCGGAGCATTTCGTCGAGCACCGCCAGCGCGTTCGCGGTCCGGCCGCGTCCGCAGAGGCCTCGGATGAGCGTGTTGTAGGTGTAGGCGTCGGGCTCCACGGGCATCTCCGCGACGAGCCGCCGCGCGGCGTCGAGCTGCCCCGCGCCGCAGTACCCTGCCACCATGGCGTTGTACGCCATGACGTCGGGGCCGCACGCGGCCAGCCGCGGCGGGCCTCCGCGGTGCGCCCCGACGCGCTGAGCTTCTTGATGAGCGCGGCGCAGGTGCCCGCGTCGGCCTCCGCGCGGACCCGACGAGGCGGAGCGCCTCTCGAGCTCCCCGCGGCGGACGAGCGAGCGGAGGCGGTCTCCGGAGGAGGAGGAGGATGCCCGGTGGGACACGGCGTTGGGGGCCGCGGCGGCGAGCCCGCGATGCGGAGGCGCGGCCTGGGGACGGCGGCGGGTCTGGGCGCGGGGAGGGAAGGGTAGGGCCGGACGAGGCGAAGGAGAGAGGCCGACATGGCGGGCGGCGGCGGCGGCGGCGAAGCTGTGGGCGCGGGCGCGGCCATCGTGCGCGGGGCAGTGGCGACGACGACGATAAGGTGGGAGATTGCGAAGCTGTGTGCGTTGCGCACGGGAGTTTTCATGGGCCGGAATATTGTTTGCTAGATGGGCCTCAGTGACAGAAGTATTTGGATGTGAGCGGAAAAAGTACACCGAAGGTCCCTCAACTTGTCATCGGAATAAAAACGTCCTCGAACCGCAAAACCAGATACGCGAGGTCCCTTACTTATAAAACCGTCACCCGAGATCCTTAGGTGATTTTGACCCCGATTTTATCCTACGTGGCTGCTGAGTCAGCGTGGGACCCACGTAGGCCTCACATGTCAAATGCCAACTCATCACCTCTCTCTTATTTCCCTCCTCTCCCTTCTCTCTCTCTCTCAGTCCTCACTTTCTCAGGCTGACCGGCAAGTGCGGACTGCGGAGGAGGCTGGCAGGGCAGCAGCGATGGGCGGCGCTGTGGCGACTGCTCTGGCCGGGGGCGCAAAGGAGGGAGGCAGTGCCTCGTTTTGGCGGGTCCCCCCTCTTCTCTCTCTCTTCCTCGTTTTGGCGAGCCGGTCGGCGGGAGCGGAAAGAGGTCTGGTGGCCAGTGACGAGCTACACAATGGCGGCGGCAACTTTGTGCGACGGCGACAAGGATGGAGTCGACTTGCAGCTAGAGCGCCGCCTTTCCCCACAACTCCCACAGCGAGCACGTGAAGAGGGAGGAGGCGGGGAGGCCAGCAGCGGCCCGTTCCTCGTCGTCGTCGTTCTGCGGGGACGCCGGCCGCCGGACCTCTTCCTCTCCCCTCCCCCCAGCTGCGCGCGGTGGAGGAAGCCGCGCGTCGTCGTCCTCCTCTTCCCGCCTCGCCCCGTCGACGCCCGCGCCTTCGGCCGCCCGTCGACGCCCGCACACACCCGCGCTCCCCATTGACGATGGGGCGAGGGAGGCGCCGCTCTCCCCGTCGCCAAGAAGTCCCCTCATACTCCTCCTCCGAGGCGCTCGACGGAGACGCGGCGGAGGCCGAGGTGTGCCGCCGGCTGACGAGCTCGCGGCGGGAGCGCTCGGGTTGTATCGGGACATTCTCCGGGACGCGGCTCCTTATCGCGGCCGCGATGCCGTGCAGCAGGCGCTCGACCGACTCGCCGAGGCGTCCCGCGCATGGTCGAGGCAGAGAGGCCAAGCGCCGATGCGTCTCACCGTGGGCGGGGTGGTGGCGCACGTGGGGTGCGGCGATTACGACGGCGTCGCGACGTGGAGCGCAGCGTGCCGGTGTGGGAGCGACGAGCACGAGGGCGGCGGGTGTGGGCGACGGCGCGACATCGCCCTGTCCTCTTCGCGCTTCCCCTGGCTACCGCCGCAGCCGCCCTACCCTTCTCCCGCCGGGCGCCGGCCGCGTCGTGCCGCCGCCCTCCTCTCTCCCACCTCGCCTGCTGACCTCTGCATCGCGCGCTTAGCCTCGCCGAGAAGCCGCCCAGAAAGAGAGAAGAGGAAAAGGAGGGAAGGTGATGAGTTGGCATCCTGACATGTGGGGCCCATGTGGGTCCCATGCTGACTCAGCAGCCACGTAGGACAAAACCAGGGTCAAAACCGCCTAAGAACCTCGGGTGACCGGTTTTATATAGTTAAGGGACCTCGCGTACTGGTTGCTGTTCGAGGACGTTTTTTATTCCGATGACAAGTTGAAGGACTTTTTGTGTACTTTTTCCTTACTGAGCTGGGCTAAAAAAAAGGAAAAAGTCCAATTAGACCCCCTCAAATAGGTCGGATAAGACTTTTATCTCTCAACCTCAAAACCGGGTATATCGACTCCTCCAACTATTAAAACCAGGTAAAATGACTTGCTCGACTTCTTTTAGGGTGGTTTTCGCTGACATGGCACGTTGACTTGGTCTAACCGGATGACTCAACATACTGGGTCCACGTATAAGTGCCTCGTCTTCTTTCTTCCCTCTCTTCCTTTTCTCTTGCCTCATTTTCTCCACCTCATCGTCTATTCCGGGAAATAGCGGCAAGAGCGCGGGACGCAACAGATCCAGGCCCAACAACGTCGAAGAGACAGCGAGCGAGCCGGCATCGAGTAACTGCCAGTGGCCACGCTCGCGGCCGGTGGAGGAGGATACGCCATACTAGAGTAGCTCAGAGCCGCAACCAGTGGAGGAGTCAGTGGTAGAGGAAGCTCAGAGCGACGACCTATGGAAGAGTCAGCCGAGGCGATGCCCAGGCATGGCTTGCTCCCGGCGTCTTGGAGCTTGGATACGGCCACAAGCCGCCGGCCTTGCTGGAGCCTAAAGAGGACGAGGCGAAGGAGAGTGCTAGACCCCAAGTTAGACTTTATCATCCTTTTTATATTTTGGGCCCATAAGTTGTTTACTTAGTTTTTCTTTGAACTAAGCACACTATAGCATACTAATTCACAGACACGGTTTCGAGCCATGCCACATTTTTATCTAAAGTTAGCTGTGGCAAACTTTAGACACCAAACAAACAACAACCCCTCGGTTGATCGAACCGAGTGATCATTCAGTTTCTTCTTTCTTGTTCAAGGGATCACTGGTTTTACCCTTTAGGATATGCTATCAATTCTTGACGTACGTCGTAGGCTTGAGCTGTTAGGAGTTGGAAGTTGCAACCACCCCCTGCGACCTGAGCCGGCGGAGAAGGAGGCGAAATCACCATCAGTCCTGCCCCCCACCCCATCCGCCATGCCATCCGCGACTCTCGCGACTTCCCAGCGCAGCGCCACGACGCGACACCACCCGCCGCTCGCTAGCTGCTTCCCCTCCCCTCCCCTCGTGCACGGCACACTGACCTGACGGCCCGCCGCGCCGCGGCCACACGCTCGATCGATCGCCCCGCCCACACCAGCATCGCGGAAAAGGCCCATGCTGCTGCCGCCTCCGCAGGCGCAGCGTCGGCGTCGTCTCATCCGCCGGCCATGGCGCCGCGACCGCGAGCAGCAGTAGCACTCCTCGTCATCATCCCCGTCCTCCTCCTGCTAGTGCTCCTCCCGCGGCCACCTACGACCTCCCCAGCTCCGTCGTCGGCTTCGCCGCCACCAGACGGCTCAGCGGCGGCGCCAACAGTGGTCCGCCGGCCCACGCGCCGTCGGCGGCACCCTCCCCGTCCCCCGGCCGAGGCCGCCTCCACCCCACCACCACCACCAGCGCCGCGCCTCGTCCGCCGCCCCCGCGGGGCTACGGAGGGGAGAGGAAGCGGCGGCTCAAGCTCAACCTCGGCGAGAGGGTCGGGATCGCGCTCGCCGCCGTCGCCGCGGCATTGCAGGTGGCCCTCGTCGGCGCGTGTCTGGCGTTGCTCGCTCGCCAGCTCCGGCGGGGCAAGCCCCGCGACAGCGAGGATGCGGCGGCGGCGGCGTCCTCCTCTTCCGCGCCACCGCCGGCGTGAGTTGTGGAGTTCGATCGCCGCGAGACGGCGGCGGCTATGAAAATGTATGACAGTGTAGTGGAGAGTGGAGTATATATACGTTATTTGGATTAAATGTAAAAATACTTGAGTGAAATTTTACATGAATTTGGTCAATTCTACGAATTGCTAGGTATACTGGAGATCGGATATCCTTTCTTCCTTCTTCTTCAAGCTAGTTTGAAAAAAAGAAAAGAAAAGAAGGAATTTCATTCTGAATGTCACCAAAATAGAAAGAAATTCCATTGAAATCCAAATTCAACTGATATTTGAAAATTTTAAAAGAATACATTCTCTTCGACTCTAGGGAGGCAAAGAGACATAAATATCACAATTTTAATTAAGAAACAAAAATAAAATAATCTATCTATCTATTATATTGTTAAAACAGCTTTGAAAGGAGGCACCACGTTCGCTGTGGGGGCTAGAAATTCTCACATTAATCGGAGAAAAAGAAAAAAAAGAAAAGGAAAGTCCAAGTAGAAGTACAATCTAAAAATAACTGAAATTCAGAATTAAAAATAAGCAATATTGAAATAAGTTTCCATATAAGAACCCAATACAAGATTAATCAAAATTCGAAATAAAAATAAAATAAAATCTAAAATCTAAAATTAGAAAAAGGAAAGGAGAGTCCAAGTAGAAATACAATATAAAAATAGCTGAAATTCGGAATTAAAATAAGCAATATTGAAAGAAGTTTCCATATAAGAACCCGCTACGAGATTAATCAAAATTCGAAATAAAAATAAAATAAAATCCAAAATTAGGAAAGGAATTGAGAGTCCAAGTAGAAATACAATATAAAAATAGTTAAAATTCGGAATTAAAAATAAGCAATACTGAAAGAAGTTTCCATATAAGAACCCAATACGAGATTAATTAAAATTCAAAATAAAAATAAAATAAAATCCAAAATTAGGAAAGGAAATGAGAGTCCAAGTAGAAATACAATATAAAAATAACTAAAATTCGGAATTAAAATAAGCCCAATATATGAAAAGAATGTTCCACACAAAACCCAATACGAGATTAATTAAAATTCCAAAAATAAAATAAAACTAAAATACCCAAAATTAGGAAAAAGTAACATGAGAGTCCAAGTAGGAATACCAATATAAAAATAGCTGAAATTCAGAATTAAAAATAAGCAATATGAAGAAGAGTCCACACAAGAACCCAATACGAGATTAATTAAAATTCAGAAATAAAAATAAATAAATCCGAAATTAGCAAAAGAAATAAAAGAAGAGGTTCAAATAGGAATATAATTTAAAATAGCTAAAGTTCAGAATTAAAAATAAGCAATATTGAAAGAAGAAATCCATATAAGAACCCAATACGAGATTAATTAAAATTAGAATAAAAAAATATATCCAAAAGAATGAGAAAAATTAAAGAGAGTTCAAGTAGGAATACAATTTTGAAACAACTGAAATTGAAAATAAAAAAATAAAAACATTTAAAGAAACACAATACCTGGGATTAACTTAAATTTAAAAAAAAACTGAAATTAGAAAAAAAAGAATATGATTTCAATTTGGAATACAATTTTAAATAACTAAAATTTGTGATAAAAAATAAAGATTATTGAAAGAAAAGACAATCTAAATATATGACGAGATAAATATAGTAACAGACCTATAAAGGAGTACAATGGTTGATGGTTGATACACATATATAAATTATTAATAGAACATCAAAATAGAATCCTAATGACGATTAAAAGGAGGGAAGTCAGGCAGGCCATAAAGCAAACGAGTAAGGCGGTTGCCGAGACTTCTAGAAAGTAAAAAAAAACATTGATAATCATATTTGATTTTTTAAAATCTCAGTGACAATAAAAAAGGAGAAGCAGCAGGCGGGTGTATAAGGTATAAATTGCAAAAGCCGCCGCCGACGGTTGGCGGGTCTCTGCTAGAAAATAAAAAAAAAATTCCAACGATATAGATGTTCGATTTTTAGAATCACAATGACAATAAATAGTAGGCGCGGATGGGCTGTAGAGGGGCATAGTGGCATTGTTTGATGGACTTCTTAAAAAATATAAAAAAATAAAACTACAAGTCTAATTTTTAAAGGTTCGGATCTTCTAAAAAGTAATAAAAAACAATGAGAATCATGTTCGATTTTAAAATCTCAATGACAATAAAGAAGGGAGGCAGCGGGCGAGCCGTAGAGGAGTACAATGGCAAAGCCGCTGACGGTTTGGCGGGACTTTAGAAAGTAAAAAAATAAATCCAAACATAATTATGTTCGATTTTTTAAAATCTCAATGACAACAAAGAAAAGATATAGTGGACGGGCCGTAGAGGAGTATAATGCAATGTTTTGACGGGAACATCTAAAATTATAAAAATGAAACCCAACATGACAATAAACTCTAAAAACTATAAAATCTAATTTTTAAAGGTTCTAAAGAATGAATAGAAATAAGTAGTAGTCGAGCAAGCAAATAAGAAGTAGAAACATAAGGGGTAGCAACTGACGTGACTTTAAAAACTATATAATTAGAAAACACGAGGATGATAAGGTTTGTCTTTTAAAGTCTTAAGACAATGAGATAGCTATTTAATAACTTTTAAGTAAAATTATACTAGAAAAATATATGATTTTGTATGGGTGCTAGCGCCGCAATTGCGCGGGCCACCCAGCTGTTAACTATTAAAGGAATAGAAAAAGGTGCCTCACGTTCGCTCTCACGGTTAGAAATTCTCATATTAATGGAGAAAAAAGAAAAACAGAGTCCATATAGAAATACAATTTAAAATAGTTAAAATTCAGAATTAAAAAATAAGGAATATTGAAAGAGTAGACTAGAGTCTGTATAGAAATACAATTTAAAATTACTGAAATTCGAAATTAAAAAAATAAAGAATTTAGAGAAGAGTATAGAGTCCATATAGAAATACAATTAGGAAATAATAGAAATTAGGAATTAAAAATAAGGAATATTAGATAGAGTATAGAGTTCATACAGAAATACAATTAAGAAATAATAGAAATTCGGAATAAAAAAAGGAATATAAAAGTAGAGTATGAATCCATATAGAAATTTAAAACTAACTAAAATTCAAATAAACAGAATAAAATTAAAAGTAGAGTTTAGAGTCCGTATAAAAATACAATTTACAAATAACTAAAATTCGAGATTAAGAAAAAACATGGAAGAAAACTCTAAAGTCAATATAGGAATATAATTTAGAAGTAACTGAAATTCGTAATTAAAAATTAAAGAATATTGAAAGGTGAGTTTAGAGTCACGTAGAAATACAATTAGAAATAATAAAAATTAAGAATTAAAAATAAATAATATTACAAGAAGAGCCTTGAGTCTATATAGAAATATAATTTACAGATAATGAAAATTCGGAATTAAAAAAAGAAATTATATTAGAATATAATTTACAAATAACTAAAATTTGATAATAAAAATAATTAATAACTAACACATATATAAAATACAATAGGAATATTACACATTAGTAGTTTCGTAAAGTTAGTACAAAATTTAAAATTATGTTGTCATTTTAATATATTTGAATAATACATTGAGAAAACATATATACTATTATATGAGAGAAAATATAATGATGCTAACCGCGCAATCTGCGCTGGCTACCATGGTAGTTAAAATGAAAAAAAACTACTAGTTTGGGTTTTCCGCTGACGTGGACTCCCACGTATTCTCCCATTGGTTCAAGCCAACGCAGTATCCGACGTGGCGAACACTGTCCACCTCATACCCGGGCCCACCCGTCAGTGAAACATCCGCATCATATTCTGTTCCCCACCGCATCCTCCTCCGTTTCGCCGGCGACGACGCGGATGGCGACCGACGGCCGCGGCGCCACCCCCTCACCGGCGGCGAGGAAGGCCAACCTCCTCGACGCCTACTCCATCAAGCATCTCCTCGACGAGACCGTCTCCGAGGTGAACGGCGGCAGCAAACGCTAAACCCTAATTCAATCCCCTTCCCTCCCTTCTGAGATCCTCCAGATTTGAGATTTTTCTCGGTTGTTTCTGATGATGCTGTGGTGGGTGGTGGGTTTGCGCCAGGTCGCGAAGAGCAAGGGGTACCCAGAGGACGCGCGGCTGAGCAACCGGAGGCTGGCGGTCGGCGCGGCGGTGATCGCCGTCGCGCTCCTCGCGCAGTTCTACCCCCGCAAGTTCCCCGAGAACAGGGACGTCCTCCTCGCCTGCATCGCGCTGTACGCGGCGCTCAACGTGGCGCTGCAGATCGTTACCTACACCAAGGAGAAGAACGCCATCCTCTTCACGTACCCTCCCGCGGTGATGCCCATAGCACGCTCATAATTTGCTCTATAGATCTTGATTGATTAAACATGTCACATAGATATGCTGTGTTACGGTTCAAGGAAAGTTTGCGATCTTTCATCAGTTTTCATAATTATGCTTGAATTCAGGTTATGGTGCCTGTTGCGAAAGCTTGTTCCTTATGGATTGTTGCTTCAATTGATTTTGGCTTGATTTGAGCAGTTTTTTCTCCTGTTATTACTTGGAGTAACTAGTGTTAGTTTCTTTTGTGGTGTACTGGTGAACATTGAGTTGTGAACTGCTTTTTGTTTTTTGGTGGAACTAGCTAGGTTCCCAATGCACACCTGTAAATTGGTACCCCCAGTGTATCATTACATTTGCCTTCAATATAAGAGCATGTTCAGGAGACTAGCTATCCTATTTGGTGTCCTTCAATATAAGCAAAGGTTTGACCTTTGATCTAAAAAGTTTTATCCTCACCTATGTTAGTTGCATACTACAATTATTTTGTCAATGTGATTTCAGGGAAATTTTGATGTACCTATTATTCAGGCTGAATAGTAGTAGCAATATAATCGACTTAGCTTTACTATATTAGATTTATAGGGCCAGTGGGCCACTTATGGTTTTCAATTACACCATGTGAGGTGTGAATATGATAACGAACAATTTGCTTGTGAGAAGTAAATGTGTGATTTTGATAATTATAGCTGATGTGTGAAGTTGTGAACACATTCTTTATCCTTGATTTTGATAATTCTTTATCCTTGTGAACACAAATCTGTTAACTTGTTCCCTGCGGTACTTTTGTTACAGGGATCATTTAATAGTACTGGCCTTGTTATATCTTCAAAGTTACCAAGATTGTCAGACATGTATACCCTCACAATAGCAAGTGCAGATCCACAGTCTAAATCTTCCAGTGAACCAGTCCATTTCACCAAGAGTGTCACAAAATGGTAACGTTTCTTGTACTCTTGTATTCTGATGAAAATATAAGTTATCAACAGGGTGATTTTTGTGTCTAATGGCTGGAATGTATTATATAATCTTATGAATTTAAATTATGCGTTCACTAGTGAATCTAAATTCTAAAATGATACATTGAATTTTGTTGTAGTTTCAGGGTTCAAACATTACAACTGATTTGATGCTCTGCTGCTTGTAAAGGCTTACGTTTACTCAATAGTACCATGATGTGACTAGAAACAGGCATGCGCCTCTATATTTTGATACCACCTAATGAATTAATGAGTGTAAATTTTGCAAAATCGGTCTCTGATCCACTTATCTCATGCCATGGGATATTTATCTATCAGCTAAGTTTGTATCTGTTAAGTACTTTTTGGTAGCACTATTTTCTGTTCCTTATGAATGCCTGCATTTTCTTTTGCACTGCTTTTAACAAATTTTCTTTTCCAGGTTCACCAAGGATGGGGTTCTTGTGGAAGGTTTGTTCTGGAAGGATGTTGAGAAACTGATTGATGACTATAACAGTGACCACAGGAGCAAATGAAAGGATAGCTTGTACTTATTGATATCAATATATCATGAAACAACCATTCGCCTGCTACATCTGTTAGTTTTTACATATGACTAGCAAGGAATCGCTTTATAAAATCAAAGCTTAACTGCATTTTGTTAGACAATTTTGTGACATGTCCTGGTATTAACTGCTGAAATGATGTGTCAATTCTTGATCGTGTTTCTGATGAGAATCGACGGACGGTTCTAATTTCTGAGCATTCTTAATCTAGTTCTAGCAATCCCACGCTAGCTTTCTAAAACAAGGAAAAACATTTATTCGTCATTTCAGACAGAGCACAAGGGCATCAATTGATTGATTTGGCCTTTATTTGAACCTTTATGGTATGTTGTTATTGTTGAACCATTGCTTGCAAAAGTTCTAATCACAATGTTTATAGAATGCTAAGTGCTGCTGAACATGTTTTGGGTGCAATAGAAAATGGCCTTTTCCAGATCCACCCCTTCTCATGGGGATGTTGCTGTGACTACGCACGGCAGTCATATATTGTCAAATTCATGTGGCTAGGGAAACATTCTGTGTAACATCAGTGGTAGGAGATCACAAGGAACCGTAAAACTTTTGTCAAATATTTCTGGCATGTAAGGTGGGTTGTTGTGATCTTAGTGGAAGTTAACTTCTTATCTTAGAAAGTTTGGTTGATGGACACTACAAAAACGGAACCTTTTGGAAGAGGCAGAACAAGGTGGGAAGTGCATTTTGGCTTTCTGGGTGCTTGGTGTTTTGGATATTAATTGATGGCGTCAATGGCGTTCAGAAAAAAAGTTCCGAAAACATGTAGAAATGGTAAACCTGATTCATGGAATTAAAAGATTCATTATAGTCTTCGGAATTATGCCTACCATATTCTCATCAGATTTCGATCAGAAATATATAATATATAATTGAAACATTGTTTTTGACCCGTGTTGGATGATAACAATCACTAACTACCTGTGTTATATATCATCAATAAATTTTGCTGCGTTTTTCATAATTCCCACAGATGCAGGGAGAAACCACATGCCCAGCGGGAGTGGATCCTCCTTCCCTAGGAAAAGAATGTGCAAGTTGATGTTAGGGGAGTTTCACCCTATAATCTTTCTCCATAGTTTTGATATCAACTCTCTCTCTCTCTCTAATTGTGTTTTACATTTTTCATAAAAGAACCACTGTATTCATGATGAACTTTGCTCTTGTTCGGCTATCATCAGCTAGAGCCTTACATATGGAGAAATTAAACCAGAGCGGCAGCAGGAATGAATGGATATGGTTCAATTTATGGCTCTTGGGACGAGCCAAACCTGATGAGCTCTAGCTAGCTAGCTGTTCCTGCTCCTGCGCCTAGGGGTGGGCAAAATTAGACCGAACCGAAAAGACCGGGACCGAGACCGAAAAGACCGAGACCGAAAAATTCGGGTAGCTGTTCGGTCCCAGCCATCGGAAGACCGAATTTATTTCGGGTATTTCGGTTATTGGGCTCGGTTAACCAAATTAACCGAAGTAACCGAAATGTGGCCCAATAAGCATACAAGGCCCAATATGCCTAGTAAAGGCTGTGTTTAGTTGAGGGGGAAGCTTGGATTTTGGTTGAAATTGAAGATGATGTGACTGAAAAGTTGTGTGTGTATGACAGGTTGATGTGATGGAAAAGGACTGAAGTTTGGATCCAAATTTTGGATCTAAACACAGCCAAAAACCCTAGGACCAACCAACCAACCCTACTCCCACTCGGGCACTTGGTGTCTCGGCAACTCCCTCTCCTTCACAGCGCGCCGGCGCCGCGCGGGTATCCATCGCGCCGCGGCCGCCGCCTCCGCCTCAGTGCTGCCTCCGCCACGGCGCTGCATCCATCTCCGCCAGAGCTGCAGTAACAACGACGGTAGGACCGCAGGAGGCGATGGATGGATGGGATCTTGGTCCCTTGAGCCATCTTGAACAGAGATCCCATCCATATGCTTCTCTTTTTTTCTTCAGATTTGATGATCCCATCCATATGCTTCTCTTTTTTCTTTAGATTTGATGACATAGATCGATGGGGAGTATAGATTTGCTTCTCTTTTTTCTTCTGGATCGTGCTCGATTTGCTAGTGGCATCAAATTGTAGTGCGTCATCTGTGTGTTTCCTTTGATTCATTGATCTTGCACTGATTACTTGCCATTTTTTTCCTGTTCGCAACTTTTGTTACGGTTAGTTTGGTCTATGACCGAGACCGAACCGAATTAACCGAAGACCGAAGTGCTCGGTCTTGAGTTTTGTTGAAGACCGATCGGTCTTGATATTCTAAAAACCGAATTTTCAAAAAGACCGAGAAACCGAACCGAATTTTTCGGTTAGACCGAATGCCCACCCCTACCTGCGCTGCGCCACCTCCTTAGGCCATGTTTGGAAGAACTTGGGACAGCTACGGCTTTTTCTAAAATCTCCGGCTCTCCTAATCCCTAAACATTCTACTTCCTCTATCCCAAAACAAGTTAACCTGGTATGGGATATGACATT
This sequence comes from Oryza longistaminata, assembly GCA_009805545.1. Taxonomy (NCBI): domain Eukaryota; kingdom Viridiplantae; phylum Streptophyta; class Magnoliopsida; order Poales; family Poaceae; genus Oryza; species Oryza longistaminata. Next base: position 24,169,962 of record CM020179.1, on the reverse strand, counting down.
TTCTATTACTACGAATTTGGATAGGGTTAACTTATTTTGGGACGGTGGAGTAGATTCTTAAATTCTTTGAGAATATGTAGGAAATAAATTATTAGAAGCTAAAAGCTAAAAAAAAACTACCTTTTCTAGATTTTTGTTAACTCGGTTTCTTAGAATCTTAAGCGCTCTCAACTCTCAAGCAAGATATACCTAACTAGACAATTTCTCTCTCGTTTCTCGATGCCAACAAACTCGTTTTGATCGGCAGATTTCGGTGCAAAGTGAAGGACCAGGTGAGATGCATTTTTCAGTGGAGGAGAGAGGGGTTGCTAGCTTCCAAAAGGGTTCTTGGCATTCAGCTCGATCGTGTATATCCTTCATTGCTAGCTGCCTGCCTCTCGTCAACACCTGATGAGCACCATTGGTTTCAGACTTTCAGTAGCTACCTCGCTCGCACAGAAATTGTCTGCAGATAGCTGTAGTACATACGCTGGAATTTTTTTGTCCAGTTTCAAGTGGTCGGAGAAAATTCTGCCGAATTTCTCCTTTGGAACGTAAGAATTTTACAGGATTTTTATAGGGAACAGTTCATTTCCTCCAGAACTCCCGTGAAAATCCTCCGGTTCCAAATGAGGCCTAAAAATGGGTGTTGCATAGCATAAAACGGTAGTCTTAATTACTGAATTTCACAAGATCACCACCTCAGTGTTAGTGGTAATAGAAATTAGAAAAGAACAAGCTTTGCAGAAAAACAATAAGAGTGTATTTAGCAGTGTTCTTTTAGCATGACAGAGACATTGATATATATTTCTTCTGGATTGAGTGCAAATTCGACCATCACAAAGACAGCAACCGTAATGCCTAGACTGGAGTAGTAGTTAGCAACCGTGCCATATCACCAAAAAGATGAATTACTTCTTCTGATCGATGCCATCACAAAGACAGCAACCGTAATGCCTAGACTGGAGTAGTAGTTAGCAACCGTGCCATATCACCAAAAAGATGAATTACTTCTTCTGATCGATCAACCAAACTTGTATACCGCTTAGCCTAAAATCATGACATCATTAATTAATCAACTATCTAATTTTAGAGTACTTCCATCTCTGAGGTAGAAAACTGACAATTAATAACGATCAAAAGTTAGTGGCATATGCCTATCTCTTCAGGATCGAAGTGCAAATTTCGTCATCACCAACCATATTCCTGTACTTATTAGCAACCGTGTTTTAACTAATCACCAAAAATCTTGACATGTCCGAAATCATCTTCAGACAGAGAGTGTTAACTATTGCCAATTTGCCAAAACACGCCATGCATTCTGTTTATATAAAAAAGGCTTCAAGAATCGTCATGCTCCAAACCACTCACTGTATTCGTAGCTACTGCACTACTACTACTACCCTACACTGCAAAACCATCATCCACACGACCACACGAATGTTTAACTTTCCAGCATTTCGCCGTAAATGGAATCGATGACGATGTTCGCTTATACTTATCATAAGAGAAACGTCTTGTTAACGATTTGGAAGTAATTTATAAAAAGAACTTTTATACATGTGTTCTTAACTATTTAGAAACAAATACTGAAAAATAAAATATGATAAATAAAGTCAACTTCTAAAATTAAGTTTCACTAAAATTGAAAATTTTCGCTTATACTTGCTAAACGATAGGATTATAAGAGCACCCGCAATGGTAAAGTAAGGTGATATCTATAAAACATGTACATCTCAGCAATAGACTAGATTAATAGTAAACCACCTCAATAGTATGTCTACATGGGTATCTATAGCTCTCTCATGCATTGTCTCGTTTTTCTCTATAGACTATCTCTAAGTTAGTAGATAGCTTTGCTCTCTCTCTTCATTTAATATCTTTCATGTAGGAAAATATGCTGACATGGATCTCTTGTAGAGAGCCTATAGATAACCATTGTGGGTGCCCTAAGGCCTTGTTCTTTTAGGCTGGGTTTGGGGGGGAATGGGCCAAAATCCCCGTGTGCCATCCCGGCCGGGTCGAATTTTCTTCCGTGGCCCATGTATGCGTTCGCCTGGGCCGGGGTGGGAGTAATTCTCCACCCAATCCACACCAATCCCACGGGAAGAGAAAAATCGCCTCAGAGACGATTTCTTTTCCAAGCCAGCCGCAGCGCTCGGCCTCCTCGACTCCTCGCTGCGCTAGGGTTTGGAGGCGGCGTGAGGTCCGGGAGGCGGCGCGAGGTCCGGGAGGCGGCTCTAGGGTGGAGATCCAGGAGCAGCATATCTCCAGCCGCTGCCGCTCTCCATCCCGCCCTCGGTCGCCGACGATCTCCATCCTGCTTCAGCCGCTGCTGCTCTCCTTCCTGCTCTCCATCCCGCCTAGTCACCGCTGCTCGCCATCTCTCCTTCCTCGCTTCGACTTCACCGGT
>CM020179.1:24132785-24166532 GCA_009805545.1 Oryza longistaminata | reverse complement strand
AACTGAAAATGCATCACAAAATTTCTCCAGTGGTTGAATTATCTCCAGGCAATGCAGTTGCATGTCTCTGATTAACCTAACTGCCAGCTCTCAATCAAGTTTTAGTTGCAGAAGGATATGCAATAGTTCTGACGAAAATAGAAGAATATCTGAATCCTGAAATTTCAGATATGCAATACTTCTGCAGCTTATTGGTTTTATTTTCTGCCATCAGATTTTACATTTACAGGTCGAAATGAAGTAATGGCTACCACTTTTTTGCTTGTTTCTATATGTATGCAGCCATGGCTATCTTTACTAACCTAGCTGTGTCAAGACCTCCTCCCACATGATCGGGTTCCCTTGAGATCTCCTCTCCCCACCTAAGCGCTGGATTATGCATGTTAGGCAGGTTTCTCTCTATCCCGTTCCATGGCAGCAGACATTGCTGGATGTTTTTAGCAAGAGTGATGCCATCTTGATCTCCTTGGGTACTGGAGCCCTCACTTCCTATATCACATAGGTATTTCACCCCTTTCCTCCAATTAATTATAATCAACGTTGGTTGATTTTCTGTGTATTCCCCCAATCTTCTGTTCATGACTCACAGGATTGGTGATGGCTAGGCTGAGCTCGCTCGCAGATGGATTCGCATACTATGACAAATATTCCAAGGTCTGGAAAAAAAATCATGAGCCACATGATATGTAGGGTTGATCTACTGACATTAACATGCTTCAGTTTTTGGTATTTTGTTCATGCTTTCAAATTCCTTGGTTGATTGTTGTTAGGACCAACCCAATCTAATGATAATTATTTAAATATTATAGTTCCTTACATGCGAGCAAATGATTGACCTGTTCAAGTAAAAGAACAAATGATTGCTTTATTATTGCTTTTCACTCTGTGTGTGCGTGTTTTTGTTGCTCATAGCATATTGTCCTCTATACATCTTCTACAGAGCAACCACCAATGGAGGACGCATATATGGTGGCAGAAAGAATTCTATTTAGAAAGAAGTAATGATTAGCTTATTTCTCATGCAGCATATATCTATTTCATTTCTGATAGATCATTTAAATGTTTGCTGACTCAGCAATGATCGCGACAATGAACACTATGGCAAGGTACGGCAACAAGTATGGCAACGACTCTGTCCCTCCTGTGAATCCATCGTCTAACCCCAATCTGGTACGCAGTTCTTAACCTATTATATGCATCTCTTGCACCCACCATTTGTCAATCACCATAATGCTTCTGTTTGGAGGTATTGATGTTCTTTTATTGTCTTTGCTAAGGTGATATATGTGGTCTTCAGACTGATCATCAGATTATTTAGGTTTAATCCCATGATGGCATGCCATCTTCATTGGCATTGTTGAAATTAAAATTTAGCTTTTTCTTTGGCTTATTAGGCCATCCGATGGGAGCCCTAGTTTTTCTTCGTTTTTTGTGCATAAATCTGAACGACTTTAGTCAGATGCAGGGCTAGGGATATTATTAAATTTCTTTGCCATATTGAATTGCTAGTGACGATCATATTTGTATGCTAAAATCATCTGGAGGGCGGCAAATGTTGCTTGTTCAAATCTTCAGACATGCAGCAACCAAAGTTGCAAGGCTAGTGTCAAGTGCTTACCTAGTTATTTCAGCAAAGTGAAGCTATTAGCGTGAGAAGCGCAGAGCAACGAATATATCTGTCACCTTTCATTTTTCATTCAGGATTCAAGATTCAACAAAGGAGTGTAATTGCAAAGCAGAGAGAAGAAACTCAATTCTGCTGTTAGTTTTGTCCATGATTTACAAGAAACAAAACTCACGTGAAATCTCCCCGGTTCAGAACTTCAGATAGGTCATAGCCTCATAGGGGCTCTCTGGATTCTGAAATTACTGTTCAGAATTTTATTTTAGGGTCAATGATCAGCAAAATTTTAGATCACTATCATTGCTAACGATCAGAAACAGGGGTAGTTCGTGATGGCTAACGATTTCTTTGAAATGAACAGCACAGGCTAGGCTAAATATACGAGGCTTACAGAAGATTGGATGCACAAGTTTGCACCAGTACAAAAACGATTACATTTGGATGAGTGCTTCAGTGATGTTTCTGGCATGCACCGTCCTGGTCTTTACCATACACAATCTAAAGTTAATTTCCTTGAACTCCATCTCATCTGATGTTCAGATATTTCCATTGGATCCAAATCCCATCGTCCAACCAGGTGTTAGGCACTGTATGGAACAAATAAACTGCAAAATTATCTGCCTTACGACATGTCGCATATACACCTGTCTATCCTCTACAGGACTACAGCTCATCATGTTCCACAGTATCTGCATTATCACAGAACAGGGTTAGAAAATTTGGTGGCTCTTCAAAATTTATGGAACAAGATGAAGAAACCAACCAGATCTAACATCTCCAAAGAAAAATGAAATTTCTCTGGCTGCAGATTGTGGTGAATCTGAACCATGCACACAGTTTTTCTCTGAGTCCACTCCACACATTGCTCTAATGCTGAAATGGAAGGAAGCATAACTCTTGTGACTAGAGTGAAAATACAGTAGCAAAACCAAGAAAACATAATCAGGCCCAAACAGGGTATTGTCACGGAGATTGTCACAAGTATGTGGGTGTTGACAAAGTGCAGTAAGTTTCTTGGGGAACAAGCTCATAGCTGTTTCCCATGTGGTATCGGAGTAACCAATGATCATACAGAAATGATATTGTTCTTTACCTATTAGGATTAGAAATTTTAGCCTTTCTTGCATCAGTTGGCCCAATCAAAACTCGCCAGTGTGAGATGGCATCAGGCCTTTCCAGAATCATAACGAGAACTGGACCACTAAAGAACAACATAAACAAGCATGTCAAAACTGTTCAGTATCATTGAGGCAGATCAGGATAAAGGAGTTCAATCCATGTATGTTTAAAAAGGAAGAATGAAGACTGCTATATTCAGCAAACAACAAATTAATGTTCACTCAGACCTAAACATGTTTGCGAGTCCTTTAGAGGACTTGTTAAATTAGCATTCTAAATTGTTAAGTAAAACTAATTTTTTTGGGGCTTTCTGCAACAAAATATTGCCACCTGAAAGAAAAAATTGCATTCCATTCCCAGATAGGAAAACCAGCTTACTGTGTTAGTATTCACAGAATTTGCTACGATTCTGAAGATTTCCAAAGGAACCGATTTAGCTCAAGAACATGCATTGGGAGGAGTACATCTTAGTACCATGACCTAAGAAGTACCATAAACTGATTGAAGGATAAATTATACAATATTCAGTGGGATTCTTGATTACGGGAGGAATAAATTTCTACGTCGGCACTTGCGTTCTCACTGTCTGCAACATATATGTGTCCAGCACCTTTCTGCTTGTCAAGCAGCTTAGAATTTCTGAACGTCAGGATATAGATTCATGTATCGAATAGTTGTCTAAACATGATATCTAGCTGCCCTGACAGCCAAATTTCAAAACTGAGAAAACTCCTAATTATTTGAAAATATGGTTAACACACATGCTCCTTCCTCTGCCCACAAAATAAGATCTCATACTTAGTGAGCTAAATAATTTCTAAAGAAAGACCACATGTCACGCATTCCATACTTTTCATGTTGATATGGCCTGCACTGTCCAAACGATTCACTATAGCCTATGACTGTGAGGCCTTAAGCAAGGAACAAAATACACAAGTCTTTTGACACGGTACCTTGTCATATACTTCACCAGACTGTCAAAGAAGCTTCTTCCAGAATGCTCAGCATAGAAGAGTGATGCCCTCTCCGCATCCAGCTGAACCACTGCCTCTTTGACGATATCAAATCCAGACTCCAAGATGACCTCCTTGATTCTCTCCGTGTAATTACCAGATAGACCGTCCGGTTTGATCATCGCCAGCGTCATCTCCCTCTCGATAGCTACGCAGCTCCAGCACCTGCCCAAAATCAAACGCCAACACAACATTGTACTACATCAAAATGTTACATGAGGAAACCTTAACATTGTACAGCCACTTCTTCAGCTGAATGCACCACCAAAAGCAAAGCATCCCTGAACAAAGACGTTTCATTTCATCTCAATCGCGCTTAGTTAAAATTACCCCATGTTTACAAACTACAGTCGCTGTATGTGTCCAAGGAATCCTAATTAAGCGAGCGATCCAGAGTGGGTTGATGATGTGGGCAGGGGGGATTAGGACGAAATCTTGCTCAGATCTGTCGAAGCAGGCGTCAATAGCACACCAAATCTAGCATTTCTACGGCCAACGCATGCTAAGACGCTATATAAACCAAGACACCTAGGCACCGAGGTTCAGTACAGTACAGTACAGTACAACAGCTATAAACCAAGAGCGGCGAACCTGGGGCTTACCCGTGGAGGAAGAGGAAGAGGAGGGGCAGCAAGCAGACGGAGAGGCAGGGCGCCGCCGGCGAGGTGGCGCCGCCCATCTCCGGCGAGGATGAAGCGCCGGAAAGGGGAGGGAGGGAGCTTAGCGGTGGGTCTCCCGTGTTCCTTGTGCCAATGCAGCACGAGTGTTAATTCGCTCTTTGGTTTTATCGCGGTTATCACGGAACAGGTTTCCCTTACCGCGGTACCTGGGAAATTGCACGAATTTGGCATTCTATTTTCATCAAAACTTTGCCAAAATATCACTTCATATTTATAATTTATTAGAATACCACTCTCAACTAGGGACTTTCTCCAAATACCATTTTTCTATTTTTGAAAAATAAAAATAAATTGTTTTGTCCCTTTGCTTCTTTTTTTCTTGTATTGGTGCCATTCATCGTCGACGCGCCCAGGGCCGAGGGCATCAAGGTCCCCTACCGTTGCGTGCTCCCAACGGAGGCCTCCACTGATGCTGTCGCCGTAGGAATGTAGTCGCTACGTGTTTGTGGTACTCACGTGCGTAGACCTCACGAAGTGTGTGCTTGCCGTCACCGAGGCCACCGCGGCATTCGTCATCATGCCACGCGTGTCTTCCCTTTCCCGCCACCGGTTGCCATCCCCATCCGTTGCCGGACGCCCTGGAGAGAAGAGAAAATTGGATAACTGACATGCGAGCTCACATGGGTACCAAGTTGATTCAGCCATCACGTCAGTCAAAATAGAAGCAATAATACCTTGTGACTAGGGGTGGAAACGAGCCGAGCCGAGCCAGGCTCGTGAAAGCTTGGTGCAAGGGAAGCTCGGCTTGGCTTGGCTCGCTACAAACAACGAGCTAAAACTGCTGCTCGGCTCGGCTCATTTATGGGCTTGGGCCAGCTCGAGCTGGCTCGCGAGCCTGGCATCAAGTAAATCTCAAGCAAGTCTAAGAGAAATCGAGCAACATTTTACCACATAGAATGTGTAATAAAGTGATATTTTTCTTTACTATGTCATCACAACATATAAATAGATAATATGACAATCAAAGTTATCATTTTCAACAAATAAATAGTTAAAATAGATGTAAAATTTTTGTATATGACCCTATTATACTGAGCCAAGCGAGCTCACGAGCGGCTCGTGAGCCAGCTCGGGCTTGGCTCATTTCAGAAATGAGCTAGGAAGGAGGCTTGGGCTCGGCTCGTTTGGCTTTCGACCGAGCCGAGCTATGCATGCGAGCCCGAGCCAAGCCTGAGCCGAGCTCATGAGCCCAAGCTTTTTGTCCACCCCTACTTGTGACCCAGTTTGCAAGGATTAATGATGCGTCATATTTGGTGTAACGACTTCGAAACCCGACAACAGGATAATGGATCTCAAATAAATATTTTTCTTCACGTAACCAAAAAAAGGAAAATGTACACCAAAGGTCCCTCAATTTGTCATCGAGTTAGAAAATCGATCTTGCACCGTAAAACCGGATACAACGCGTCCCCCAACTTATAAAACCAATGCAAACTAGATCCTTTGGTGGTTTTTGACTCCAGTTTTGTCCGATGTGGCAGCTGACTTAGCGTGGGACCCATGTGGGTCCCACATGTCGGCCTCTTCTTCCCCTCCCTTCACCACCTCTCTTCCTCTCTCCTCCCCTTTCCACGGGCGGCTGGCAGAGAGCAGATGGGTGTGGGCAGCGGCCAGCGAGGAAGGAGCTGCCACCGACGGCGGCGGTGTCACCGGCCGTCCCCATCTTATCAACGGCGATGCACAGGGAGAAGGGCTAGCAGGACGGTACGTGTGGCGGTCGCAGCTCTCCGTCGGCCGGTGTCCAGCTGTTGCATTTGCTCATCACCAGCCCGCAGCGACAAGCTGCCCGACGAAGACGACGTCGCCCGACGCATTATGGTCCCGGTCGACCACCAGCTCGAACCTGCGGTGGTCGCCATGCCACCCGGTGACGCCGCGCAGGTGGCACTTGAGGTCGTGCGACTGCGACTCGCTGTCGTGGCGCCAGAGGAACGACAACAGTCGTGTATCGATCAACAGCTCCACGCTGACGTCGGCGTAGCCCACCGGCGGGTAGTGCGGGATGCAGTCCAACTGGTTGAGAACGCGGAGCATCCAAAGGTCCAAACACCACGGCGGTGACCTGAAATTTCTTACCGAAATACTTCCTCCGTCCCAGAATATAAGATTTTTTAGTGTTAGACACGGTTATTAAGAAAATAGGTAGAAGTGAGTGGTGGAGGATTGTGATTGGATAAGAAGTGGATGTACGTAGAAAAAGTGAATGGTGCAGGGTTATGATTGGTTGGGAAGAGAATGTGTAGGAATGAATCACAAGAACTAAGCCAACCAGAAGGGGGGTGAATGGTTGGTATACCCAAAAACCGAAAACTTTTAGCGGAAATAAAAGTTACCCTTGAAATCGATGGATGTCGGTCTGACCGAGATTGATCTGTCGGTCTGACCGCTTGGATGTCGCCGGTCTGACCGGTGTAGATTTACCGGTCTGACCGCTGAAGTCTCCTGCCGCCGCCGGTCCAACCGTCTTGCTCCCGCCGGTCTGACCGCCGCCTTGCCGTCTGTCGGACCGCCAATGAGTCGCCGGTTAAACCGCCAAAACCCGGTAAAACACAAATCGAAGAACTTTTAATCGAAGAACTTTTAAAGTGGATGATGACTTTATTAATTCTCTCTGTGTTTACAAAGTGCACCAACAGCACTCCTTACAAAAATTTCGACTAAACTCGAAACCCTAACTCAAAACTCAACTCTATTGCTCTCCAAAGCGATACCGGGGAGCCTCACGCTCCCCCTCTATTTATACATGAGGTAGGCAGCCTAAAGCCACGAACCAAACTCATACTAGGAGTCCTAAACACCTTAGGAAACCCACTAGTACAAAAAAGAAACTTTACATAACCAAACGTACCAAATTTGGACTCCTTCCAAATTCGACTCCGCATCCCATACGCACACAATAACTCCATCGTATGCCATATGGAATCTCCATCAACCACATGCATCAACTCTAGCCTAAGTATTCCGCATGATCTCTGACCACACGGACGTCGTCTTATCCCCAAGCCGACTCCGGTCCATCACCGCAAATACTCTCCCGAGACATCGAGTCACCTACACATGGAACAAACAAAGAAACCAATTCCGAGACCAAGTCTATCTCCAACTTGACTCATTGCAGCAAAACAATAGTATTTCATACGTATAGTATCCATCTAGAAGTCATAATCATGGAATAAACTCGGATATCCAAAATAAAAACCCAACCAAACCGAAACCGACCAGTGTCGGCCGGTCAGACCGCGGGCTGCGCCGGTTCTGACCGCGCATTACACCACCGGTCTGACCGGCAGCACAAGCCCAGTCTGACGCGGTCCACATATAATCACAACAGTACCTGTATATTCACCTGTGAAATCCAATTCATCTCCAAAACCACTTCGTGAATAAAGTCCAAATAACAAAACTAATAATCTCCAATGCCCAATTGTTCATCACAGAATAATAATCAAAAACACCTTTGATTTTACAGAATGTTGGTAGAAAAAGTTGTTATTATTTTGGGACAAATCCTGATGGCTAAAAGTTGTTATATTTTGGGACGGGGAGTAGTATTTTTTTTCCTGAAAGCTTGATTTAGGGCATCGAATTGAGTTCCCTGTTCATTTAATTTGGTTATAGCAGTGAAACAATGACAAGCGCCCAACGACGACATCGACACTTGTCCGGCGGCAAGCTCGCAAAGAGGGAGGAGGTGGGAAGGCAACAGCGAGCACATGGAGAGAGGGAGGATGCGGCGTGGGAGCACGCTGGGCTCCGAGTCCAGCTCCATGGTGCCCGCCCCCACCTCCACCTCTGCGACCACCGATGTGGCGCCCCCGCCCACTCCGCCTCTGCGCCCACGCCGCGGCGTCGTCTGCGTCGGGGCCGCTTCGCGTAACGGCGACACAAAGTCATCGACGCCATTCTGACCGGGCCGCGCCCTCGCCTTCTGCCGCGTCACAGCCGCCGTTGCCTCATTAACTCGCCCTCCTTCTCCTCTCCTGCCGGGCTTGCCAGAAGAAAGAGAAGAGTGAGAGAGAGGGAAGAGGAGAGAGAGATGGGTGCTGATGTGGCATCCTGACATTGGGTCCCACGCTGACTCAGCGTACGTATGTGGACACGTCAAAAACACCGTCTAAAGTGAACGGCTTTTGTAAGCTGAGGGATATTTTTGTGGTGGGGGGACGATGACAAGTTGAGGCCTTGGGTAGTACTTTTTCCCCAAAAAATATCACCGGCCCATCCTCCGAAAAACTCGGCACGAAACGGGCCGGAATTAACGGGCCCCCGGACAGGCCCCTCCCCCATTAATTCCGTCCGGCCCAACACAGCCCGCCGTCTCCGTCGCAGTCCCGTCCCCCTCGCCGCCGGACGCGACGGCGGCCACCACAGCATTTTTATTTCATTCCCCCTTCTCCGTTCCGTCCATCCATCCATCCCGAAATATCCCCAAACCCTCGCCTCCCCCTCCCCCGCCGCCGCCGCCGCGCGGCGGCCGCCAGATCTGCGGCCATGGACGACGACGGGCGGCGCGTCCCCGTCGTCCTCGCTCTCCCCGTCCCGCTCCCCGTCCCCGCTGCCCGTCGCCGACCCGTCACCGTCGCCGCGGCGCCCCCGGGCCACCTCGCCCTCGCCATCCCATCCCCAAGCCCGGCTCCTCCTCTGGAGTGGGGGAGGAGGGGGCAGGGAGGACGCCTGGAGCGACGGCGCCACCTCCACGCTGATCGACGCCTGGGGGGAGCGGTTCGTCGCGCTGGGGCGCGGCAGCCTCCGCCACCCGCAGTGGCAGGAGTCGCCGAGGTCGTCTCCTCCCGCGACGGCTACTCCAAGCAGCCCAGTCCGACGTCCAGTGCAAGAACCGCATCGACACGCTCAAGAAGAAGTACAAGGTCGAGAAGGCCAAGCCGGATCCTCCTGGCCCTACTTCCACCGCCTCGACACCCTCCTCGCCCCGTGCACAAGCCCGGGGCCGCCTCCCCGCCCGCCGCCGCCCGGGCCGCGGCGCGGGGCAATTTCGGCTCCAACTCCGCCGCCGCCGCCGCCGCTGCCGCCCGGAGCACCGCGCCCATGGCGCCGCGCGTCAACTTCCCGCAGCGTACGCGCACGCAGTTCCTCCCCCCTTCTGGTGTGAAGCGGAGGATGCCGTCGCCTCCCCAGGTGTCAGCGTCGTCGGAGTCGTCCGACGGGTTCCCACCGGAGCCACCTTTGGCGGCCGCGAATGGCAAGAGGCGGCGCGAGGTGGAGGAGGAGGTGAACGGTGCGGACAGCGGCCACCGCACGCAGGGCCTGCGCGAGCTGGCGCAGGCGATCCGCCGGTTCGGCGAGGTGTATGAGCGCGTGGAGTTGGCGAAGCGGGAGCAGGAGCTCCGGATGGAGCGCGACCGCCTAGAGGCCGCCCGCGAGCTGGAGGACCAGCGCGTCCAGTTCTTTCTCAAGATGCAGATGGAGCTCTCCAAGGCCAACAATGCTGGCGCCTCTGCTGCCGCAGCCGCAGTGGGTGCCGTTGCCACTGCCATTGCTGCTGCCGATGGCAATGGCACGAGGAGAACCGCTATGGCCTCTGATGTCGGTACCAGCAGCAATCACCATGTTCGGTACCGCTTCAAGGACAGCAGGCACCGCCATGCTGCCCCGCAGCAGCCACAACACCAGTACAACGAGAACAATGCCGCCGAAGCCGCCAGAGGTGCCGGGAAAGGTAGCGATACCGACAACAAAGAAGACGAGGATGAGGCAGAGGACGAGGAGGACGAGAGCCAGTAATGGCACCCGGTTTACATCTTGAAAGATTCAAGAATTCGATTTGTATGATTGTATCAGTTAATCGGCATTGCCCTGGTGGTTAGAATTACCTCCCATTTAGGCTGTTCTGGGAGCAACAAATGACATCTGAGTACTAGTTAGCGTCGGTATTAGCAACAAGGGGTAGCATAGTTATATATGGTTAAGTGCCTGTGCCTGTGGGTGTTGTGTAACTTGTAGCTGCTTGTTCATGCTTGTGATGCTGTGGTCTGAGCTATGATGCAACTGCCATGTCCTGGCGAATACTGCATCGATTGTAACCTGATTGTTATGTGACAAAATGTTAGCCTTATTCTGTGTCTGTTCTTGGAAATCAGGAGCATTGTCCTGAACCTTGATAGTGCGGAGACGTGCCCCATCAGTGTTCGATTTTTCGCTTGCTGAGTAATTCAGAGTAGCTTCTGTTATGACTTATGGTTCCTGAATTGTACCTTGCCGTTAACTTGGCATGGTGAATTGGTGGAATTTTGTTATGACTTGTATGAATCCTGAATTGTACCTTACTGTTAACTTGTCATGGTGGAATTTGAGCTGGTTATGTTGCCTGTGCTCTCTTCACAGGGTAAGCTTTCTGCAGAAGTGTGCAAGATTCCTTCAGACTTCAAGCAGATGAGCCTGACAGAACAATTGTGGGCACCCAAGTATGCTTTACAGGCGTCATGGAATGTATGTAATGTAAAGCATGTAACACTTGAGATGCTTATGCTGGGATAAACCAGTAGATCCAGATGCTAATCTAATCCTCGCGCACCTGATGCAGATCGTGCTGGTGACCTGATTACGACAACAGAAGAGATCAGAAGGGCAAGTGATGCTTTTGTTGTCGCCATGGCGAATGGCGAGCCTGTGGTAGCAGCAGCATATGAGATCTAGCAGCAGACTCAGAAAGGTGTATGCAACCGTTTGTGCTATGAATGAAGAGAGAAAAAAAAATGCAGATTTGCAGTCAAATGGTAGTTTAGATTAATGCAAGTAACAGCCAAAGTTGGTATCATTGTATGCAAGTTTGATTGAAAAAGCAAATAACAGAGAATACCACATCACCTTTCTCTCTCCATTCTATTTTGATATATGAAAAATACCTAAACATAAGAAATATGAGCATCATTTAAGTACAATTTGACCCAGCTTGCACGCATGTATTTCTTATAACCTTTTATATTGGCATAGTAAAAAACATTATGAGTGTAACTTTAATAATGACGTAGTACCAAAACATTATGAATGTGTGCATCATGTAAGTGTAAAAAATAGCTAGTAAATATGATTAAAAGTCGAAATGAAAGTGGGAGAAAAAAATGGAGACGCGGGGAATCGAACCCCGTGCCTCTCGCATGCGAAGCGAGCGCTCTACCATATGAGCTACGTCCCCATCGGTGAAATCATCTAAGAGAAACTATATAGCAAGATTCATACGTTTCGTATTGTGTAGAAAAATTTAGCACTATATAAAATATCAAATTAGTTTATTTTTGATAATATGTTTGTTTTGGGTTAAAAATAGTAATATATATTTTTTTATATAAATTTGATCAAATCTAAAGAAGTTGGACAAAAGGTCCAACGACTTATAATACGAAATAGAGGGAGTTCATATGCCATTTAATCCGGAGGGATACGATCCTAGTAACGGCACTGATCCTGGTAATGCACTAGTAGAGTAGTAATAAACAAGAGTCTAGTCTAGGTGCATCTTTCTGCCAATCCTAACCGAGATTAGCCAGATTTCTGTGATCTGAAAATGGTCACACATCCAAGTCAAGCTTTCGCAGAAATAACTACTGTTTAAATATAACTACTCCCTCCGTCCCAGTATAGTAGACGTTTTTGACTTTGTACTTTCAACGTTTGACCATTCGTTTTATTTGAAAAATTAGTGCAAATATAAAAAAAGATAAGTCATATGTAAAGTACTTTTGATAATAAAGTAATTGACAAACAAAATAAATAATAATTCCAAAATTTTTTGAATAAGACGAATGATCAAAAATTATAAACAAAAACTCAAAAAGACAAGTAATATGGGACGGAGGTAGTACTTGCTCTGTTCTTTTTTTACATGAGCGGTCCGCGGACCACAGGAGTTTCGAGGTCAGTTCTTCTTTTCGATTTTATAGAACAATAGTACAAAACTACTAATGGTGCTAAACTCTACATTTAACCACCTGTTAATTCAGATACCAATAATCTTCTCTATCATATTTCCCTTTCTTCCACATGTTTCTACGTAATACTAACATCACACTATTATCCATGGTCTAAGGAGACCATCTTCACATCTCTTCTAGCTCCTTTCTGTTCATACCAGAGATCGTTTGACTTATCTGCGGAATAAGCCAAACGGCATATTTACAAATAAAAAGTAATTTGTGAATAAAACTTTTATGTATGTGTTCTTAGCGAGGTAAAAACAAAGGCTGAAAAATAAACTTCGATAAAAAAAACCTTAAAATTGGCTTCAAATTTAAGGTTGAAAATTCAAATTTTGGCTGATAATAAGCGAAAATATGAGCCCATTACTTTAGAGTTTAAATATGGACATACATGCAGATTCAAACCTAAAAGTGAGTTTTTTTTATACGGAGGGAGTGGTTCGCAGTTGAGGGTGTGTAAAAGATGCATGATGTCAAAGCTAATATTCACTCTTAAAAACTCAGGTAAAATTCATCACGAGAAATATAAGGTAATATCAACCTGAGAAGTGAATTTGTTACTTCCCCTGTTTCACAATGTAAGTCATTTTAGCATTTTCCATATTCATATTGTTGTTAATGAATCTAGAGAAATAAAAAAGCCGAAAACGAGGTATTAGACTCAAAAAAAATACTTCCTCCATTTTTTAATAGATGACGCCGTTGACTTTTTCTCACATATTTGACCATTCGTCTTATTCAAAAATTTTATGCAAATGTATAAGATATAAATCACACTTAAAGTATTATGAGTGATAAAATAACTTATAATAAAATAAATTATAATTAAGCAAATTTTTTGAATAAGACGAATGGTCAAACATGTGAGAAAAAGTCAACGACGTCATCTATTAAAAAACGGAGGGAGTATATATATACATGTGTAATATATCAATCTTTTTCATTTCTTTTTCTTGATCACATCACATGACTTAGAATTAACCCTCGTGTCCGGCCGGCCATGGAGGAAGACTGCAAGTGCATTGACCGGGCAAAGGTGGCCCAGCCACACGCCATCATTACCAACGGTTACCATGCAGGGGTAGTTTGGTCATTCGCCGCGCACGCCGCGCCTTCTCCGGACTCCGGAGCACACAAGAAAAAAGAATAATATGGCTCACCTTCAGAATAAAATCGTTTTCGGGATCGGCAGCCGCGCTCTAGTTATCGTTATCTTTCCTTCGTCGTCAAACTATTAGAGCAAGTTCACTAGTATAGCCAACTACTAGCTCCAATTCATGTATAGCCAGTTTAATAGCTTATTTATATAATAGTTACATACCACACTATTAATACCTAGTCCCACCCGTCATAGACACACTGCGTCTTAGAGTCCATGCTACAGGTGGCTACAAATCTGTAGCCTGCTGCTCTTCTCTCTCATGATTTATCTCCTTAAAATATATTTGCAGCTGGCTTATAGCCTGCTATTGTACCTGCTCTTAACCCGACGAATCTACCCTACTGCCGTACTAGCTAATTGCAATCGGATTTACATTAATCCAACTTTCGGCTAAACCTAATTAAAACCGCATGCGCGGATAGAATTAGGCGACGCTGACGCTGCTAATCTCTGAACTGGAAAAAGGGTTAAAGTGGTTATGTCTTATGTGTGACGTCGCTGTCTGGAGTTCTTGCGAACCTTTTCTTTGTGAATCCCTGCTGTCCAGATGTGAAAGAATCAAACGATCACCAGCTTATCGAATCGCCCTTATAGAATCGGTATACATCTCTCCTTTTTAGCGGCAGCTATGCGTGTAATCAAAAAAAGATCTCCCAGAAATGGACCTATTGGGAACGAAAACAAGATGTTACAGTAGTTCAGTGTAATTGGCTAAAGTAATACTCCATCTGTCCCGGGTTATAGGACATACTCTCTCCGTACCAAAAAAAGACAAACACTGGTTTCCGTGTCCAACGTTTGACCGTTCGTCTTATTTGAAAAAATTATGAAAAAAATTAGAAAGATAAGTCACACATAAAATATTAATCATGTTTTATCATCTAACAACAATAAAAATACGAATTATAAAAAAACTTCATATAAGACGGACAGTCAAAGTTGAACACGGAAACCCAGGGTTTGCCTTTTTTTTTTGGACGGAGGGAGTACTTGTTATTTTTTAAAAAAATCAAACTAAATAGTTTTTAACTAATAATACCTTTTAAGATTAATCTATACATGTAGTCACCATATTTAAAAGATAAAAACTTTTAAAATGATTCATAATAAAAAAAATTAAAGTTTAACCTCACCATTGTCTAAAATGATAAGTATTATCAGCCCGAAGGGAGTAGTACGGTTTAGCGTTTACTGTGGTGAAGTTAATCGATAGTATTAGGGGTGGATAGCGAGCCGGCTCGGCTCGGCTTGATCTAGCTCGTTAGGATAACGAGCTGGCTCGGCTTGACTCGTTATCCTAACAAGCTAGAAACCTAGCTCGGCTCGGCTCGTTTGAAAGCTCGAGCTAGCTTGTTAGGCTCGCGAGCCAAACTAACAAGACAAACAAGGGTTACAGTGGTCTCGAGCCTGCGATGCCTTCTTGAAGCTGGCGCTGGCTGGGGAAGTGCGGCGGCGGCCCTAGCGGCCGAGCCACTGCACGTGGCTGGGGAAGTGCGGCGGTGACGGCGACGGCCCTAGCGACTTGCGGTGCGCCTAGGATTTTGCTGTCAGCCGTTGTCTTGGGCTAGGCCCTTGCTGTTGTCTATTAGAGTTCTGACTCGTTAAGGCTCGCTCGCTCGCCATCTCGAGCTGGCTCGTTATCTCTAACGAGATAAAATGCTAGCTTGGCTTGTTAGGAAAATCAAACGAGCCGAGCCGAGCTTGTCACGAGCTGAGCGAACTAATGAGCCATGAGCTTCTTGTCCACCCCTAGATAGGATAAATATGTGACGCATAAAAAGGCAAAGAAAAGGAAAAAAGAGAAGCAGATCGGGTGGTGTCACCTGATCGCTTGGTTGCTTCGTCTTGGTCCGGATGAGTATATTACCACCACCAACTCACCAAGGCCGCCCAGCGGGACACTTAACTAGTTGTCATCTGTTTCTCAATGACGTATGGGTACAGATGATAAATTATTACTAATTGTTATATTAACTCTATTTTTTAATAGATGACACCGTTAACATTTTGCCACATGTTTAACCATTTTCTTATTAAAAAATCTACGTAATTACAATTTATTTTGTTGTGAGTTGTTTTATCACTCAAATTACTTTAAGCATGATTTAAAAACTCTGTCCCGGAATATAAGGATTTTTAAGGTTTGACTAGGTATTAAGAAAGTATATAAAAATAAATGGGAGAATGTTGTGATTGGTTGAGAAGAAAATGTTGGTGAATAAGTTTTATATTTTGGGACAAATTTTAAGGGCTAGAAGTTGTTATATTTTGGGATGGAGGGAGTATATTTTATACATTTACATAAAATTTTTAAATAAGATGAATAACCAAACATATGTTTAGAAGGGTTCGACAGCCATTTATTAAAAAAAGACAAGAGTAGAGGGATAAATAGTTAAGAGTAAAGTGCATGGGCGGTCTTTAAACTTATAGGGATGTGTCATCTAAGTCCCTAAATTTTAAAAATACATATACAAATCCCATAACTTGTCATAGTGTGTTATCTAGGTCCCAAATCACCATAGCCCTTTCAGAATCCTACGTGGTGCTAATGTGGCATGCTACACGAACATTTTAAAAATTTCCTTTTCTTTTTTTCTCTCCTTTTCTTCTCCTTCTTCTCCAAGCAGAAGAAAGGAAAAAAAAAGAAAAGGACACGCCATGTTCACGTGGCATGCCACATCAGCGTCACGTAGGATAATAGAGGGGCTATATCGATTTGGGACTTAAATGATACGCTTAGACGAGTTCTGAGGTCTGAATCTGTATTTTGATTCTTTAGGGATCTAGATGACACAATTCAACGAGTTTAAAGACCGCCGATGTACTTGTTAAATTTTCGCCGGCTGGGGAGCTTTGCCCCTGCGCACACTTGTCGCGCTCACGCACAGAACAAGCGAAGCAGCCACACCCACCCACGCACGCACAAACAGACGCAGACACACACGGCCATCACACACGCGACGCGCGCAGCTACAAAAGCGCACCAACCGCAACCGGCGAGCGCGCGACGCGAGTCGAGAGACGGGAGAGCAGTGCAGTGCAGTGCAGTGCCGCCTCGTCTTCCTTCCCTCCCTCCTCATACTCTCTCTCCTCCCGGTCTTCTCCTCCCCCGCCCAAAGCGGAGCGCGGCGGTTATATATATATATATATGTATACAGCCCTTCTCCTCCTCCTTCCTCGCCGCACGTCGCCCTCCGACCTCGCCTCGTCAGCCGTCGTCACCGCCCCCACCCGGTGAGCTCCATCGCCAATCTCATTCTCTCTCTCTCTCTCTCTCTCTCTCTCTCTCTCTCTCTCTCTCTCTCTCTCTCTCTCTCTCTCTCTCTCTCTCTCTCTCTCTCTCTCTCTCTCTCTCTCTCTCTCTCTCTCTCTCTCTCTCTCTCTCTCTCTCTCTCTCTCTCTCTCTCTCTCTCTCTCTCTCTCTCTCTCTCTCTCTCTCTCTCTCTCTCTCTCTCTCTCTCTCTCTCTCTCTCTCTCTCTCTCTCTCTCTGCTTCCAGTTCCTTCATTCTGTGTGCCTAATTGGGTGGCCGGATCCATGCGGAATTCCGAGCTCACTCGGTGTGCTGCTGTTCTTGCATGTATCGGTGTTTGGGGATTGATCTGGGTGCGGGAGCTGTAGGGGAGTGAATTGCGTTTTTCGGCAGTTTCTTTTCTTCTTTTTGGGGGAGTCCTTACTGGTAGGATTGATTAGCTCGTGTTATTTCGGTGAAAATGTTTTTTTTTCCTTTTTCAAGGATATTCAGAATTAGTCCGTTCTTGTTCCTGATGAACATACGGCCGTTTTAGTTATAATGCTGTTGATCCCAATTGGAACGGGGAGATTAGTCAAATCTATCTGGCCTCGCTTGGATTAGAGGTGTAGATTTCATAATCAGTTTTGGCCTGGTCTCTTTTATTGCTCTGAATTTTTTTCAGGTTCAGACCAACAAAAAAAAAAGGCATTGCATTATGGTTGCAGTGTTGTGTACTGCCTCTTTGACTTGTTTTGGATTGATGCATTTCTTTATATCAGATGCAAATTAACGGTCGAGTTAGACAATTTTTTTATAGCAAGGAGTTCTTGGAGATTCTTCTCCTTCCAGGGCCATGATACTAATACAGTAGTAGTATCTTCCATATGACTGCAATTTGTCAGACCAGATTACCCGGAGAAAGAAAAAAAAAACAAAGATGTAGTTCTGTCTGAGTAGAACAACTTGCTCAACACTCTCTTAAACTTGATCACCTGTCTGACCATGAATGAGGCCATGCATAATGATCTATACTTAGGAGTACCACATGGATAAATTATTTATTGCTTCTAGCAATCATTTTCTTTTTTAAAAAAAACGTTGTTCTATGGATCTCAAATTCAATTGTAGTCAACCATGATCCATCCATTTTTAGGCATCTTAAAATGACCTTCTTCTTTGTTTCTTCCTCTAGTCACTGAAAGGAGTTTTTTTTTTAAAAAAAAAAGAATATATTTTTCGTTCTTGTTTTGTTCAGTGGATTGCACCGGAGATCGGAATGGGCGGCTTCGCCTACCCCTTCACGCCGTCGCCAGCGTGGTCGCGGGACGCCGTGTTCGTCGGCTCGCCGTGGGCTGCAGGCGGCGTCTCCTCCCTCGCCGACGCTTTGGTGAGCTACGGTGCCGTCGATGACGAGGAGGCCGCGTTCCTCGGCAAGACCGCCGCGTCGTCTCCCAGTACGGCGAGGCTGCACGAGCAGCAGCAGCTGCTGCTGGAGGCCGAGCTGCTGCGCCACAACGACGGCCTCGGCTTCGCCGCGATGGACGACGACGGCGGCGCCGCGATGCTCGGCGCGCTGGAGCCGTGCGCCATGCCGCTCGCCGACAGCGGCGGCCCCCCGGTCATCTGCAGCAGCAGGAGCGAGCATTCCGCCGCCATGCCTGCAGGAGGCGGCTTCCTCGTCGGAGGTGTACTCCCGTCCATGGCCGCGGGAGAAGAAACGCCGCAGAGCTTCGGCTTTGGCAGCCTCTTCAATGGCGATCTCCTGCAGGAGGCGAACGGGAGCAGGTATCATCATCATCAGCAGCAGCAGCAGCAGCTGGGCGTTGTGCCTTCGTCGCAGCCACATCATCTGAATGTGAGTAACAAGAACCCCGAATTGAATCTGACATTTACCATGTAAAAGCATCATTCATCGCCAGTGGTAACATTTTAGGGCTTGTTTAGTTGGCAAAAATTTTTGCCCATGCATGTCATATTGGATATACGGACACACACACATTTGAAGTATTAAACGTAGTCTAATAACAAAACAAATTACAGATTCCGCCAGAAAACTTTTCCTGCGAGACGAATTTATTAAGCCTAATTAATCCGTTGTTAGCAAATGTTTACTGTAGCATCACATTGTCAAATCATGGTGCAATTAGGCTTAAAAGATTCGTCTCGTAATTTTTGTAATTGGTTTTGTTTTTTTTTTTTTGTCTACATTTAATACTCCATGCACGTGTCCAAACATTCGATGTGACAGCGTGAAAAATTTTGTTTGAGAACTATACAGCCCCTTAATGTCTTGGAATTGCAGGATGACATCGATTTCAACACTGGAAAATTGCTGTCTTTTGCTTCTGGACAGCAGCACGTTACCCCCAGCATTGACAGCCTGCAGATCGACCAGAAGGTGAGGATGAGCTCAATAAAATGTTTTGTCTTTTTTGTTTTATGCGACATGCTTGATCTCAATTCTTCTAAGTAGATCTGCATGTTAAGTCAATATATAGTACCGATTTATCGCTATCTAAATAAAGCAGCACAGCGCAGTACATTATTAGTTAGCTGAAGGCTGAGACAGAATTGGACCCTGATGCTTCAGTTTACCTAACAACCTGAGCTGCATTTTTTTTCAGGAATTCAGCAGTGGCCTGCACCACCTCAATCTCTCCTCGCTGATGTCTGGACCACTCGCATCATTCAATGCAACACAGAGCCATAGACAGGTTCTTGTCCTTCCTTGTCCATCTTGATTTGCCAATCTTTTAGTAAATCAGTCGAATTCCTCTGCAATATCTGATGTCCTGAAAACCTGAGCAAGAACTGTTGTGCATACAGCCTGCTGAAGCTTGCGGTGGCAAAAATGGCGGCGCCGCTCCATTTGTGAACCTATCTGAGGTGCTACCAAAGGGCAATGGGAGTGGTAGTGCTGGGAATGGAGCACCCAAGCCTCGTGTCAGGGCTCGCCGAGGCCAGGCCACCGATCCCCACAGCATCGCAGAGAGGGTGAGTGGGTTCATGTGATTCTTGTTCTGCTTGAATTACAGTTCAGCTAGAAGAACTGTAGAACAACGGATTACAGCAGACTGTTTGACTGTGTGATGATCTCCTGTTTGTACTTTGTAGCTCCGGAGGGAGAAGATCTCTGACAGGATGAAGGATTTACAGGAGCTTGTCCCAAACTCCAACAAGGTACTCTACCTACTGCCGTGCTTCTTTGCCAGATAATGCAAGATCAGTAGTACCTCGTTGAGATGCTTGTGATCTGAGATGACAATTTGTTTTTCTGTTGTGCAGACTAACAAGGCATCCATGCTCGATGAGATCATCGACTATGTGAAATTTCTCCAATTACAAGTCAAGGTTTGCGTGCCACCACAACCGCTCGTTTTCACAGCTATGTTTGTTTCAATTGACAAGCTATTTTCTGCTTCTGTACTAATGCCATTGCTGTCCTTTGAAGGTCCTTAGCATGAGCAGGCTTGGCGCGGCCGAAGCCGTTGTCCCTCTTCTGACGGAAACACAAACCGAGGTAAACCAAAAAAATCAATTCACAATAACATTCTAACTTGTTTACCACTGCTGATGCAATCAGGTCAAAGAACAGGAAGCGGTTAATCCTGTTAATCACAATGCACTCACTGAAACTGTTGATGCAGAGCCCCGGGTTTCTCCTGTCCCCAAGATCATCATCAGGAGAAAGGCAGGCAGGAGCAGGAGTAGTAACAGGAGGGCTCCCCGGCGATCAGCCGGAGCTCCTGGACGGCGGCGCCATGTTCGAGCAGGAGGTGGTGAAGCTGATGGAGGACAACATGACGACGGCGATGCAGTACCTGCAGAGCAAGGGGCTCTGCCTCATGCCGGTGGCGCTGGCGTCGGCGATATCGGCACAGAAGGGGACGTCCTCGGCCGCGGTCCGACCGGAGAAGAAGAAGAACGGCGATGGCGATGGCGGCGGCGACGACGAGGAGGACGTGAAGGGAGAGTTTGACGCACCGAGGAGGCCTCCTGTCGGCCGGCCGAAGGAGATGAGGTCCAGAGTCTAAGCTAGAACCTCTGCTTTGTTCAGGAGAGATGGAGCTTAATTTAGATCCTAACACTTTGCTACTTATATGTTTATTATTATGAAATTTTAATTGCAAGTTGCAACTGGTGATCTCGAACTACATTTTGCCGGTGATTAGAAAATTGTTATATGGAGGTTAGTTATCAAATCATATATAATTATATTTTGTATTGTTGCGGTCCTTGCGGACAATGCCATTGAGTACCTTGATATTTGATCTATATAGTTCACAAATTTTTGTAAATTATGTCTTTACTCATGCTGGTTATGATTTGTTCCGAGTTTGGTGAGACATATTGGATGAAATGCCAAAATTATATACTATTTATGAAATCTTCGTGACCAACCATCATGATTCTTTTGTGCAGTACTCCATTCGTTCCTATATAAGATGTTTCGGCCTTTCCATCTTTTGTCTAACATTCATATGAATTTGGGTATGTATATATGAAACATAAATACATGGACGGTCAAATGTTTAACGCTACGTTTCACAATTTTCACGCAGTTGAACTCAATTTCAGGAAGACGGCATGGTTGTAGCTAGTAAACTGAACTCGAACTCAATTTCATATCAACTTTGAGGCACAACACAAGGCATAATCGTATCAACTATCAAAAGAATAGTGTGATCCGTTTCAAACGATGTTCAGATCGCTCGAATTTTGGCAGGATTGGTTCCTTCATGGATCGAGAAATTACTCGAATTACGATCAGAGATTGGTTGCCTAGTTCTTCCTCGACAGCAGCCGCGCCCGGAGCTCGGCGGCGTCGACGTCGCCGAAGCGATTCTCGGGGACCCAGCAGCCGGTCTTGGGATCCCTCATCCAGAAGATCTCCTTCGACGCCGCCGCCGCCGCCGCACCGCCGGCGCCACCCTCCGCCGCCGAGATCCTCGCCGCCATCGAGGAGCCGCGCTGCTGCAACTCTGCCGCCGCCGCCGCCGCGTAGCCCCGGCGGCTGCAACACACAATAACAGATCACGTCATCAGTGACCTCGCAGAATGCCTTCCAGAATCCAAGAAACCAAGCAAGAACGAACGATCCAAGAACCCATCCAAGATCATATACCCAGTTACCCACCCGAGCGAGAGCAGTTGTCCGGCGGCGACGGCGGAACGCGGCATTGCGCTGCTCCTCTTCTGTGTCGGAGAGAGAGCGAGAGAGAGACGCGGCGGCGAGAGGTGCCAGGAGAAGAGTGGTTGTCTCTGCCTCCGGCGCGGCGCGGCGCGAGGTGCAGGTCCAATATATAGGAGGCGGATGCGGCGCTAGGGTTTCCTCGGCGCCGCCAGTGCGCGCCGCGCGCGATGAGAGGGCGAAGCCGAAGGCGCGCGCCGCCGCCGCCGCCGCGGGGGCGCGCCACGCGCCTCCCAATTTTTTCGCGTTGCCAGCAACGAACAGCTGATCGGCCCCGTTCGGTTGAATCCCAGCCCAGCCCAGCCCAGTACGAGAAGGACACGCGAGAAGTTTGGGCTCACGAAATTGGGCCGGGCCCACTAAGCTTTGCGGCTTGAATAAGTCTACTTCTCCTCCCCAACTGTCCACTTCAGTGACTCTACTAGTCGAGTCGTCTTCATCTTCGAGAAGGGAGAAATTTCAGAGAGATTTTTTATTTATTTATTTTTGGATTTTGGGATCGGCGGCCGACGCTGTCGAGTACCGGAGTGGGGGAGCTCGCCGGAGTAAGCTCTTCTCAGGCTGTGCGGGGGTGGCGGAGGGCGGCGCGGCGCGGCGAGGGGGCATGGACACGATGAGGGGGGCGCTGGAGCGGGCGAGGATGCTGGTGGGGATGGAGGTGGACGAGGAGTCGGCGCCGGAGGAGCAGTCCTTCTTCGACGACGTCACCCGCAACTGCGCCCTCACCACCACCCAGGCAAGCTCCATCCCCACCCCACCCACCCAGCCCGGATCGATCCGGGTTCCTCGCTCAGATCTGGTCGACGCGAGTAGTGATTGTTCTAGCAAATGCGGTTGACTGATCGTGCTGAAATCCTGGTGCTTGTTTTTTGGAATCTCGGTGCAGAGGCTGTACGGCTTCGCGATATGCTTGGCTGCCGGATTGACGTGCACCTTCTTGGTAAGTTTCACAGTTTGATGCTGTACATATCTGTTTGTTTCCACTTCAGGGTGATTTTTTTTTTGGTACAAAGTAATGTAGGGAGCAATGAGATTCCATGCTTTCTGACGATTGACGATACTTCATCCTTGCAGTATGTTAATGCAGCCGTAGTTTGATTCATGTTGTTCGAATTATCGTAATGCCGCGTTTTTGGTCTTGGACTCTCAGTTCAATATATCTGATTGCCGTAGACATGCTTCACACAGTTAGCAGTAACCATCCTTTTTCAATAGTAGGACAGGGTGCATAATTGTTCCCCATGCTTTTTTTAACATAAAGTTCTCAAACCATTTTCTATGGTACTGTTTTTGCCTTTGGGAGCGCAAATAAATACCTCAAATGTTGGAAGCTGTGTAATTTCCGTGCAGCGTACAACAGTTAGTAGTACTAATACTTGTATCACATGATATTTCTGATGATCTAGCTGTGGCAGAACAAGAAAAACACACAATAATATATTTTTAGATAATGGGAAACACACAATAATATATACATGATTGTACTTCACATTTTACTTGGGTTTCATCTCTAGTCTAGTTCCTGCAGCCTACTCTAGCTTGTTTGGGACTAAAGGGTATCCTTTTTTTTGGGCAACTTTACTAAGGGCTGTTCTTATTATATTGTTGGTTATTCTTCAGATTTTCTCTGTCTACCAATTTTTGTTGTGTTTGATTTTCATTTCCCTCCAGCCACTGTGGGTTATTTGATATTTTTGATCTCCATCATTGCAGTCAATGCTTGTTTTCTTCAATCCTGTGAAATTCGGGGTAACATTCACCCTTGGCAATTTGATGGCACTTGGAAGGTCTGTTTCAAAGTTCCATTTAATATACCATCTTACTCTATTTTCAAGTTATTTTATTACTTGCCTTTGGACACCAGTAAAATCAGAATGATGTAAACTTCAAGAAATATGGGTGTTGTTCACATTCGCATATCAATGCAAACATACAAACTCTATTGCTCTTCATATAATCATATTCTCATCTTGGATGCTCTTTTTTTTCTTTTCTTATAGATGGGGTTTCAACTTGTTGAATTATGTCTACATAAATGTTAACCTGTACTTTAACTTTGCCATGGTATGATATTTTCCGTTACAAAAATACTATATGTACATGCTTACAAGACTGTAATATTCTGCCATTTCTCCGCTAGGTATTTATCTTTGAAGCCACCAAGTCTTTTTTTACTCATGTCAACTAATGATGGGATCATTTGTTTGGCAGTACAGCGTTTCTTATAGGTCCCAAAAGGCAATTTGACATGATGCTTGATTCTGTGCGGATATATGCAACTGCTGTATACATTGCAAGCATCATAATTGCTCTGTTCTGTGCTCTCTTTGTAAGACAATTTTAAATTTAACAGGTGTAAATTAGTTTTGTATCATGCTTCAATTTAATTGTATAATATGCTAAATGGCTCTATTTTTTATTTACAGGTGCACAGCAAGCTGCTGACTCTACTTGCCATTATCTTGGAATTTGGTGCTCTTGTTTGGTAAGTTGAATAGCTTCCACTGGATGGTTTTTAGTCATCTGTTTAACTAGGATAATGGCATAACTTTTGACTCCAGCTAGCCAGCCGCTCAAACATGTTTCGTACTGTATTTCTAATTTTCTGTACATGAATAGGTGATGCTGTAAATCGCCAAAGTAATATTGCCTCATTCTTTAACATGGGCTGAAACACTTTACGGGCTATAAATGGGATAGCAGCATATAAACCCAATATAGGGTTAATTATAAGTGTCGCACGATCACAGGGATAGAACTATTCTCAAGCTATAAATGTTGGTATTTGCAGGTACAGTCTAAGCTATATACCCTTTGCACGCTCGGTTGTTTCGAAGGTGATGACGTCTTGCTTCGACACTGAATTCTAGAATGACCATCCTGATCTACATGTTGTTGCTGGACGCATAGATGATATATCTGTAATATACTGTGTATTTTGATGGAGAAGTGGAGTGGGGGTCATCTTCTCCGATTAGCCTGTGTAGTCATTCTGATGTTGTGAAGACACACACGGATTTGTGCGTCTTATGCTCAGAGATCATGTCATCTTTTCCTCACTTCCCCCCCTTCTTCCCCACATTTGTACATGGTAACCACTTACACTCCGCATTCCAACGTTTACCGTGCAGTTTGTTTGGATTGTCCTAGGTTGCTCCTGGATTTTCCTGCTACTCAAGTTCTTCCAGAGTGCAACTTTGGAATTTATCTCGTTTGGCTTAGCTCTACCAGGCAGACCTTAAGCGTTGGTGATAACTGATAACTCTTCAATTTCTTGTGTTACGATCTTAATGATAACTTGTTAGCTACGGAGTATATATGTATGACCATATGCTTCATATTGTTTAGAGCAGGTACAATAGCAGACTATTAGCCAGCTATAAACATATTTTAATGAGATAAAAGATGAGAGAGAAGAGCAGCGAACTACAGATCTGTAGTCAGCTGCAGCACGGACTCTAAGACGCAGTGTGTATATGGTAGGTGGGACCATATATTAATTGTATAGTAAGCAACCATTGTATGAATTAGCTATTAAATTGGCTATAGATAAATTAGAGCTAGTAGTGAGCTGTACTGTTAAACTTGTTCATAGACTAGTCTGTCTGGATCGAGAAATTGCAGTATAAAGAACTCAGTAACATGGATCGAGAAACATGCAAAATATAAAAGTCATTTCCACAAGATTTGTATTTCAGTCCTGTAAAATTCCAGATTTTCCTCTGCCTTTCCAAAATGGGCTCCACTATCACGTAAACACTGAACAACACCAACATTTTGACAACAGCATTATTGGCATTTCCTTCCCCCTTTCAATGCGTTTCATTGTTTCTAAGTTTTTTTTTTACATCCATCAGCAGTCATCACAATTCTTGGACATTACATTTTCATGACAACCAGGGGTGTCTGTACGACACCCATAAATATCCCCTGAGCTATATACTCTTTCCAAACCCTGCTGCAAATTAAGTAAAGAGCGTGGGGGTGCTGAACATTGCGCTGGAGCCTTTTTAACTAGCAATAGACACTACACACAATATTCCTTTACAAGGCTAATACTTACATTATTACATCTGGGATTAGATTTTACAGGGTTATACAGGAGATGTGAGAACCAATAAATCACATCCCCATGGCTCTTGAAGAGGAAAGCTCGGCTTCTCCATCCGCTTCGCTTCCCGCTGCATCCCCTGCTACCTGCAGTATTTTCCCCAAGGAATATTATAGTTGCAGATTATATGCATATGCATCCATCAGTTTGTAGAATTAAGAATCCTTACCTTTATCTGGGAGAGATAACGTTCAAAAGCACCATCGCCATAAAGGATCTTAGCTCCGCAGCCAGGTTGGTCCACTGCTCCGACTGCGTCTTCATCTACAACCACCGCATCGATTCGCTTCTCACCAGATTTTGCATCTGGAATCTGCAAGGCACAGCAAAACATAAAAAGAACGGTGTCAGCCTCATTGAGTTTATGTCTACACTGTAAAGTCAATATAAAGGAAGAAAATTTGTCACATAACAAACCTCGTACATAGCATCCATGAGAATATTCTCAAGGATAGTCCTTAAACCACGTGCACCCGTATTTTTGGACATTGCCTTCTTGGCAATTATTCTAAGTGCAGCATCTGTAAAATGAAGCTTGACCTGAAAGCCACAGTTGGGGTTGAGATGAGATACCAAGGGGACATTAATTTGCATGGTTCTATTACAGATATACTCACATTATTCATGCTGAATAATTTCTTGAATTGTTTACCCAGAGCATTTTTTGGCTCCATGAGAACCTAACAGAACATGATTGTATCAGTGCTCCATGGTAAAATCTATAAATATCTTACAGCATTCTATAAGCTTTATCATGGTAAGATATCATAAATAAATCACAAGATGATGCTACGTAGAAAAACAGTACATGATTGGATTACCTGAACAAGCTGGTCCTCGTTTAGAGCTGCCAAGCTAACAAGGATAGGAAACCGTCCAATAAATTCCGGAATAAGTCCATATGCTATTAGGTCGCCACTCTCAACCTAAGAAATGAACAGTTTAAACACCTAGATTTAAGGTTTTACACAGTAATTTCACTGAATTCACACATGCATTCTCCTTAAACAAAGGAGATTTCCAAAAAATGTTAAACTCGGAATTTTGGTGCTTACTGATTCCAACAAGGATGATGTCACTTGAGCACTTGAGATGCCACCTGCCCTCATGTTAGCACGGACAGGTGCCCCAAAGCCAATAGAAGAATCTTGCCGCCTGATTTTTAAAAATTAAAGCAGGTGCAAATACATTAGATGACGATTTGAGAAAACATTGGAGACAATTGTTCCAATAGGTAAGTCTCAAAGATCAATATGCAATACCTCTCTGATATAGTTTTCTCCAAGTCAATAAAAGCACCACCACAAATAAAAAGAATGTCCTTTGTATCTATCTGTATGGCATGAAGACCATTATACAATTGAAGTTAATCCATGTGTGCATACCACAAGCACTGAACGAGTAGAAAAACAAACTCAAGGTTTTACTGGGCAGTTGGTAATCTGAAATTGCACTAGTTTAGACCAGGCATTTATGGTATAAAGGAACAATAGTATGTTCATATAAAGCAGCATTTGGGATGAGACCTATCCAGGGGATATTTCAGACAAAGGAATTGTTCTCTATTACTATTGTCAGTCATGGAACACCCAAAACTCTTATCTTGCCATATTTTTCTTGGGGCTATCATTCAGCAGAAGATAAAAATGATATGGTGTAATTATTCCGGCACAAAAAGGCTAAATATTTTATTTTTGAAGATTGTAATATATAAACTGTGACAGTACCTGTATATTATCACCGCGAGGATGCTTCCTTGCTCCTTTCTCAGGGACATTGACAATCTAAATATATCAACATTTCACAAAAATATCAAAAGACGTCCATGTAAGTTCTGATTTGCTTAGAAGTAAAATATCCCAGAAAGATCATATGATATATATTTCAGCCAAATAAGCAAAATGAGTTCCCTTTAAATAGGTCACTAGATGGATTACCATATTTTTTTTTTAACTTGATGACTTGTACCATATGTGTTCAATATCACAAGAAAAAGCTCAAACTGAAATATTTCCAGCATAAAGCAAAGGATCATGCATCAGTACTACTGAACAGGCGCGCACACTACTAATACTATGTTGTTTCATTTGCCGGGGGATGCTACCTATGATGTACTAATCTGTATCCAAAGCACAGAGATCCTAGAGGAGTAGAGGGTAAGCAATATCTGCTTATTAAGGTTTCACTTTATATATTGTGATTCAGTATGCCAAAAGACACATAAGCTAACCAGGCCATAAGGAGATCAATGCAAACCACTTACTGTGCCTTCCAGCATTTTCAACAAAGCCTGCTGGACACCTTCACCGGAGACATCTCTACTAATGTTAAGGCTCTCAGCCTGCATGTTGAACACGTCAGCTGATTAATGTCACCAAGGAAGACATACTGATTCAGCTAACAAAGACAAACCTTCTTTGTGATCTTATCAACTTCATCGATGTACACCATCCCTTGTTGTGCTGCTTGCACGTTAAAATCTGCCACCTGATTGAAAATAGAGTATCCAAAATCACTTTCAAAGGCATGGTGTAAAGAGAATAAGCAGGTCCAATTTGTAAGCTAAGAACCATACCGCCAGTAACTTGTATAGTATAGATTCTACATCTTCTCCTACATACCCTGCCTGCAGGAAAGCGCAGGAGTTAAGCTTTACTTTTGGAACTAAGATGATATTAAAAAAAGGGGAAAACAAACTGATGAAGATTGCAAATGCTAGCAAATAGAAATGAATGATCATTCACAATATCACTCTGAACTTAATCCAAATGGGCTGGTGGCTGTATATGATACTTCTTGTTGCTGTTTAATGTAAGGGAAATTCCATTATTTTTCACTGAATAACTGAATTTAATGAACTGCCATTGAATAATTGTGTGTTCCTTCCATGGCATCAGGATTCAATTTCTTCCTTCTATGAAATCTCTGTCCTCTCAGTCTGATTGCTCTCTGTTAAGGTTGCAAGGCCATTTAGCACCTATGAGCATGAGACTAACAGACATGCCCTGCATGCTGTTCTCTCATTTTCTCTATTGCTGCCAAGCCAGACCTACATTAGTCTGGTCCAACTCCCATCATCATGTTTCAAAGCGGCAGCTCATACTTATAAAAGCGATGTACCCAATGCAAAGGTAATGGAGGTGGTTTTATTGCAGCTGTATGCAACTAAATGAAGTTTGGGTATAAACTTTGAGCCAATAGTTGGTCGGCTGTGGAATTTGTTCACTCATGTTCTTCACCCCAGTCAAGAGGTGTTCATGGAAGGAATATGCAGTCATCCAGTGGGCAAATGTTGAACTCACAGTTACGTGGTGGCATATAATGGATCTTTTCATAGTTTAATGGCTTCACCATTTTAACTTTTGCAAGTAATGAGCTCAAATCATAAAGATGTGTGCTTGGACATTATGCATTTAAAAGTTAGTAAAGACTTGCCTGTGTCAATGTTGTTGCATCAGCAATTACAAATGGCACATTCACAAAGCGAGCTAATGTCTTAGCAAGTAGAGTTTTACCTGTGAAACAAACAAAGTATCCAAAAAAACAGTGCTGAGTGCCCTCTCTGTTATAGTTGATCTAGTGTTGTAGAAGAAATAATTGACAGTTCCCATTACATCAACATTCAACTTTGAATTTGGGGGCAAATGCTTACCTGAGCCAGTAGGCCCCATTAATAGAACATTGCTTTTCTCTAGTTCAACACCATCGTCATCATCAGCTTCTCCATCAAAACCACCCAAATCTGCTCCAGACCTAATTGTTTTAGCTTATATACCACATAATTAGTCACTGAAAGATATTCATCGATCCTAATTGTTCTTGTGCAAGAATAAACGAGCTTCATCATTCCAAGAACAAGAAGAACAACTAAGGTGGTAGAAAGAAACTGACCCTTTTTGTAATGATTTATGGTATATTCGTTTATAATGATTGTACACTGCAACAGATAGCACCTGTAGATTTAACAGGCTGTGAGAGATCAGCATATCAAAAGTATAGAGGCGTTACTGTTGATTAATGCAACACTAAGCAAAAGACTTGAAGTTGACTTATCATCTGAGTTTGATGAACAAGAACATATATCGAGGTGAAGCTTTTCGCAACTCATGACAAATATATATTAAATTGAGAAAGAAAGTGATATTTAGAAAATACCAACACTTGATTTATCACTCTCATTAACACTATATGTACTAAAATTATGTACGGAATCTGAAGTGTATTAGGTTGGACAATGAAGACCAAGGATAAGTGTGTGGAAATAAGGGTTTATTTGAATGCGAACACCATCAGCAGTCCAAATCAATGTTCTATATACATTTTGTACAAAACTACGTGTTTGTTATCAGCTATCAAGTAGACATGTAGAAGTGATTCATCCATTGCAAATTAGAACAATTTTGACTAAAGAAATAAATCAAGTTCTGAATCATTCCTTGATAGTGTCAAAACAGTAGAAGCTCACTTGAGCCCCTGATTTAAAAACCAGTTTGCAAAGATATCAATGTTATGAGATAGCTTAACAGGCCAATAAGTAAATATTGTTCCTTACTGAAAGCAAAGCCCCAAAGCATCATCACAATCAACACAGCTAACTCAATAACTTTGTTGCTAAATCTCGCCGCCATCGCGACTCGTAAACAACCAAATGCGGCGTAGGAGTGTCTCAAGCGAAGAACTAGATACGATGTAATTCAACAAAGACCTCACGTTTTTAATTACACGAACTAACCGATTTTAATCAGGATGTGTAATAATAACCGAGATAAGTGCACTGGAACAAATTCAACAAAATTGGAAGAAAATTTCCTCACCTTCTTGGCTCTGTCCTGCCCAATCACATACTTATCGAGCCCCTGACATATCTCCTTGGGCGTAGGCAAATCCTTCCCGAGGTTCGACCCGCCCCACCCGTCCTTCCCCGCACCCTCCTCACCACCACCGCCACCACCTGCTCCTCCTCCTCCTCCGCCGCCGCCACCGCCACCGCCTCCGGCGACGCGGACGACGTTGAGGTGGGGTGGAACGGCGGGCCGGGCGGCACGTGCACGGCCACGCCGCCGCCGTCCCCGTCGTCCGCGACGACGAGCTCCCACGGATGGCCTCCCAGAAGGAAGCGCCCCTGGCCCTGACGGCGTCGTGGGGAGCAGGTCGGCGCGGACGCGGCCGATCTCGACGAAGGTGCCCTGGAGCGCGGCGCGAGGAGGTGGGGCGGAAGAAGTAGGCGCTGCGGCAGTTGGGGCAGAGGTTGAGCGCCTGGTACCCACCGCCGCCCGCCGCGCCGCGCGGCGGAGGAGACGGCGGCGCGCGGTGGGAGAAGAGGATGTCCATGTGCTTGGAGCAGCGCGGGCAGTGCGCCTCCGCGCGGATGCGCCGCGGCTCGTGCTCGTCGGACGACGACGACGAGAGAGAGGTGGGCCCTCCCACTTGCGCCGTTCCTGCACGCGCCGGTGCGGCGGCGCCACCACCGCCGGGGAGCAGCACTCCGGCGCGGTCAGGGTGGACGCCGCCCGCGTGGCCACGGCGGCGAGGCGCCTCCACCGGAGGAGGCCGGACATGGCGGAGGAGGAGGTTGAGCTCGCGCGGATTGGGGGGAAGTGGAGTCTAGAGAGAGAGAGAGAGAGGAGAGAGAGAGTGTGTGTGTGAGAGAGTTTTTCGTGGGGATCTTTGTGGGGTGTGGGATAGTGATTTTTCGAGCTGATTTTTCTTTTCTTTTTTTTTTTTTGCTCTGTTTGGTTGCGTTTTTTTGGTGGGATTTTTTTTTTTTGCGTGGTGGGAAGGGATACGTGGGATTCCAGGACGGCGGGGGCAGAGGAATCTCGGGATCAGATAAGGAGGGGTTCCGCGCGGTTGGATCGTTGGCTCCGTGCTGTGCTGACCTCGAGATTCGTGCCGGTGTCTTTTCTTGGGAGTATTTTCGTATCTTGTAATTTGTAAATTCCGTCTGGATTCCACAAGTCGAATTTTGCCGCTCTAGTTAATTTGCATGTGGATGTAAAAGTAAAACTATGCTGCGTTGATCTTTCTTCAGAAATGAAGATTTCAGCATCACCTCAGAATTTTTCGTCATCTGACTAAATAATCATCTCCGATTAAACATTTTTTTCATCTTATAATTATCTCTGATTAACCAATGCTTAACCAGCAATTCCGCCGATGTTTGAGCACTTAATAAAAAAAAGACTCAAACGTGCAGAACTGAAGATTAACCAGAGTATTTAAGCAGAGACAACTGGCATAAGGCTGCAATCTGCACATGGCGTTGTTTACATGTCCGAAAACATGATTCAGGAGTTCACAGAAAACATCCTGTTAGAAGAAGAGCCACTCAACTCAAGACGTCAAGAAACTCAGATTCTCTCTGGTATTTCAGAAAAGTGAGAGCTTGAGAATACAGCTTCGACTTCTGAGATTGTATTCTCAGCCTCTCCAATCTCGGCATCATGTTCATTTGACCCGTCCAATTCAGCCTGCAAACGGAGAAGAAAATGGTTGCAAATTTCGAATTTCACTAGTAGCATCTTGTATTTCACATTCACAGTACCAGTGTTGCTTTCAGATCTGAAAGTGCAGTTCTTTTTTTTTTTTTTGAAAGTGCAGTTCCAAGTCGATAATGGCAGTCCGGGATCATCATCCTTGACTCCGCTAAAACATTCTCCGCATATGCAAAACTGCGTTAAGAGACAATTCTGTGATTATCAATGGACATAGTTAAACTAGTATCTCTGAAGAATTCAAACACTCAATTCCTATTTTGTGTTTGATTCTGCACATAACCATGTCCATTGTGATGCTTTATTGTCTGGATTAGAGAAACACTCAGAGTCTTCCGGCTAGCTTTACAAGATGATGGGTTAGAGTTAGACGACTTAAGCCTCACCCCTTCTAATTATTTAATATTAGGTTTTTCCTTAATATTTGGCAAAAACATACGATAAGTTTTTTTTCGCGAACGCAAAAAAAAAACACGAGAAGTGCAAAAACGTTTCCAAAGGAGAAAAAAAAACATACGAGAAGTGCAAAAACGTTTCCAAAGGAGAAATTTTTCTTTTGGGTGAGTAAAAATAGCTTGTGTCACATTATCATCCACATTTATAGAACCAAAAGATGGTGACTACTGACTACAGCCAACCAGGCAACCACTACTGAGTTCAGTGAGTCATGATAGATGCTGAAAACTCTGAAGCCAATCCTTCAGAATAATTATCAGAATTTGGATAGAACAGAAGCAGAACCTGACCTGGCTTCAAACTGTAAACAACAATACAGTTTGGTGTTCAGTCAATTGGATTCCAACAGTAAACAAATGCACAGATTTATCACTCCCCAGTTGTTGATCACGTATGCAATACAAACAAAGGCCAAAAACATTACTGGCACTACTCAGGCAAACAAACCTGCAACTAATCATCAGAGCTTCAAAATGATTAGGTTAACCTGTATGCTTTACTCATTCCAATGATATACTCAAAGCACCATCCTAACTAAACACAAATAGGCAATTCTACAAGTAACCATTCTTGAGGAGAGAAACAAACAAAGCCCTCCACGAGTACCGAATTGTACAGATACGATCCATTACCACCTGTTCTGCACTTGCTATCACGAGAGTACTAGGCAGCCAAGATCAGCAATGCATCTAAAATGGAGTGGAGAAAATGCTTTTTTTTTTTTTT
>CM020179.1:24113044-24128711 GCA_009805545.1 Oryza longistaminata | reverse complement strand
AAGGCGGGCCTCTAAGAAATCCCAAAACCCAACTCTTTGTGAAAAACAGGTATTGAGAGACTGAATCATATTTCTTTTTTTCAATCCCGTTGCAACACGGGCATCTAACTACTTATCATAAAATGTAACTATGCCTATGTGAGCAGTTGCCCCTCTCAAATTAAAACATAAATCCATATGAAGTGATCAAATGAATCTGCCAGAAGATAATCGACTTATGGAAGTCTGGGAAGACAGTGGCGTGTAACAGCAAACAATGTTAAAGTTAGAGTAACTTCGGCAAGGATGTTGGCTCTCATTTCACCACAATACGAAAGAAAAAGGACAGCCTCCTAACTATGTAACTACAATGCGAAAGAAAAAGGACACCCTCTTAACTATGTAACTCAAGTATCTAACACAATGCAACAAAAATAGTGGTGCACTGACAAGTTCTTAAGTTAACATTAGTTGGTGAAAAGCATAAGATTCTGACAATAATCATGCAGAAAAGGGAAGGAAAAAAGGTGATATCTAAATTATGTGAAACAGGCTTATTTGCATCTTAAAGTGAATTCAACCAGGACTGAGAAAATAATGTTTGCTCCAACATAGATGGCAACATGTCATACAGTATAGAAACATGCTTCACATAATAGTCTAGTTAGGGTTATAGTAAAACATACCTATCTAGATTAAAGATGCAATTTTCAAGTATCACAGCTTAAGATGCAGCTAAAGGGGAAAGGCATCCAGCCATCCAGTCAGTTATCTTACCCAGTGCTATCCACATGTGTTGACTTGATGACCAAATCAATATACATTTCGTTCGCACAACATGCCTCTTCTTAGGGCAGCTATATAATTATATGGCGAAACAAATGCTAAGACTAGAACTAATGATGTTCAGACTTCATTGGCACCTGGCATATACATTTCTCAAGAATTTTGTTCTCCACCGATCGTACGTGTTAAAATACATTCTTAGTATTCCTATGGATGAAATATTTCACCA
Organism: Oryza longistaminata; assembly: GCA_009805545.1. Lineage (NCBI taxonomy): Eukaryota > Viridiplantae > Streptophyta > Magnoliopsida > Poales > Poaceae > Oryza > Oryza longistaminata. The sequence continues at coordinate 24,127,717 of CM020179.1, read as the reverse complement.
TGTAATTAGACACCTAATCTTTTGCAAAAAGGAAAAAAAGAAAATAAATGCAAACATGAATTGGCATGGAAAGCAAACGAACAACTAGCCAGTCCAACCCCGCGCCACAAATTCAATATGCAAATTCCTAATCCGTTTCACATGAAAAATTCCTACACGATCTCCAATAGATAGATCTAGGTGAGCACATCCGAACAACCCTAGCGCCTCCAAATCGATCCAAATCTAACGAAACGAACCCATTTCTGCCGGAGGAAGAGAACAGCGCGAGCTTTTACACCGGGGGGGCGCTCACCTCGGGGAGGCGGCGCGGGTCTCCGCGCGTGGCCGCCGACGCGATCTAGTGGTGGTGGTGGTCGCCGGAGGGGCGGTAGAGGCGGTTGTAGGCGGCCTCGCCGACGAGGTAGATCCCGAAGGCGACGATGGCGATGCCGAGCCCCGGCGTCGCGTGGCGCAGCTGGTTCCCCACCATCGGGTGCCTCCTCCAGTCGTCCCGCCGCCGGAAGAACTCCCCCGTCGCGTTCAACCTCTTCCCCGCCATCGCCGCCGCTCTCCTCCTCCTCTTCTCTCTCTCTCTCTCTCCTCGACGCGCACTGCACAGCCACAGACACCACCACGAAAGCCCAAGTGGTAGTAGGATGCGATGCGTGGTTCCAGCCCGTTTTGAATCGGGCCTTATAAAGCCCAAGGAAATAACACACACAGAGTCAGAGAGGGGAATTTTTAGTATTTTTTTGAACTTTTTTTTAAATTTACAAACATAAATATTTTCAAAACTTATTTTCAAAATATGAATCTTTTGGCCACATGTGACAAAATAAAATTGTCATGCCACCCACAGCGGGTGCGATAGTTTTGTCGTCACGTCATTTAGATCAGTGTGACTATTATTTTGCCACATAGTTCGGCTGGTGTGATCAACAGGTTGAAATTTTTAAAATAAAGGGTTAAAAATGTTCTTGGAGGAGCCAAAATGGAAGCCGGGAAGAAAGAGTGGAGCTAGGATGAACATTGGCAACAGAGAGTACATCGATGACATGAATGGGAGATTCAGGAGGGGTAGCGATGGAGATGGCATGAATGGGAGATTCAGGAGGGGTAGCGATGGAGATGGCATGAATGGGAGATTCAGGAGAGGTAGCAATGAAGCAGCGAGATTGTTGGATGCTATGGACAGCAACAGAGAAGTTGGCAGTGAGGATGGTAGCTACAGGATGAGCCGAAATGGAGGACAACGCAGGGGAGACGGGTACTCGCTACGCCCAACGTCAGAATTGCACAACTCTCGGAGGCCGAGGGAACCAAATGAAATGTAGTTCTTTTTTTTCTTCTGATAGAAAGATGAAATTTAGTATTTTACAATGATGATAAACAAATAACGCCCTGTGCAGACTAACTTCTACAATCCATTCATCTGTCAATAGCAATGTACAGCACACGACACCTGCTTTTGTTTCAGATTATGCGACGCAACGCAGAAATCATCGCGTTGCTAACTCCCATATAAAAAAGGCCAAACCAGCAAGGCTGATCAATCGAGCGCATCACGGATTTGGTAGTTTTTATCTGAAAGTTATCTTGGTTGCTGTGATCAGATAGTGCAGGTCAGGGCTCAAACAAGGGCATGGAAGATTTCGCGTAACTTCAGAATTATAAGGGTCACTTCCAATTTCCAAATGCTGGGTAATAAGCACAGAACATTGATATAAAAGTACATGATTCCAGTAGCATGTCTCCCTGGTTGCAAATTACATGATGGTCATCGGCCTCATGGCAGACCTTATGAACTCAAACTGGAAAAGATCAACAACATTGGTGCTTGGTAAAGTTTGCTCCAACCACTTCACCTGCAGCATATAATACACCTGTTAGGCAATTAATCACGGAAATACCAGGGAGTGCAATAGACATTGGACAACAAACAGCGCAAAACTTTGCTTTAGCTCCTACACCGATGTGCTAGAGCGATTTTGGCGGGAACTAATCATGCACGCAAAACATTAAAAAAAAACACATAAAAGTTTAATTACAAAAGAAACATCTTCAGAAAACCCAATTTTCAGTGATTTCCTTAATTGATATAAACTATAGATTCCACGATTTCCATTAACGGAGAAGTTATCAATGAAATTTAACTTACACCATATCATGTCTTAACTAAAATAGTAGCCATCAATCGCTCCCTAGGAGGTGATTTGGTCTTTCCCTTCATTGTAAACCTTCCTCAACCCCTCCTCTTCTCATACTTATTCCAAAAAGCAATATCAGTTCACCGTAGTCCTCTTTGGGCTTATTAGAACTTAGGGGGGGGGGGGGGGGGGGGGGGGGGGGGGGGGGGGGGTAACCTTCACTTCCCTATTCTCCTTCAAACACCAACCTCCCAGATTCTTTGCACCACATCTTGGCCTAGGCCAAACTCTCCAATGACACTTCTTTCCCCTAGAGGATTCAGCTTGCTCCAACCGAATCAACACATTCTATCTGAAATTAATTGCTATTCACCGAAAAAGTTCATGATTCAAGCTTCATCTTAAAACCATCGTAAATTTCAATCTGTCCTTTCATCTATGGCCGATTAAACTTGTCGTCGAAAACACATTGCAATCTTAGTAGAATGAGGAATAGAATCATGAACATTTACAATAAGCTCCAACGTTTTAATTCCTATTGAGATTGATACATGGCCTTAGGAACTTATGTTGCTTTTGTCTGGGGGCCAAAAGCATAATCCAAAAATCTTATCACATTTGGCTACATTAAAACTATACTTAACCCACCCTTGCCGATCTTTACGAGGAGTCGCATTTATTAAAATAGAACAAACAAAAGCTTATTTTGAGTCCATAACACTCAGCAACATACTATCATGATTACCCATTATCATCAGAAATCACTAGCCTCATCCCATTGGCGCTAAGAATTGACACTTACAGCTCTTTGTGGTCCTACTATCATCACACTAAATTGGTAAATGCGGAATCTATAGCTATGAGGATATGGGAGTTATCATAGTAAATCAGGTTAACGCTTTTGTAAACCTTAGCTGATTCTAGCTTCAATCCCGAAATTAATCCCTATAATACACTAATCAATTCCTCTATATTCCCAGGCTATGCTATTTGTGGTGGTTTGGTGGCATAAGAGGTTTGTGTTGCGGCACAATATTGTAATTATTGCCATACCTATATTGAGGAGGATATCTTTCTAGTAAGATCATTATAAATATTAGGGAGATGTGGGGGAACTAGACTAACAGTAGATATAGGGGAAATCATGTGCTGAATTATTTGGTATAAAAGCCCTTATTGGCATTGATGCAATCCCCTGTATCGGGATAATTGCGCCGGTCTGACCGGTCCCAAAAGGCCCGGTCTGACGGCATCCAGAGCCGGTCAGACCGGGAAAGAACCCGCTCTAACCGCGGCCATCTCGCCGGTCTGACCGGCGCGCAAACGCCGGTCGGTACCGGCCCATCTGGCCCGTCGCGACGGGGGCTGAATGCACAGCTTATCCCTCACCCGGTTGTTTGCAGTAATTCGCCCCCCCATCGGTTTTGTTGTATATTTGGATCCACATAGGGCCTTTGCTAGTACCTGAGAGTTTTAGTCTGAAAATCGGCTAAAAAGAACCGATTTATCCCATAAAAATCTTCCAATTCGCGCATCAAAACGAGAATTCAAAAGATGCATCTAATTATATATTTGAACAAACATGATGAATCTATGTATTGCCACGAGATTTGATAGAATTGGGTACCTCTCAGCACCTACCGATCAACAAGTAGATTTAGGCAACGGTCCAGGCTGAGAACCACAGGTCTTGGTGCACCGATCTCATCAGCAATCTCCTGCGGACCGTCCTGCCATGTGCTCCTCCATGATCTTGCGTGCTCCCATCAAGATTCCTCCAATGAGATTGGCATGATATGATGGTTCCACCTCTGGCTTGCTCATTTTCGTCATGGCCGGCGTCGAAGTGAGACGCGTTGAGCTGAGTTTCCCCAGCGAGCCGCCAAAAATCGTGTTGCAACTCTTGTGACAACGTTGACCAAGCCACGATCGCAGGCACCAAAGCTTTGCGTGATTCGAGAGTCGGCCAACCACCTCAATCAAGCAAAAACAAACAAGATGGGTTTGATAAACTGAAACCGGCTAGCGGAGCCCAGATATAATAGAACGATAGAAACTACCCGTCTTGTGGCCAAAAACGGAAGGTTTTCAGAAACAAACTACAAAGAGGATGTCGATTCTCGCAACGGCGCGGACGATTACAACGCAATCGCACAAAATATGGACAAAACGTAAAACTAACTAGAAGCCAAAAGTAAAAAGAACGATTCATGATGATAGTTGATTGATAGATTAACAATTAAACCGGCCTTGTCACCTTATTAGGGGTTGGTCTTGCCCTCTACAAGCCCTCCTCCACGTTCGACTCGCGATAGAATCCCAAAGGAACCCGAAACATGCTTCCCGAGCAAGGAAACTCGAGACCCCGACGAAACAGACTTCGCTTCAGACTTGCGGTCAACCGGCCACACACCGCCGTTTGACCGGCCCACCTAGTCGGCGGTTCTTGTAAGGACGAAGCCGACCGTCCTGGAGAGCGACCGGCCAACATACACGTCAACCAGCCGGCTTCCTCAGCGGAAAATGCGGCAGATTTCCAAACTTTGGCAATTTTCCTATTTGTCGCTAGGGTGCCGAAATGTTGGTTTCAAACAGGAAGTATTATTGCATGTATTTGCTCTATTAGGGCCAATCAAACATAACTGAATCATATGCATGAACTAGCTCTACTTGGATGTAAGTCCGTCTCTACCAGAACAAAGCACAAGGGAGTAAGTGTTAATCCCCGGCATCAATCCCTGATTCCCTATTTTGAGCAAAGGTACCCCTTTGGAAATTTCCTCTATGAGCCAAGTATAATAGCTGCTTATAAGCCTACTATAAGCTTATGTGGCAGGAGAATGCTAATAAAAAAGTTAAGGTGTTGGCTCTATGCAAGAGCTAGCTTAAACACAAAGCTCCAATACAAATACAATTAATGTTATAAGTGAGAGATAAGAGAGGAGAAGAAAATGTAGCCAACCTGTAGCTAATTCTATTATAAATGTGGTAGCCTTTAAGATGGGCTAATAGTAGGAAGGAGCTTCTATATTATCTTTGCTCATAAGATTGGCTAATAGTAGGAAGTGAGCATCCTTGCTCTACTGAAGAAAGTTTCATCAATTGCTAATACCAGCCTAAGTCATGATGTCGTCACACATTGCCCGAAATCCATGAAGCAATAGCCAATACACACCTCGAGACTCCATCTATCAATCTTAACTCCATAGTATCATATTATTTTGGCTCGATTATGTTGTCGACCGAGATATAAAAGGTTTAGTTTAGATAGTTAGATCTGTTTTGATGTCATCGAGGATGGTGCTCAAAAATAAATAGGTGGTCAAGCTATCAATGCTCGAAAAAAAGTAAACATTCTTGATGACTTCTTGTGTTCTATTATCGTTGGGGAGCTCTATTAAGTTTGTCGGTTTCATGAGAGGAAGCCCTCCCTGTCTTTCCTAATTGTTCTTAGTTCCTCAAACCTTGGACATTGTGTTTATGCCATTTGCCCATCGGACATTGCTCAAATTTGTTTCAAAAGTCAGAAAAAGGCCTATGATCTAACCAATAAAAAACATTCAAAATTTAACTTACCAGCAGAAACTAAAAATGGGCCCAGTGTCTTGTGAAATTTAACTCAGTTATGCCAAAAAATCAAATACACTTGTTTTTAAGGATAATCATTCAGTGAGCCCCCTTATTGAGATTCTTTCTCTTCGTGCGCATTCAACACAAATCCTGTAAGATTTCAAACCAATGCGTCTCAGTGCATCGTTGTATTCCCACCTCTCAAAAGTTTTATCATATGTTGGCACCATTGATTGCCAAACATGAAGTTTCAAGGCTTAGCAATTTTAAGGTCATTTATTTGGAACAGAAGCTTTGAAAAACATACTACACCTATTTTCAATTTTCGCAACAAGTTCTGTGCTTATTGTTACGCTTCCAATGATAGTTGGTTACAACTTTTAATCTATTTTTCAGATGGAACATACACTGTTTTTCTAGCTATAGAGAAGGGGCATCTGGTGTCTGCTGGATTGCTGCTTGAAAGCTGGATGTTCATAATACTCCTCATGGCAGCTCGCCAGAGAGTGGATTTAATTAACATGCCAGAAAAACATATTTCATTAGATAAACAAAAAGATAAAGCGCATAATGATGATAGATAAGAACACAAGAACAGTACCTGTTAATTTGAAAACCGAGTTCACTGCATGCCATAAATCTGAGGTGCAGAAATACTGTCTGCCGCAAATGTTAACGGAAATGCAACCCCAGTTACTGAAGCCCAAACCCAGTGCTTGGTTAATATTGGAGTGTCACAAAACATTGATTACATAAACAAAGGCGAAAATAGTAAATGGCAAAAATCTATGGGGTTTTTTTTTTGTCAATGAAGGGGGAAAGTTAACAGTGAATATGAGATGCATTTTATTTATCACTTCAGTTTTGTCTCTTTTTCACATTGGGAGAACTTCACCTCTGTTTAGCGGAAAAGTGACACAATTGCAAGCAAGCATACACGAAAAAAAAAAAACCTTAGAGAAGATCTCCATAACAAGAAAGGATAAAATTGTCTAGGCAGCATACACACCAATCGGACTTCATCTCCTGTTGCATACTTCCCTGCACAGCCTTACGTAGGTTCTCAGCAGCTACACCCATTGGGAAACCGAAGGTGAGCATGCGTTGACATAAAAGCAAAATCTAAAATAGGCAGAATGTGAAAAAGGGCGAGGAATATGAGTGAGCTTCTCAGCAACATCGCAAAACAACTGAGTTATGCATAACACATTTTTTTGAAAGCAGAATTGATGGTGGAAGTAAAAGACTGCAAAATAGTCATTGATTAATAAAATAAAAGGATACGTCAGTTGAGAGAACCTGGCGAAACCTCTGGCGATCGTGTTGGTCATGGGTATCTTCCCCTGTACCAACCTTCTTTCTCAATGAACCTCTGCAAAGAACAAGTGGCCCGCAAAATTATTCTGTTTACAATATTTTTTCCCCTAATTGAGGCTGTACTATATAATTTTTACTACAGAAGCACAAACTGTTTAATATAGAGTTAACTGAGCCACAAAATGCATCTTGCACAAATGCAGCCAGATAGACATGGAACACAGGTGCACTGAGTAATCACAATACCAGGCAGAGAACCTTTACATGGCAATAAGAAATTGAATGCAAATCAGTCTTACCAGACCAGGTAAGATTGTGGTGAAGAGGTTGAAAGTCCAGAGCATACAATGCTTGCTATCTGCCATATAAAATTAATTATGTCATGAAAAGTCCACACTAGGGCAATGATCCAATCCCCGGTAAGATGAAAAAAAAATCTAGTGCATACAGTAAGCTTATATTTTCGGATTATGCCTAAGCCTATCTGTATATCCTTGTGCTCCAGATTCCTATTATCCTGGAAATCATGGTGGCCTGTATCCTTCCTCTTTTGTTTTGTTCTGATGTTAACTTTACCCTTCTCAAATAGGCACTAAACTGAACATTCAACGCTTGCTCAACCTCAACAAATTACAATATACACTTGTATATCAAATGGAATGTTTAATTGAGGTCATCATCCTGCGCATAGCAGTGCAGCAATCTATCATTACGGAGATTCAAGGCCTTCATTTTAAGGGCTTGAGGTAAAAGAGGTTGGCTCAGGGTAGGTACTGTCTCCACAATACTGCAATCACATAGAAAACAATCAAGAAGCGAAATTTAGCATATAAAACTACTGCATCTCCAAAATTCTGAATCTTACGTTATCTCTCTGTTAAGAATCACAACAATTACAGCATCTCAGTCGACCAAAATGCCGGGACGAACTCTAGGGATAACCTTCATGAACTCTTCCACCACAAAACAAAAAAGAAAATAGTTGCAGGCTACACACATGTTTCATCTTTCCGGTTTTTGAGTTTCCCGTTTTTGGTCCTCCCCCTACCGATTCTGAGCTAGTTGTGCATGGGTGACGTAGCCACGAAGGGTGACATCATGGCGGCATGTCGTGTGGTATCATCGCTCCATTTTACAGAGTACTAAGCCATGATCCTGCATATTATCACTTCTTATTTATTGCATCAAAAAATCCCGAAAAGAAGGCCGCTTCACATGCTGCCACCGAAAAACCTCTCATGTGGTCATCTCAATTTTCTCAGTTGTGCATCTTCATCAACACCTTCTATTATCTTCCCCCACAGAGCCCAGCCTTGTGATTTCGGGCCGATCGGCCTGCTAGAATCCTTAACCTCCTCAACACCAAGCACAAATTGCGCGTTAATTTGCAACGAACAGTCCTCTAGACGCAGCACAAAAAACCGTACACAAGTATAGATAGGGAGAGGAAAGCCGCTTGACAGACAAGTGCGTAGCACCCTAACCTGGATTCAGAGTGCTCCCCCTTAGCAGGTCCACCGCCTTGTACTCGACTCCAATCCTGCAGGAGACAGACATCAAAATCACCCGCACGCACGCACGCACCAGTTCACTCACTCTGCCCGGCCATGAGCCAACCACGATAGAAGATGCGCGAGAGAAGGCAATCGCCGGCGCCGGGCACAACGTACCTTTGAGGTTGAGGGCGATTTGCGGACCGTGTGCGAGCACGAGCTCCCGCCAGTACGAGTAAACAGACCCAGCTTCGCCGGCGCCACCGCCGCCCCCGCGCCTCCGCCATCGGAAGCCGCCGCCGCCGCCTCCGCCGCGAGCGTACACGTCAGCGAGCGAGCCGAGCGAGCGGAAGAAGAAGACGAAGTGTCCTGACTCTTTCTCCGTGGCCACGAGACAAACTCTAGAAGAGCCCATCAACCGCCCCGACCAGGTGGCCCACCCCACCCAGGTGAAACTGGATTCGTTTTCGTGTGCCCCCTGTAAATTTTGTTTTATTGCGTTAGGTCCTCGTCTGGACCTGGCTGCGATTGCCCCTCCGTCTCAATCCTTCTCTCCGCCTCCACTACGAGGCCACCACCACCACCACTCTCGCCTCGCTCCCCCCACTCCCACCGCCTGAAACCCCTTAGCAAGGAGCTCCCGGCGGATGCGAGGGAGGCGGCGCTGGTGCCTGCGGCTGCCGCGCCGGGAAACGCGGCGGGCGGCGCCGGTGGCCACCGCAGCAACGCCGGTCCGCCGAGGACGTCTTCCTCACTTTCCGCGCGCGCCGCGCGGGCATCGTCAAGGCGCTCACCACCGGTGGGTACCCCTCTTCGTGTTGTTCTGGATGCTCTTTGCTGATGATTGACTTGATTGATTTGATGGCATTTGCTGTTCTTTTTTTTGTGTCGTTGTGCAGATGTGGGAGAAGTCTACGGCAGTGCACCCGTAGGCTCTTAGCTCCCCCATGTTCGTGTGTTTGAGCTATTTTTTGTGTTTGGGATGTGAGCTTTGTCTTTTTGCGGCTGCTCTGGAGTCGCTTTTGCTTTTTCTGGATGGTCGGAGTTGAAGGTATGGTGCATTTAGGTTTCTCCAGTGTTCTAAAGTTCCTTAAGCTGGAATATTGATTTCCTTGGGGCGAAAAAGAATAAAGCCTCGAATAATTGCGTTAGTTGAGCCCAACCTGATCTGTTTTAGTATGTGGTTTATTGTTTATCCCCGGTAAGCCCTTTTTTCTTAGCTGGTATCTTGCAGTCGCTTGCCAGCTTAATTGGGTCATTTAAGTCCAGTTGTTAGGGGGTAGTTCAGTTTCCAAGCAAAATTAAAGTACCCAATTGTTGTTGCCGGTTTGCACTATCAGCATCTGGGACCCTCAGAGAGCCATGCTTAAATGACTGATTGCAATTCAAAAATACTCTATATAAACCCACAATCAATAACAATGTGGCCTTTAAATAATTAAATTTTTCCATTTGATTGAAGCTAGTGTCATCAGCTCAGGTAGAGGCTGCAAATCCAAAGCCTTGATACGCATCGTGCTTAATAAACTATTCTCTTTTCCAATCGATCATCATGCAAATCTATGGATCTACTTATTGGACCGTAGATTGAATTCTGGTTAAAAATTTAACACATTTTTAGGAAAAGCTTCATGGGAGTTATATCTAGTGGCGCCATTATATCTTTCAGCAGGCCTTGGGTAATCCTCACTGCATTTTCTTAGCAAACAAACAGTTGTTTTCCATAGTAAAACCTGTGTCTTTCGTGAAACCCTATGACCCAAAAACTCAGTTTCCTGAAAACTTTCCTCCCCGAAGTAATTTTTAGTGAAAAGAAAATTTCAGAATGAAGACCAGAAGGGAACAAAAAGTATATCCAATTCAGTTCTGCCTCGTCGCCCGGGTCCCTATCTGTACTGTATGTTAGCATGTAGAGCATGTATTCATGGGCTTGGCCCACATCATACAGGGGGGGGGGGAGAAAACTTTTTTTTTTGGAATTTTTTTTTCCATTACAATTTTCAAGGCCATTAAACTACTAACTGCACCTATTCTACAGGCCCAACAGCATACTTTACATTGCTAGGGAAACCATTGAAGCAGCTTCTGCTAGCATGATCCAAATATAGTCAATCTGCCAGTATACTGTAATTGCATCATACTTACAATAAAGGTTGAAACAAACGTAGCTCCAAAACTTACTGTCCTGTTGATGTTTGAAGACGGGTTTAATGTTTTAGGGTTATCGTGAGAATAATTTGTTTTGATAAATTGGTTTGTCGCTCCAGGCTATATGGCTCAAGCGTATTGGGTTAATCTCAACTATATGTAGCCATTTTTGCTGTACTGTCCATTGAAATTAATGATGAATGTACATACATCACAAGTAGTCTGTTGAATGAAGTTATCTTCCCTTGTTTGTCATAGTAATGCTATGATCTCCTATTTTTCAGAGAAGAGAACCTGTGCCTTATGGATGCCCAATAGACCTGGGACGTGACCCCTTCCAGCCTGACGAAACCTCCTGAACTTCCAGAACCAAGCACTGGGCCATAACCCTATGTCCGTGATGGAATGATCGAAAAAAATTGGTTGTCCGCTGGTTGCAGGTTCATAGCTGATGCATGGCTACTGTCTGTAGCATTTTACTTGGGGGCTCGCATTGGATTTGATAAGGACAGCCAGACGTTTGCATAGTTTCGTTGCAGCGCGATGCATTTCTTTATTTACAGAAATCACTTGATGGGCATTCTGATTCCATTTGTCAAGTTTACAGAGGATTTGGCATCTTTGTGTAAGATCTGAGTACATTATCCAGTGCATGTCACTCAACCAATCAACATTATATTGTTGGTAGAAATGACAAAGTCCATAACTGCATTTGATTTCAGGAGACGACTCTGTTCACCATGATTAATGGTCTTCCCACTGTATATGAAGTTGTGACGGGAATCGCCCAGAAGCAAACCAAAAGTCTCCAATGCAGCCAGCAAAAGCAACAAGTCCAACCTACAGTATGTGCATTGATCATATGCAGTTAACACGCATTATCTAGCGCGCCCAATCCAACACAACCCCGTTTTACCCTTTTCGTTCCCTCTTTTCCAGCCATCCGAAAGGCCAACCCAATTTCTAACAGCAAGCTGCCCAAAGGCCACCTCCAGCCGAAAGCATGAAAGACAGCGGCCCAGAAGGCCGGAGCATGAGACCAGGGCTTACATGGTGCGCTTGCCGGAGGAGACTTACGCGAACCGGTGAGTTCTGGATCGCCTGCGAATGTCTGCGAAGAAGTGGTTCCATGCAAATGCGCTTCGGATCACCCCTGCGAAGCGGAGCACATCAAGCAGCTACAAGTGCCCTGGCGCAGCAAAGCCAGCAAGAGGAGCCGAGATGGACCACGGGAGGCTCCCGGTTGACATGTTTAATAGAAATCCAGTTAGAAATTCGGAAGAGGCGGAGGAACCGCTTCACCCCGCAAACCTGCTGCCGAATTCAGCAGTCAGACCCGTGCGGTGCAGGGCCGGTTGTTGTATTTAGTTTCCAGTAAAATTGTGGTTGACCACGATGGTAAGAAGCTATTGATGTAGCAGCAGGCAGGCTATGCGTGTGTCTAGTTGATGGAACCTCTATGAGAGAGGGATACCTCTACCGGTGTTCCAAGTATGATTTAAGTTATGGGTTAGTGTGTACTGATTTTATGATAACTGCCCCCCTTTCATGAGGTTTCTACCTTCTTAGGCTCCTTATTTGTTTCTTTTTTTTTTTTGTGGACTTTTGGTTGCGATGGTTCAACTCAGAGTCAAGACTTGACAACACCAGCTTCTGCGACAAAGTCAGGAACCCATCGTCAAGTGCATGTCTTCTTCAAGCAGGTTCGAAGGAAAAGAAAAAAACAGAGGCAGAAAGAACATGATATTGTAGATAGATATAGTTTGAGGCAGAACAACCAAAGAAATACAGCTATACAATACAAAACATACTTTCCATCATGCTTTAGGCCCCCCTTAATTGAAGAATTGAAATCCTACACTATTCATGCATTTGATCCTGCCATGCTAGGTGTTAATTGCACGCTGTTTTAATCGACTACATGCGATAGAATTGGCTCCCATGCGGCTTGACTCTCTACTGCTCTCTATCTATCTCTTGATTTTTTTATTTATGAACTTTTATATTTCATAATTTAAAACAAACATGTTCAAACCCTATTTTTTAAAACAAAAATTGAACCTGTGATCACACCAGCCGAACTATGTGTTAAACAATTAGTCACACTAATCTGAAATGCACGTGACGACAAAAAACTATCGCACCCGCTGTGGTGGCATGACGATTTATTTGTCACATTGTGTCCCAAAAGATTCATATTGAAATAAGTTTTGAAATATTTATGTCTGGTAAAATTAAAATAAAAAAGTGGTGTTCAAAAAATATAAAAAATTCCCCCTCCTCTTCCTCTCTGACTCTGCGTGTGTTATTTCTTAGGCTTTAGTAAGCCAATTCAAACGGGCTGGAACCACGCATCGCATACTACTACCCACTTGGCTTTCGGTTGTGTGTTTGTGTGGCTGTGCGCGATCGAGCTGAGAGAGGAGAGAGAGAGGAGGAGGAGGAGGAGGAGGAGACCGGCGCGGCGGCGATGGCGGGAAGGGGTTGAAACCGCCGACGAGGGGCAGTTTCTCTTCCCGCCCGGCCGGGACGACTGGAGGAGGCACCCGAATGGGAACCAGCTGCCCACCGCAACCACCGGGGTCGTCACTCGCCATGTCGTATCGCCTTCGGGGATCTACCTCGTCGCAGCGCCTCACAACCGCCTCTACCGCCCCCATCCGGCCACCCAACCACCACCAACTAGATCGAGTCGGCGGCCACGCGCTGGCTCCCCGAGGTAAGCGCCACCCGCGCCCTCCCCCCCCCCCCCCCCCGGCGCTGTCTCTTGCCTCGGGCAGAAATGGCTTCGTTCGTTAGATTGGATCTTGGGTTGTTCGGATGTGGCTCACCTGGATCTATGTAGAAACTCTCATCGTGCAAACGGATTAGATTGCATATTGCAAAACTGTGGCGGGGTTGACTGGCTATTGTTCGTTTGCTTTCCCATCCAATTCAATGTGCAATTTATTTTCATTTTTTTTTTTAGACAAAAGATTAGGTGTCTAATTAACATGGTGAAATATTGCATCCATAGGATTACTAAGAATGTATTAAGCACGAATCCGTGTTAGAGCAAAATCTTGAGAAATGTATATACTAGGTCCAATGAAGTCTGAACATTCATTAGTCTAGTCCTTAGCATCGTCCCCCGCCGTATAAGGTATATACCCTGCCCTAAGAAGAGGCATGTTGGCCCAACCGAATGTATAATGAATTTCTGGTCATCAAGTCAACACATGTGGATAGCACTTGTAAGATAACTGATGGATGGCTGGATGCCTTTCCTCTTAGGCTGCATCTTAAGCTATACGTTGAAAATTCCCCATCTTAATCTAAATAGGTATGTTTTATAAACCCTAACTAGACTTCATGCTGAAGCCACTCGTTTCTGTACGTACATGACATGTCCATCTATGTTGGACAAACATATTTCTCCAGTCTGGTTGAATTTCCACTTAAATGCAAAAAGCCTGTTCACCATACATTTAGATATCATCTTTTTTTCTTCCCTTTTTCTGCCATTGATTATGTCAGAATCTTATGTTTTTCACCTTCTAATGTAACTTAAAACTTGTCCAGTGCGCCACTATTTTTTGTTGCATTGAACACCAATACAAGAAAGGTGCCTATTTATCGCATTGTAGTTACATAGTAGGAGGCTGTTCCTTTTTCTTCGCTTTGTGGTTGAAATGAGAGCCAACATCCTTGCCGAAGTTACTCTAACTTTAACATTGTTGCTGTAACGCCCACTGTCTTCCCAGGCCTTCCATAAGTCGATTATCCTCTGGCAGATTCATTTGAATCACTTATATGAATTTATGTTTAATTTGAAGAGGGCAACTGCTCACCATACGCATGTTACACTTATGCGATAAGAGTTAGATGCCTGTGCACGGATCCGAAAAAAAGAAATATTGAGTCAGTCTCTCTATACCTGTTTTTCACACAAAGAGTGGGTTTCTTGGTTTTCTAAGCATTTTTTTTGTTGGGGGGTGGGGAGGGAGGGGGCGGTTGGGTTAGGGGTATGAAGCAGA
>CM020179.1:24064004-24113019 GCA_009805545.1 Oryza longistaminata | reverse complement strand
AAGCAAACGAACAACTAGCCAGTCCAACCCCGCGCCACAAATTCAATATGCAAATTCCTAATCCGTTTCACATGAAAAATTCCTACACGATCTCCAATAGATAGATCTAGGTGAGCACATCCGAACAACCCTAGCGCCTCCAAATCGATCCAAATCTAACGAAACGAACCCATTTCAGCCGGAGGAAGAGAACAAGGGGAGCTTTTACACCGGGGGGGCGCTCACCTCGGGGAGGCGGCGCGGGTCTCCGCGCGTGGCCGCCGACGCGATCTAGTGGTGGTGGTGGTCGCCGGATGGGCGGTAGAGGCGGTTGTAGGCGGCCTCGCCGACGAGGTAGATCCCGAAGGCGACGATGGCGATGCCGAGCCCCGGCGTCGCGTGGCGCAGCTGGTTCCCCACCATCGGGTGCCTCCTCCAGTCGTCCCGCCGCCGGAAGAACTCCCCCGTCGCGTTCAACCTCTTCCCCGCCATCGCCGCCGCTCTCCTCCTCCTCTTCTCTCTCTCTCTCTCTCCTCGACGCGCACTGCACAGCCAGACACCACCACGAAAGCCCAAGTGGTAGTAGTATGCGATGCGTGGTTCCAGCCCGTTTTGAATCGGGCCTTATAAAGCCCAAGGAAATAACACACACAGAGTCAGAGAGGGGAATTTTTAGTATTTTTTTGAACTTTTTTTTAAATTTACAAACATAAATATTTTCAAAACTTATTTTCAAAATATGAATCTTTTGGCCACATGTGACAAAATAAAATTGTCATGCCACCCACAGCGGGTGCGATAGTTTTGTCGTCACGTCATTTAGATCAGTGTGACTATTATTTTGCCACATAGTTCGGCTGGTGTGATCAACAGGTTGAAATTTTTAAAATAAAGGGTTAAAAATGTTTGTTTTCAAAATAAAAAATATAAAAGTTCATAAATAAAGAAAAAAAATCAAGAGAGAGAGAGAGAGAGAGAGAGCGCCACAATGGAGACAATCACCTCGACCTCCGCGTCGCTGCAGCCAGCTCCGTCCTCCTTGCCTTCTCTTCACGTCCTTGAGCCCAGGCGCGGACGTCGGAGGGATGGCTCCAGCCACCTCCGCCACTGCATCGTCGCGAAATGGAGGACGAGGCAGAGTTCCCCTTCCCGAGGGGGCAGCGGGGCTGCGGGGGTAGAGGTGGAGATGGAGGCGAAGCCAACAGGAGGCTCCGCGCCCTTGTCCAGCGCAGGGGAGCTCCACGGCGCGCTCCGCCTTGTGGGCTCCATTCGCAGAGGCGGGATGTTCCCGGAACTCGTCGATGTTTCGGCTGTGCTACTAGAGGCTCTAGGGAAGTCAGAGGAGAGAGCACGGTGGTGCCGTGTAACATCCTCATCAAGAGGCTCTGCACGGAGGGCCACCTCGCCGGCGCCAGAGCGGGTAGTGGACGTGCTCAGGTCGTCCACCACTATTATCACCTACAACACCATGGTCAATGAATACTATGTGGCATTGAGCGGGGGAGGATGCTGAGGAGCTATTGACTGAGATGGTCCGCAACAATTGTCCCCCAGATGAAGTGTCATTCAACACAAAACGTAACTTGTACTAGAAAGGACTGGTAACTGGTTAACCATGCAACTAGAGTTGTCGATCAAATGTCAAAGCATGGATGCATCCCAGATATGGTCACATATGTTTGTATTATTTATGGTTTGTGTAACAAAAGGTATGTTGAAGATGCCATGAAACTGTTAAACATCCTACAATTTTATGGTTGTAAGCCTAATATCGTTACCTATAATACTGTACTAAGGCCATATCCAACGCAGACAACAGCCCCCATGTGCTATGTAGCCAAAGCCACACAAAAAATATCTACTCCCTCAACGGAGGTAACACCCTCGGTGGACCCTACCAATATAAAGCTGCACAACACAGTAGATGCACAGACGCCATGAGCTGAGCCTCGACCCGAACCTTCGCCTCGCACCGGATCCCCGCACAGAGGTGCGCGACGAGTGCAGAAGGTCCGCGCCTCCCTACGGGCGCGTGCTCTTCAACGCTTTTTGGCAAATGGTCTGACGTGGAGGGATGGGGGTGCGATCCACGTCCCTGCATTGGCCATGCCCTAAAGGCCCTGTGTACTGTTGAGCAATGGGATGATGCTGAGAAACTCATACGCGAAATGATCTAAAAGGATTACCCTCCGGATGAAGTGACATTCACTACAGTGGTCACTTCTTTGTGCAAGAAAAAGTTGCTCTTGCAAGCAGGGGCGGATCCAGAAACAAAAAGTTGGGGGACTCAATATACCGAATACACCGATATAAACACATAATCTCAGTATTAAACTATGCTAAAAATGCTATTATAAGACCTTTAGCACCTCCTATCTTATCAACTATGATGAAAAAATTGAAGGGGGGGCTTAGGGGGGTATCCATGGGTTTTGTGGGTGTAGGGGGGACTTGAGTCCCTCCTGCACCCACGTTGGATCCGCCCCTGCTTGCAAGCAATTGAAATCCTGAAGCTAATACATGAGAAAGGTCACATTCCCAACTCACGTACCTATAATATAATATTTTTTTTGGAACTTATAGTATAATACTCCATCATTTTTAAATTGAGCATCATAAATATTTATCTAAAAAAAATTTATGCATCAAAACCAATGATAATTTAAATTGCATCGATGAAGACACCATACACATATTCTCCCATAATGCATGTATCGATTAAAACACCATGTCAATTACACCATAACATACACACATTCTCCCATCCCATGCCGCATTAACCGTATTTCGATGAAATCCGTGTCCATGCAGTTATATGATGATTAATTGAAGAAATTTTGGATTCTATTATATGATGATTAATTTGGAAAGGAGGGAGTACTTGATCAGCTTACAAAGTCTGTAAAGGAACATGGAGCCCTTGAGATACTGAATGGCATCAGAAATGGTTGTTCCCTGGATGTGCGTACTTGCAATATATTAATTGCTAGTTTTGCAAATTCTGGAAAAACAGAGGAAGCTCTGGATTTATTGTGTGATGATCTCCAAGGGCCTTTGCCCTACTTACCAATCTTTAGCTTATGGGCTCTCTAGGGAGGATGAGAACAGTCCTATTGGAATGTTTCAGAGACTTCAGGATATTGGCTTATCACCTGACACCAAACTATGTAATGATGTACTGATCAATCTATGCATACGCATCCAACCTTTCATCGCTAGATTTTTGCACTCTCTTCCTAGCAGTGTTTAGGCCAGTTCGCACAAGTTTACAAGAGGGCCTATTTGAATCGTAGGATTGAAAAAAACAGAGGAATAGAAAAAATATAGGATTCTGATAGGACTGAAGTGGAAAACAGAGGATTGCAAAACGCAGGAAGAACATAGGAATGACCGTTTGATTGGACCGCAGGAAAATACAGGAATTAGATGAGAGATAGATTCATTGGAAATTTTCCAAGAGGTTAGAGTGGATGTTAAATTTTCTGCGTTTTTCCTCTAGAATCGTAGGAATAAGAAAGTGTAAGATTTCAATTCCTTCAATTCAAAGGTGGCCTAAAGCACTGATGGAAAGTAATGGTTTGTATTGTATACTGTATTTCTTTGTTGTTCTGCTCACACATATAATCTATCTACAAATATACAATGTTTCTGCCCCTCTGTTTTTTCTTTTCCTTTCGAACCTGCTTGAAGAAAGACATGTACTTGACAATGGGTTGCTGAACTTGTCCAAGAAGCTGGTGTTGTCAAGTCTTCAGAAAAAAAAAAAATAATAAAGGAGCCAAGACAGGGTAGAAACCTCATGAAAGGGGAGGCAGTTATCATAGAATCATACACACTAACCCATAACTTAATCACTACTGAACACCGAGAGTATCCAACTCTCTCATAGAGGTTCACATCACACTACGACCACAGCAGTTAGCCTGCCTGCCTGCTAAATACAATAGCTACTTACCATGTCGGGTACAACACAATGACTGAAACTAATACAACAACCGGCCTGCACGCCGGGTCTGCTGCTGCACGGCAGCAGGTTGCGGGTGAAGCGGTTCTCCGCCTCTTCACCAATTCCTAACGATTCTAAAACATGTCAACCGGGAGCCTCCCGTGGTCATTCTCGGCTCCTCTTGCTGCTGCAGCCAGGGCACTTGTACTGCTTGATGTGCTCCGCCTTCGCAGGGGTGATCCGAACGCATTTGCCATGGAACCACTTCTCGCAGACGTCGCAGCAGATCCAGAACTCACCGTTCGCGTAAGTCTCTCCGCAAGCGCCACACATGTAAGCCTGGTCCTCATCCTCCGCGCCTTCTGGGCCGCTGTCTTCCTCATCTTTCGGCTGAGGTGGCTTTGCAGGCTTGCTGTTAGAATTGGATTGCTTCGATGGCTGGAAAAGAAGGGAAACGAAAAGGTTAAACGTTGTGTTGATATGGGCGCTAGATAATGCATGTTAGACATGCATATGATCACATGCACATACTTTAGGGTTGGACTTGTTGCTTTTGCTGCTGCCATTGGAGACTTTTGTTTGCTTCTTGGCGATTCCCGTCACAACTTCATATACAGTGGGAAGACCATTAATCATGGTGAAGAGCCGTCTCCTGAAATTCAAATGCCAGTTATGGACTATTGTCATTTTCTACCAAACAATATAATGTTGATTGTTGAGTGACAATGCACTGGATAATGTCACTCAGATAATTACACAAAAGATGCAAAATCCTCTTGTAAACTTTGACAAATGGAATCAGAATGCCTCATCACAGTTGATTTCTGTAAATAAGAAATGCATCGACAGCTGCAACGAAAACTATGCAAACCTGGCTTCCTTATCAAATCCAAAGCGAGCCCCAAAGTAAAATGCTACAGACAGTAGCCATGCATCGCTATGAACTGCAACCAGCGACAACCAATCTTTTTCGATCATTCCATCACGAGCAAAGTTTATGCCCAGTGCTGGTTCTGGAAGTTCAGGAGGTACTTCCTCAGCTGGAAGGGTCACGTCCCAGGTCTCATTGGGCAATCCATAAAGGCACAGGTTCTCTTTCTCTGAAAAAATAGGAGATCACTATGTCATTACTATGACAAAAACAAGGGAAGATAACTTCATTCAACAGACTACTTGTGATGTAATGTACCATTCATCATTATTTCAATGGACAGTACAGCACAAAATGGCTACATATAGTTGAAGATTAACCCACATACGCTTGAAGCACATACTGGGGCTATGCCTAGGGAGTCGACAAACCAATTTACTCAAAACAAATTATTCTCACGTAACCCCTAAAACATTAAACCCGTCTTCAAACATCAACAGGACAGTAAGTTTTGGAGCTACTGTTGTTTTTCACCTTTAATTGTAGTAATGATGCAATTACAGTATACTAGCAGATTGACTTATATTTTGGATCATGCTAGCAGAAGCTGCTTCAATGGTTCCCTAGCAATGTAAGTATGCTGTTGGGCCTGTAGAATAGGGTGCATTAGTGTTTTAATGGGCCTTGAAAATTGTAATGATAAATCAGTCCTGTATGATGTGGGCCAAGCCCATGAATACATGCCTCTACATGCTAACATAAGTTACAGATAGGACCAGGCGACCAGCAGTAACTGAATTTGGATATACCTTTTTGTCCACTTCTGTCTTCAATTCATGAAATTTCTTTACTAAAAATATTTACTTCGAGGAAATTTCAGAAAACCCTGAGTTTTGGGTCATGGGTTTCACAAAACACAGTTTTTACTATGGAAAACAACTTTTGTTTGCTAAGAAAATGCAGTGAGGATTACACAAGGCTGCTGAAAGAGTATGGCCAACTAGAATAACTCCCATGAAGCCTTTTCCTAAAAATGTGTTAAATTTTTTTAACCAGATTCCCAATCCTACGGTCCAATAAGTAGATCATAGATTTGCATGATGATCGATCTGGAAAAGAGAATAGTTATTAGCACGATGCGATCAGGATTTGATTTGCAGCCTCTACACTGAGCTGATACACTAGCTTCAATCAAATGAAAATTTAATTATTTAAAGACCACATCTGATTGATTGTGGTTCATATAGAGTATTTTGAATGCAATCATCATTTAAGCATGCTCTCTGAGGTCCCAGATGCTGATAGTGCAAACCGCAACAACAATTGTACTTTAATTTGCTGAAACCTGAAACTACCCCCCTAACAAACTGACTTAAATGGACCCAATTACACCGGCAAGCGACTGCAAGATACCAGCTAAGAAGAAAAGGCTTTCACCGATAAACACTAAAACCACCATAACTAAAACAGATTAGTTAGGGCTACAACTAACCAATTATTCGAGCTTTTATTCTTTTTCCCCAAGGAATCAATTATTCCAGCTTTAAGGAACTTTAAGAAACACTGGAGCAAACCCTAAAATCGCAACCATACTAAGCTCCGTCCATCCAGAAAAAGCAAAAGCGACTCCAGAGCAGCCGCAAAAAAGACCAAAGCCTCACATCCCCAAACACAAAAAATTTAGCTCAAACACACGAACATCGGGGAGCTAGCCTCACCGGGGTCGCACTGCCGGTAGAACTTCTCCACATCTGCACAACCACACAAAAAAAAGAACAGCAAATCCATCAAATCAATCAATCAATCAATCAATCAGCAAAGAGCATCCCAAACAACACCGAAGAGAGCTACCCACCGGTGGTGAGCGCCTTGACGATGCCCGCGCGGCGCGCGCGGAAGTCGCGGAAGACGTCCTCCGCGGACCGCGCGTTGTGGTGCACCGCCGCCGCCCCCGCCGCGTTCCCGGCGGCGGCAGCCGCAGCACCAGCGCCGCCTCCCTCGTCCATCCGCCGGGAGCTCCTTGCTAGGGTTTCAGGCGAGTGGGAGTGGGGGGAGCGAGCGAGAGTGGTGGTGGTGGCGGCCTCGTAGTGGAGAGCGAGAGAGGATTAGAGAGGAGGGGCAAAATCGCAGCTAGGTCCAGACGAGGACCTAAACGCAAATAAACAAAATTACAGGGGGCTAGCACGAAAACGAAAAATCCCAGTTGCC
Source organism: Oryza longistaminata (assembly GCA_009805545.1). Taxonomy (NCBI): domain Eukaryota; kingdom Viridiplantae; phylum Streptophyta; class Magnoliopsida; order Poales; family Poaceae; genus Oryza; species Oryza longistaminata. The sequence continues at coordinate 24,106,015 of CM020179.1, read as the reverse complement.
ACCCTGGGTGGGGTGGGGCCCACCTGTCGGGGCGGTTGATGGGCTCTTCTAGAGTTTTGTCTCGTGGCCCACGGAGAAGAGTCAGAGACCACTCGTCTTCTTCCTTCCGCTCGCTCGCTCGCTCGCTGACGTGTACGCTTCGCGGCGGAGGCGGCGGCGGCGGCTTCCGATGGCGGAGGCGGCGGGGGCGGCGGTGGCGCCGGCGAAGCTGGGTCTGTACTCGTACTGGCGGAGCTCGTGCTCGCACCGCGTCCGCATCGCCCTCAACCTCAAAGGTACGTTGTGCCCGCGCCGCGCGATTGCCTTCCTCTCGTCGTCATCTTCTATGCGTGGTTGGCTCATGGCCGGGCAGAGTGAGTGAACCTGGTGCGTGCGTGCGTGCGGGTGATTTTGATGTCTGTCTCCTGCAGGATTGGAGTACGAGTACAAGGCGGTGAACCTGCTCAAGGGGGAGCACTCTGATCCAGGTTAGGTGCTACGCCACCTGTCTGTCAAACTGCTTTCCTCCCCCTATCTATACTTGTGTACGGTTTTGTGCTGCGTCTAGAGACTGTTCGTGCAATTACCGCCGCAAATTTGTGCTTGGATGTTGAGAGGTAAGATTCTAGCAGGCGATCGGCCCGAAATCCACAAGGCTAGGCTCTGTGGGGGAAGATGAATAGGAAGGTGTTCGATGAAATGCACAACTGAGAAAATTGAGATGAACATGAGAGGTTTCGGTGCAGCATGTGGAAGCGCCTCTTTTCGGGATTTTCTTGATGCAATATAAAGCAAAGTGATATATGCAGATCATGGCCTTAGTACCCTTGTAACTGGACGCATGATACGCACACGATGCGCCATGATGTCCACCCATTCGTGGCACGCACCCATGCACAACTAGCTCAGAATCGTAGGGGAGGAACCAAAAAACAGGAAACTCAAACCGAAAGATAGAACACATGTGTGGTAGCCTCAACTATTTTCTTTTTTGTTTGTGGGTGGAAGAATTCATGAAGGTTAATCCTATGAAGTTCGTCCCGGCATTGGTCGATGGAGATGCTGTAATTGGTGATTCTTACGCGATAGCATTAGTAAGCATTCAGAATTTTGAGATGCAGTAGTTTATAGCATCAAAATTGGTCGCTTCTTGACTTGTTTCTATGTGATTGCAGTATTTGGAGGACAAGTACCCTGAGCACCCTCTTTTACCTCAAGACCTTAAAATGAAGGCCTTGAATCTCCAGGTAATGATAGATTCTGCACTGCTATGCGCAGGATGATGACCTCAATTAAACATTCCATTTGATATACAAGTGCTATTTGTAATTTGTTGAGGTTGAGCAGCGTTGATGTTCAGTTAGTGCCTATTTGAGAAGGTAAGATCACATCAGAACAATAACAAAAAGAGGAAAGGATCAGCCCACACATGTTTCAGGATAATAGGAATACTGAGCACAAGGATATAAGATAGGCTTAGGCATAATCCAGAAAATATAGCTTACTGTATGCACTAGATTTTTTTTCCTCTTACCGATTGATCATGCCTAGTGTGACCTTTCATGACATAATCTAATTTTATGGCAGATAGCAAGCATCGTATGCTCTGGAATTCAACCTCTTCACAATCTTACCGTACTGGTAAGAACTGATTTGCATTCAATTTCTTATTGCCATGTAAGGTTCTCTGCCTGGTATTTGATTACTCAGTGCACCTGTGTTCCATGTCTATCTGGCTGCATTGTGCAAAGATGCATTTTTGTGCCTCAGATTAACTCTATATTAAACAGTTTGTGCTTCTGTAGTAAAATTAATATAGTACAGCTCAATTAGGGAAAAAAATATTGTATAACAGAATAATTTGCGGGCCACTTGTTTCTTTGCAGAGGTTCATTGAGAAGAAGGTTGGTACAGGGGAGAGCATCCCATGGACTCAACAACAGATCGACAGAGGTTTCGCAGGTTCTCCTCACTGACGTATCCTTTATTTTATTAATCAAATGACTATATTTTGCAGCTTTACTTCCACCATCAAATCTGCTTCAAAAAAAATGTGTTATGCATAACTCAGTTGTTTTGCATGTTGTGAGAAGCTCACTCATATTCCTCCCCTTTTCACATTCCTGCCTATTTAGATTTGCTTTTATGTCACACCATGCTCACTTCGTTCCCCAATGGTGTAGCTGCTGAGAACCTAGTAAAAGGCTGTGCTGGGAAGTATGCAACAGGAGATGAAGTCCGATTGGTGTGTATGCTGCCCTAACAATTTTATCCTTTCTTGTATGGAGATCTTCTCTAAGGTTTTTTTTTTTTTTTCGTGTATCTTGCTTGCAAATTGTGTCACTTTTTCCCTAAAACAGAGTGAAGTTCTCCCATGTGAAAAAAGAAAAAACTGAAGTGATAAAATAAAAATGCATCCTCATATTCACTGTACTCCTCATGAGAACCATAGATTGCCATTTACTAACTTTCCCTTTGTTTATGTAATCATGTTTGTGAACACTCCAAATATTAACAAGCACTGTTTTGGCTTCAGTAACTGTTGCATTTCCGTTACACATGCAGGCAGACGTATTCCTCGCACCTCAGATTTATGCAGCAGTGACTCGTTTTCAAATTAACATGGTACTGTTCTTGTGCTTCTTACTCTATCCATGCATATGCCTTTATCTATTTTGTTAAATCTAATGAAATATGTTTTCTTGGCAGTTAAATTATCCCACTCTCGCGAGGCTCCATGAGGAGTATATGAAACATCCAGCATTTCAAGCAGCACTCCCAGACAGACAACCAGATGCCCCTTCCTCTACCTAGAAAATACAGTGTATGTTCATCTGAAAAATAGATTAAAAGTTGTACCCAACTTATCATTGGAAGCTGTAACAATAAGCACAGAACTTGTTGCGAAAATTGAAAATAGGTGTATATGTTTTTCAAAGCTTCTGTCCAAATAAATGACCCTTAAAATTGCTAGCCTATGGACAACTTCATGTTGGCATCAATGGTGCCAACAACATGATACAACTTGAGAGTGGGAATACAAGATGCACTTGTAACGCATTGGTTTGATAATCTTACAGATTATGTGTGATGCAGCACGAAGAGAAAGAATCTCAATAAGGGCTCAACCTGATGATTATCCTTAAAAACAAGTGTATTTGATTTTTTGCATACCTGAGTTAAATTATCACAAGACACTGCCCATTTTAGTTTCTGCTGTACAAGTTAAAATTTTGAATAGTTTTATTGTGATCATAGCCTTTTCTGACTTTTGCAACAAATTTGAGCAATGTCCGATGGGCAAATGGCATAAACAACAATGTCCAAGGTTTGAGAACTAAGAACCAATTAGGAAAGACAGGAGGGCTTCCTCTCATGAAACCGACAAACTTAATAGAGCTACCCAACGATAAATAGAAAAACAAGAGTCATCAAGAATGTTACTTTTCGAGCAATGATAGCTTGACCACCTATTTATCTTTTTGAGCACCCCATCCTCGATGACATCCAAACAAGATGCCTAACATATCTAAAACCTAAACCTTTTATATCTCGGCTCGAAACATAATCGATCTAAAATAAATATGAAACTATTGAGTTAAGATTGATAGATGGAGTCTCGAGGTGTGTATTTGGCTATGCTTCATGGATTTTCGGGCAATGTGTGACGACATTCAAGCACTTAAGGCTGGTATTAGCAATTGATGAAACTTTCTTAGTAGAGCAAGGATGCTCACTTCCTACTATTAGCCAATCTTAATAGAGCAAAGATAATAATAGAGCTCACTTCCTACTATTAGCCCATCTTAAAGCTAACACATATAATAGATTAGCTACAAGGTTGGCTACAATTTTCTTCTCCTCTCTCTATCTCTCACTTATACATTAATTGTATTTGTATTGGAGCTTGTGTTAAGCTAGCTCTTGCATGAGAGCCAACACCCTTAACTTTTTATTACATCTCTCCTCCACATAAGTTTATAGTAGGCTTATAGCACTATTATACTTGCTCATAGGCAAATTCAAAGGGTACCTTGCTCACAACAATAGGGAATAGGGATTGATGCCGGATTACAACTTACTCCCTTGGCATTTGTTCTGGTAGAGAAGGACAATACATCCAAGTAGGAGTAGTTCATCAATATGATTACGTTATGTTTGATTGGCCCTAATAGAGAAATATGCATAATATCTGTTTACACCCAAATTTGGCACCTAGGAATAAAATAGGAAAATTGCCAAAGTTTGGAAATCTGCCGATTTTCCGCTGAGAAGGCTGGTCTGACCGTCGTATGTTGGCCGGTCAGACCGCCGACAGTGGGCCGGTCAAACCGGCGGTGTGTGGCCGGTCTGACCGCCAAAGTCTGAAGCCGAGTCTGTTTCGTCGGGTCTCGAGGTTTCCTTGCTCGGGAAGGCATGTTTCGGGTTTCCTTTGGATTCTATCCCGAGTCGAACGTGGAGGAGGGCCTGTAGAGGGCAAGACCAACCCCTATATAAGGGACAAGGCCGGTTTAATTGTAATCTATCAATCAACTATCAATCAATCGAATCGTTCTTTTACTTTTGCTTCTAGTTTTAGTTTAGTTTGTCCATCTTTGTCGATTTGCGTTGTAAATCGTCCGCCGCCTTTGCGAGAATGCGACACCTCTTTGTAGGTTTGTTCTGAAAACCTTCCGTTTTGCCCACAAGACGGGTAGTTATCTATCGTTCTATCTATATCTGCTCCGCTAGCCGGTTTAGTTTATCAAAACCCATCTTGGTTTAGCTTTTGCTTGATTGAGGTGGTTGGCGACTCTAGAATCACCGCAAAGCTTTAGGTGCTGCGATCGTGCTTGTCAACTTGTCACAAAAAGTTGCCAACACGATTTTTGGCGGCTCCGCTGGGGAAATCAGCTCAACGTCGTCTCAACTTCGACGCCACCATGACGAAAATGACCAAGCCAGAGGTGGAACCATCCAATATCATGCCAATCTCATTGGAGGATCTTGATGGGGAAGCACGCAAGATCATGGAGGAGCACATCAAGGCGGTCACGCAGGAGATGCTGATGAGATCGTGCACCAAGACCTGTGGTTCTCAAGCCTGGACCGTTGCCTAAATCTACTTTTGATTCGGTAGGTGCTGAAGAGGTACCAATTCCTATCCAAAATCTCGTGGCAATACAATAGATTCATCCATTGTTGCTTCAAATAATAAATTAGATGCATCTTTTGAATCTTGTTTTGATGCGCGAATTGAAGATTTTATGAGGAATAAATTCGGTTCTTTTTTAGCCGATTTTCAGACTAAAGCCTCTACCAGTACTAGCAAAGCCCTTGTTGATCAAATATACAACAAAACCGATGGGGGCGAATATGCAAACAACCGGTGAGGGATAAGCTGTGCATTCAGCCGGTCCGACCGCGCGTTTGCCGCCGGTCAGACCGGCCAGATGGCCGGTTAGACCGGGTTCTTTCCCGGTCTGACCGCGCCTCTGGATGCCGGTCAGACCGGGCCTTGGACCGGTCAGACCGGCGCAATTATCCCGATACAGGGGATTGATCCAATGACAAATAATGGGCTTTTATACCATATTCCAGCACATGATTCCCCTATATCTACTGTTAGTCCTCAAGTTCCCCCACATATCCCTAATATTTATAATGATCTTACTAGAAGATATCCTCCCAATACTAGGTATGGCCAATATAATTATATTGTGCCGCAACCACAACCTCTTATGCCACCAAACCCACCACCAAATCAGCATAGGCCTGAGAATATAGAGGAATTGATTAGTGGTATTATTAGGGATAAATTCGGGATTGAAGCTAGGAATCATGCTAAGGTTTACCAAAAGCCGTATCCTGATTACTATGATAACATCCCATATCCTCATGGCTATAGAGTTCCCGAATTTACCAAATTTAGTGGTGATGATAGTAGGACCACATAAGAGCATGTAGGTCAATTCTTAGCGCAATGGGATGAGGCTAGTGATTCTGATGATAATGGTAATCATGATATGTATGTTGCTGAGTGGTTATGGACTAACAAAAATAAGCCTTTTGTTTGTTCTAATTTAATGCCGACTCCTCGTAAAGATCGGCAAGGTGAGGTTAAGTATAGTTTTAATGTAGCCAAATGTGATAAGATTTTTGATTATCTTTTGCAAGAAAAGCAAATAAGGTTACCTAAAGGCCATGTCATACAATCTCAATAGGAATTAAAACGTTGAGCTTATTGTAAATGTCATGATTCTCATTCTCATTCTACTAATGATTGCAATGTGTTTCGACGACAAGTTTAATCGGCCATAGATGAAGGACGATTGAAATTTACGATGGTTTTAAGATGAAGCTTGATCATGATCCTTTTCCGGTGAATACAATTAATTTCAATGATAAGAATGTGTTGATTCGGCTGGAGCAAGCTGAATCTACTAAGGGGAAAGAAGTGGTCATTGGAGAGCCTAGGCCAAAGATGATGGTGCCAAAGAATCCGGAGGTTGGTGTTTGGAAGGAGAATAGGAGTGAAGTTTCAAGTTCTAAAGCTCCAAAGAAGACTAAGGTGACCTTCGATATGCTTTTGAATAAGTATGAGAAGCAAGGAGGTGAGGAAGTTCACAATGAAGGGAAAAGACCAAAATCACCTCCTAGGGAGCGATTTGGTCATTCACCAAGAGACGGTCAGAATCACCTACATATCATCGTTCACAAATCATGTCATGGGGGCCTTATATTATGGGACAGAAGGAGTAATAAGTAGTCAGGGCGTTAACAATTGTCCTTCTGATTAGAGGAGTCCTAGAATGCCACATAGGCTAAATTAAGTGACTCTAGCGCCGTGTTTAGTTCCAAAATTTTTCTTCAAACTTCTAACTTTTTCATCACATCAAAACTTTCCTACATACACAAACTTTCAACTTTTTCGTCACATTATTCCAATTTCAACCAAACTTCCAATTTTGGTGTGAACTAAACACAACCCTAGGGAGGTGACTACGGATCGGACGTCCGATGTTTTAGCTAAAAATCGGACGCTCACCTCCACCTCCGCCAACACATGCAGACACACCAGCACCAGGTGCAGCCCACTGCAAGCGTAGGAAGCCATGCATCTATACTAGAAAACAAAAGTTAGGTTGGTTTAAGTTTTTTTTTAGCAAACTTTAAACTATTTTTTCTCTTAAATTACTTCTCCAATTCATGATTCGATTGCACCACTAAATTCGTTGCAATTAAATCTTTAAAATAAGACCAAACATGACTATAATCCGATGAAAAAAATATTTAGCTTTATTCATGAATTTTTCAAATGTTGCACCTATTATATTTAAATGTTTCAGTCAGTATTCATATGGTGTTTCACTATTTAATTTGCAAATGTTGCACGTGGTGTTCCTGGAATGTTTTAGCAAGTATTTTATAATGTTTCAATAATTATAGTTTAGTGCTCATATGTGATATAAAAATATTTCAACAATATCGGGTTTTTACAAATATATTGTATCTGTGATATGTTTTATTTGTTTCACTCATTAGGACTCAGTGTTTCATATAAGTGGTTGCTAGTGTTGCAGCCTGTATTTTTAAATGTTGCATTTCTCTGAAACATTTTATAGAGTGAACTGAAACAAACTTTTATTATGGGTGAAACATCGTTTGATTTTTTATCAAAATATAATCGTGTGATATCTTGTTGTTAAGATTTAATTGTAAGGAATACAATGATGTAATCATATTATAGATTGGATAATTATTTTAGGAGAAAAAACATTTAAAGGCGGAGAAAAGGGTGGAGATGAGTAAAAAAAATTACGTGTGGACATGTATGAATAGACATGACATGACATGTGCAGCATACACTGTGAATGAGAAAAGAAAAGATGTATAGAGAAGCTATTGACTGGTACACTCCGTAGTTCGTATAGGCTGAAATATACGAGCAGGTGTCCGACGCGTCCGATTGTTTATCCGTTGATCGGACGTCTGACTTTAAGTATTTTCCCAACCCTAGGTGTAGCTTTAATTTTATATTTCAATCCCTGACACTTTTTATTTCAGTTCTTTTTTTTTCAATTTAGGTGGAGGTCCAAAGTTTCCACTTAACACCCTGTAATCCAAAACAAAAAATAAAAATCACTTTTCCGGCCTTCCTCCCCCCGAGTTCACATCGTCTGCCTTTGGAGCAAACGGCAAACATTGCCGTTGCACTCATCCATGCCACACATTTTTGTATCAACGGCTGTATGGAGTGACCCCACCACAGTGATTAATTAATTAGGGGCATCTAATCAATAGAATTAGTTGTTTCTCTCCTGGAAAAAATCAACGATAGAATTAGTTATTTCTCTCCTGGAAAAATTCAACGAATACGCCGTGGCTTTGGAAATAACTAATTAGGCATTTTTTGCATGGTCAAGTACATTGTTCATTGAGTTATTCACTTTCATGCAATTTCGCAGGCTAATTCATGAGTTTAACCATACCATTAAGCATTCTCTCTCTATCCAATCTGTTCCATTTATGTTAACCATAGGAAATCCATTTCATTATTTGACATTTTGACTAAATGTTTTATAAAATATAACATGTAACAAGATGCTACACACACCAACAGTAAAAATTGACCCTTATTGGGTGGCAGGACCAGCAGCTACCTTGAATAACTCTATTGATACATGCAAGAATGTACGGTATATTTAATTAAAAGCATGTCATGTCCATGACTTTTGACAAACTAGAGAATGTTGTAGGAAGAATGTATTTGTTGTGCAGTGTTACATGAAGTTAATTTGACCTTTGCTATTCATCTGGCATAAGCTGAAAGTTCTCTTCCCCAAGAAAGGCAAGAAATAAAGCATCTAAATTGCCAATATACTCCAACGTTCCATATTATGCTTCCTTTGGCTACCATTTAGATGACCTATCAATTTTCTATTGACTTATAAGCGCGTAGGTTGTTCTGATGGCATTGTGCGAGTTTGCTCTGGTCATGTCTGAATACTTTTATATGATTCTTTATTTTTTTTTTCAATTCTCACGGGGAAAACCATTTGTTATAAGAGAATTTATAGAAATTGTGTTGTTTGCTGCTTGGAACAACTCCCCCTTAGACTTTGCTGCAAAGCAAAGTGCTTTTTTCCACTGAGATTACAAAGTAGAATACCAAGCTGGAGTATTGAGCAAACTTCTGTCTGAAAATCAGTTACAATAAGTAAACATTTATCTTAATTGAAGTATACAATACTAAGGCTTCTGGTTTACATTACTGGTGATGCAACGGGAGGTATTTATTCGTGACCATTTAAATGATTTTTTTATTGCAGATTGGTTGTGGCACATTTGACATTTGAATTTACTGCCGATGAAGAGAAGCTATTATGTAGATAGGGGAGGCACTTTTCATGATTAGATGCTATAGATAGAGTTGAGCTTAGTGTATATCAAAGCTGTGACAACATTGTACATTTCATATCGTTCTCTGCTTTGCATTTTTTTTTTATATAAAAAGTGTCTACAAAAGAGTTATTAAGATATTGCAATTTACACTACAATATATGTAATTCTTGAACTTAGTTTGTTTGCATGTTCAGTGTAATATATAATGTGGAAAGATGCTATAATCTTTGGGTGATTGAACATGATTAGTGTGATATGATGTGGGAAACGTGCCTTGCACGTGTATGTTTACTAGTGATTTATTAAAGCTTTTGCTAATGTTTTCACATGCTTAACCACGGCGTATTCGTTGAATTTTTCCAGGAGAGAAATAACTAATTCTATCGGTGATTTTTTTCCAGGAGAGAAACAACTAATTCTATTGATTAGATGCCCCTAATTAATCACTGTGGTGGGGTCACTCCATACAGCCGTTGATAAAAAATGTGTGGCATGGATGAGTGCAACGGCAGACGTCTCTCTCTCCCTTCACTCGGCTCCCAGATTCCCACGGCGGCGAACCACACATCTCCGTCCTCTCCCACGGCTGCGACCACCCCTCCTTTGCTCCGACGACCAGCGGCGCGGATCTGGCTGTACAGCACGACCTCGGATCCCACGGCGGCGACTCCCCCTCCTCTCTGTCCTCTCCGACGACGGCGCAAGGCGGTGCACCATCCCTCCTCTCCTCCCACCCCCACCGGCACGGATCGGGAGGCGGCGTGGCCGGCGAGCGCCGTCCGACTCGGATCGAGGGGCGACTCCCTCCCCCTTCCGGCCGGTAGCGCCACCCCCCTCCATCTATCCTCCTCGTCGGGGCGGCGGCTCGACGACGGCGAGGGGAGCGTTGCTTCGCTTCGGGGCACGGCCTCCCCAAGGCGGTTTGGCCCCTCTCCCGCAGAAGCCGAGACGGAAATAGACGCAACAGTCCGATTCGGATCGGAGCCGGGGGGAACCCGGTGCTATATATGCCCCACCACCGTCGACCGCCGCAGACCCAGGGTCGTCAAGTTTGAAGGCAACATGATGCAGCAAGACAGCAAGAGGAAGAGGTCCGTGCTGCCGGAGACGGCTACGTTGGCCCCGGGAAGCAAGAGGAGGAGGAGGAAATCTGTACCATCCCGTCATGCGGCCGCGATGCTACCTGACGAGTTGCTGACGGAGGTGTGCCTGCGGTTGCCCGTCAAATCCATCCTTCGCTTCCGGGCTGCCTGCCGCTCCTGGGACGCAATGCTGTCTTCCGAGGAATTTGGTCAACTCTACGCAGCGAGAGCCGAGGAGATGTCGTCAGCTCCTAAGCTGCTATTCGTCTCACCTACGGCAAATTTCAACTCCACCGCGGTGTACAAGTGCTCACCATCGAAGCCCACCGATGACCTGCTGCTCACGCTTGATGATGTTCGCGGAAACTATGTGGAGGTGACACCCGCACCATGCCATGGTCTCTCCCTCCTGTATGATGGTATTGCCCCAGCTTACTATGTTATGAATGCAACCACACGGGCAGTCACACGGTTGCCGCCTTTCCGAGATGTGGCTTTTGCCACTGCTGGTCTTGGGTGCGATGCCCGGACGAAGAAGTACAAGGTAGTGAGGCTTTTTGAAGGGAACTTGCTTGAGAAGGAATTTTTGAAGTGTGAGATATACACACTTGGGGGCGATGAAGGGGATATTTGGAGGCCTGCCGCTGGTGGAGTACCTTTCCGGTTCTACAGTTTTGCTCGTTCTGCTATTTCCAATGCGGTGATGAACAAACTGCAGCCACTTTTCTTCAATGGATATCTGCACTGGTTGATCAACCCATTGCATCACGTTAAACTACCAAGAGCTTCTATTTTATCATTTTCTCTCACTGATGAAACCTTCAGATGGATCCGATCACCACCCTTTGTGGCATCTGGAGTGCATTTGGTGGAGCTTGATGGTAATCTGTGTATGGTCCGAGACCTTCGTGATAGGTCAACTGCTGTTTGCAAGTTGGAAATTTGGAAGCTTAAGGACTATAACTCTGGTGATTGGTCTTTGGATCATCGAATTGATTTAACAGGGCAGTTGCCTAGGGATTTACTTGAGCCACAGATAGTGAAAGTTATCGGTTCCGCTGGTAGTTGCAGATCAGGTACGAAGATAATCATCGCCACATCCAAGCACAAAGTTTGTTCCTATGATCCTGTTTCTAGAACTCTGGAAACCATTACCTCAATCTCGGAGACCTGCACATCCTATCAAAATGAGAAATCTGATATTAGATTCAGTTTATTTAAAGAATGCCTTACCCCAGTGCATAAAACAAGGGAAGAGATTGCCTTCGCAACTCCCTTGTCTAAGGCTACTAAGGAGATCCTACTCCGACTCCCGGCTGAATCAGTCTTGAAGTTCAAACCAGTCTGTAAGCAATGGCTTGGGCTGATAAAGAGTGAAAGATTTATCCGTGCATACTTTGCACACAAGAACATGGACAAGAGGCCAAAAATCATGCTTGTGGGTAAGGGCTCTGGAAAATCACTTTTCAACTTTGTTCCCTTAAGTAAATGGCTTCAAGAGGCATCCAATCAAGGCACACTGTTTCTTGACACAAAGGTGGTTTGCTCCAAGCCTTGCCGTGGATTGAATTTGATGAGCTTCGTGGAGGAGGACTATCTGTTCAACCCGTGTACAGGTTACCACAGGGTCTACTGGAACAGAGAGTGGCATCAGCACCAACCATGGAAAATGCCTACGGGTTGCCGTGAACAAGAAGACAATCCTTTTGCAGTTGGCAATAAGAATGTTGGTTTGGGGTTCAGCCAGGTGATTCAGGATCATGTTGTTGTGGGGATTTTCTATGACCGGAAAGACTACAACTCTCGTGAGTATTCTTTAACATGTTCTCTATGGAGCTGTGGTTCTGGATACTTCGAGCAACTCCCGCAGCCACCTCTGCCTGTGAATGACATGCCACCTGTCTCTGTGGATGGAGTGCTGTACTGGATGAGCGAACCAAGGTTGGGTCAGAGTTATGAACGAGCCATTGTGTCTTTTGACATTGCCGCTAAGATATTTGAAGTCATCCCTTGCCCTTCAAGCATTGCAATGTGGGACCCCAGAAGTCGCTGCCATGCATTTGTGGTGGAGCTTCTAGGAAAGTTGTGTGCTGTTCTTTCAAATTCAGTTGCAGATGAGTTAGATATATGGAAGTGGGATCATGGTCTATGGACTAGAGCATACACAATCAATTTAAAATTCTGGCCAGATTACTCACTTGCAACGAATGTTGTAGTGCCTATGGCAGTTGACCTTACAGATGGAAGGATTCTGCTGAATACTGGGAGGAAGCTTGGTTTATATAATCCATTTGATCAAACAATTGAAAACTTGCTTGCACTTGATCAGGTGTCACTTGCCACACCTAAAGTGCAGCAACAGCGCACTGGAGGTCATCTTAAGTGCCACATTACCAGATGCGAAGATGTTCCTAGGAAGTTTTCTCCGTGGAAACTATCTATGGCTCCATGTGAGAACTTTGCTACACCTCCAAGTGCCTCATCAGGGAAGAATCTGTTGTCCTCCAGACACCAATATGTGAAGGCACTAAATAGTGTGAGCCCAAAGGTTATGCCTGTGGTTCCTATGTTGTACGAGGAGAGCCTAACTTATTATCCCTTTGCTGCCCGAGCGAGAGTGTTGTTTAGTTGAAGTGGTACCTTTGTCAAATCTACCATTTCATGTGTCAGATAGGTCCTCCATGTTTGGCCATACCATGTCACCAAGTTTTTATAATGTAATATTTTGATGTTTATGTCACGTAGCTGTCAGAATTATAGTTGTGTTGCATAATTTATTTGACTTGTATTTCAAGCACAACTTCTTTTGTAGCTTTCAGATCTTAAGCAGAAGGGTGATGGGTTTGAAAGCGCAACTACGGACTCAAATGAATGTTCTTTCCTTTTCTTTTCCCAATTTCTCACTTATGTGGCAACTTTTTTCGTACACTGATCTAGATCCTCTGACTTTGGGTTGTAAAGTCACAGACGTACAGTTCTGCTCTATCCGCCGTTCGTTATCATCCGACGATCCAAAATCGTCCTTCCAATTCCTTTCTTCTTCCTCTGTTTCCTTGGCCCTGTTTCTGTGTAGCTTCACGGCTGGCCGCCATGGCTGTCACTCTTGGCCAACAAAGCACGCAATTTCTGCCGCTCAAAAGGTGTAGGCATGTTGAAAATTTTCTTTTAAGGCTACAGCTTCTGTCTTAGGCAGATTGCTGTTGCAACAAGAAAAATTGTATCCCATTATTGTTGAAGCTTCTCCCTTTGCACGATCTTACCCAGGGTATAAGACCACCGAATTTGAACATCACTTTCTCCCGTATGGGCATTTATTCCATTTGATGGACTCTCATCGGTACTTCCTCCGTTTCACAATATAAGTTATTCTAGCATTTCTCATATTCATATTGATGTTAATGAATCTAGACATATATATATGTTTAGATTCATTAACATCAATATAAATGTGGGAAATACTAGAATGACTTACATTGTGAAACGGTGGGAATACTTAACAAGCTGACATTTTGACGACGCACCTGGTATCGTCTCCCCATGTCATCAGCAAACTCTACTCGCGTGGACGGCTGTCGTTCCGTGGATATGAGATGGATGATCTCTGTTCACGCAGTCACACCGCTCGATTCGGAGGCCAATAAGGTGGAGGCCGGTGTAGGGACGTGGGTCACGAGGCCGAAAGATTGCCCTGCAGCGAGCCCCTTTCCGTTTTCTGCATCGGCCATGATGCGATTGAAGTTTGCTGCAAGCCGACGATGGCAGCCGGCCATGAAGCTATGCAACGAAGGGAGCAAGGAACGGAGGAAGAAGAAAGATTTTAGAAGAATGATAATGGACAACGGAGAGGATCCGCTTTCTCTCTGTTTCTCCTAGATTCCTAGTTCCTCGTTTGCTACTACTCCCTCCATTTCATTATATTATTAAATCACTTTTTTAAGTAAAATTTTAATTTAACTTAGAAAAGTTTAACTAAGTTTATAGAAAAATATAGCAAAGTTTTTAACTCAAAAGAAATATATTATTAGAATATACTTAATGTTATATTTAATGAAACTAGTTTGGTAGTGTAGATGTTGCTAAATTTTTCATAAACTTATCAAAGCCAAAAGAAATTTAATTAGAAAAAAAATTAAAACGACTTATAATATAAAATAGAGGGACTAGCTTTTAGTTGCATGTATATTACTTTTCATGTGGTCACAAAGTTCTCAAATTTGTTTCCACGAATTTGTGTGATTCAGTCGCTAACGAAATAATGTTTGCAGTAGTGAAGATTAAGATTCGATACACCTGTCTGCTCACTTTATGCGAAAATCAGGGGGATATGTAGCAACTCAAACGTACGACAATCGATTTTTAAAATTCATATATGAACTAGTGGTGCTTCAATATCTCTACTATCTTTACCTATCTTATCTTAATAATAATAATAATAATAATAATAATAATAATAATAATAATATATAACTAACTAAAAAATTACTATTTTCCAATAGTCACATCTTTGCTTCGTTCGTCATTGCTTTAGGACGTGTCGTCGACTCGTCGTTCGTATCGCTCACGGAATCCGATGTGCTTTGTGTATGTGTAGCCTGATTCTACCAGACTAGTGTGTCTCCAAGTTTCCAGGGTCCAAAGACTTAGTGTTATCTCCAAGCTAGTAAGAAATATACTACTCTCTCCGCTCATAATATAAAGGATTTTAAGTTTTTATTTATATTGTTTGATCACTCGTCTTATTTAAAATATTTGTGCAAATATAAAAAATGAAAAGTTGTACTTAAAGTACTTTGGATAATAAAGTAAATCACAAGAAAATAAATAATAACTCCAAAATTTTTTAAATAAGATGAGTGGTCAAACAGTGCAAGTAAAAACTCAAAATCCCTTATATTATGGGATGGAGGGAGTACTAATGTATTCTACCAAACTTCCGTACGTGAGTATGTCTCCAAAGTCCAAAGACTACCACGTAAGAAATCTAATGTAATCAATCAAACAGAAATATTAGTAATTGATCACGGTCTTAATCCGATTTTGTTTCCAAGATTCCTACTTTCAATTTTTATATACACTACTACAAAATCGATTTTTCATACAGCCAAACTCCATTTTTGCAAGCGGTTGGGAAGCCTGCATGAAAGAAAAGAAAGGTATGCAAAAATCGGATTTTTCATACGAGTAGAGCAATCACATGCGAAAATCCGATTTTCGCATATGGACGCTTAAGTTATCTGACCGTGAAAATGAAAAATCACAAAAATAAATTCTGAAAATCGATTCCCCAAACCCTAAACCTAAAACACTCATCGTCGTCGTCCTCATCATCGCCGTCGTCGTTGTGCGCGTGGGGAGCAACATCCGCGCTGGAGAGGGAGGGGCACCGGATCTACCCCTCCCATCGTTGCCGCTGCCGCCACCGTCGCTGGAGCCCGAGCCCTCATCCACCGCCATCCAAGTCTGAGCCCTTCCCTGCCGTCCCCCCGTCGGATCGTCCACCACCGAACCCCACGTTGAGCTCCCCATCAATGGATCCACACCCGTCGCCCTCCCCACCGCCAGCCTCTTCCACCCTTCCACCCACATGCCACAGTCATCGTCGTTGCTACCGTTACCGAGCCCCAAGCCGCCAGATTTGCCGTTATTGAGCTCCCTGTCACCAGATCCGCACCTTCCGGCATTCCCACCGCTGGCCTCTCCCACCCTTCCACCTGCATGCCGCCGTTTTTGTCATCGATGTTGTCGTCGAGCATCACACCGCCGAGTTCCCTGTCGTAGGATCCACACCTACGGCCCTCCCTACCACGGCCATTCCCACCTGTCGCTCCTGCTCTCATATACTATAAGATTTTTAGCAACAAAATTATATCCATATGAAAGTAAATTTAAATGCCAATCTAATGGTATATTTTTTAACAAATAAATTTTATTTCATATTGTACTAAATGTTGGTTAAATGTTGAATCTTGAAATACGCGCGCGTCTTATATTATGGGATGGAGGGAATAGTAGTTAACAACACATTGAAATAAAAAATGTTGACAACAAAATTAGAACAATCGAATTAAATATAGTGACATCAATTCAAAAATCAGGCATCATATAAATAAACAACCCCCCAAAAAAAACCACATAAGTAAGAGAAATTTTTTTAAAAAAAATACAGATCCACCGCTGACCTACGCCTTCTTTGAGAAAGGAGGAAATGGCACGGGCGCCTACAAAAGGAGGAGGTAGTGCCCACGAGCATCAGGAGTGGAGGCTGGAGTAGGGAAGGAGACGACATCATTGTCACTGGCTTGGAGTAGTAGCGGCGGCTGGTGGTGGACGTTGCAGCCCTGTTGTTGGCACTGGAGTAGAGGAGGCATCGAGTGGCGGCTGGCTACGACGCGGCCCCGCTGCGGCGGTGGGTATTGGGCGCCGACACGAACGATGACCTCAAAAAAGCAAGACATGGGAGCGCCACATCAACCAAGAGGTGTGGATGGGATGAGAGTGGTAGCTACATGTTTGACTTGTCACTTCGTGTGGCCTCCATGGTAGTCTAGGGTTTACTTCGCACCCGGGCCTATTGGGCTAGATGAATTAGGGTGTGTTTAGATCCTAAAAACTTTTAGCTAAAAATATCACATCAAATATTTAGACACATGCATGGAGCATTAAATATGAACGAGAAAAACCAATTATACAATTTGCATGTAAATTACGAGATGAATCTTTTGAGTCTAATTGCGCCATGATTTGATAATGTGATGCTACAGTAAACATTTGCTAATAACGGATTAATTATGCTTAATAAATTTGTCTCGCAGTTTACAGACAGAATCTATAATTTATTTTGTTATTAGTCTACGTTTAATACTTCAAATATTTATCCATACACATAAAAAAAATTTGGCCAAGAACTAAACACGGCCTTAATGCTTCTTGTTCTTCGTTGTGTCCAGTCATGACTGCATTAACTACCATTAATTCATCTACACAATTTAAATATGACTATTAATAAAAATACATTGATTATCAATAATAAAACCACTTCGGTAGAAATATAAGTCGGTATTGAGCTCAACGTAGCTGTCGTGCCAATTGAAATAATATGATATTTCTTGTATATGTATAATTAAATTTTTATTTATCCGATGCAATGTGCGGGAATTTAGCTAGTCTATTTCCTTTCGTCACATGGCTCTCTTCGGGGCTATTTGGATGACTTCCATAGCTTACCACAAAATATTTGGCAAAGTGTGGCATGCCACACATTATATGGCTAAGAATTTGTTGGCCACAATTATGACAAGCTATGGCAAAAAAACCACTCAATGACAAGTGGGTCAGCTTGCTAAAAAATTATGGCATAACTCACTTGTGGCATGAACCAAATACTAGACTTAATTGGTCAAACTTGATTGCCACAACTTTAGCAAATGTTGGTTCCCAACCAAACAGCCCTTTCGTCCGGTGTCCGATCGAGTGTCCCACTTGTGCACGCGCCCACCGCCCACGCGTCAGATTGGGAGAACGTTATGGCCGGGCGCGCACAGGAGGCCATGTCTCCAGAGTACAGACCCACGTAGAGCGATTCGAGATTACGGCGTACCCGTGCAGAAGTAGGAAGGAAACGCGGGATCGCATCTGCGTCAGTTCAGACCGGTCACAAACCACAGCTTTGCTACCCTTGAATCAAACACGCCAATAAAATCTCCCTGCCTTGCACGTATATCTGGAAAACTCAATTGGATATCCCCTCATTTTTATACGTCGCTTAAAAAATCATAAAAACAATTTGAAAACAATTAGTATGATAAATTAATATGTGATATGTCACTTTACAAACATGCAAATTCAAATTCCACTTATATAAGTAGAAACAAAAACAATAAATTTTACTTTGAATAGAACACGTAATTCACGGTCAAATTTGTTTTTTTTTCAAATTGTGTAAGTTGAATTTTAATTCGCATGTTTGCAAAAAAGATATATTCTATTTTGATATTTTTTTTAATTTTTTTTGATAACTTTTTGAACAACAGAGACACAGCAACGAGGGGATGCCCTCCTCGAGGGAAAAAAAATCCACTTCCGATATATCGGCCTCCTGGGACAAGATTCTTGGAGCATCTCCAGGCTCAAGTGCCACCCTCGCAGCGCGTACTTCTCTTTCCCCTCCGGTGCTTTGATCAGCAGCTGCCGTAGCGCCAGTGTGCCAGCAGCAAATCGCGGCAGCCCGGCCCGGTCGGTCGTGCCTCGTGAAGTTCCCTGCTCTTCACCATGCCGCCATGCCGGCAGTGTTTGAGTCGAGTCGAACCTCGGGGACGGAATACTCCAGCTCAGAGCCCTGCGTCGCCCCGCACTAGCCGTCGCCTCAGCCCGTCAACAGTTTGAGCTCGAGCCTCGAGGCTGTACCCATGGCGTCTCCGAGACTGGGTTGGGGGTGGTGATCGAGGTGAGCAGCGACGCCGACGCAGGGGATCGGGCGTGCAAACATGGCCGGGTCGGTGGAAGCCTCGGCCTGCGATGTGAAGGCTAACGATGACATGGTGTACAGTGGAGGGACACTGGAAGGCCAATGAGCAGAAGCAGAAAGACAAGGACACGAAAGATCAGAAGCGAGCGCATGTTCTTGAGGTTACTCTTGTTAGGTCAGACCGTCAGATAAAAAATGTGTTCTTGATTGTGTCGTGGTTTAGATCGTTGTTTGGATTGTTTGATAGTACCCAACCATAGTTGGTGATTCATATATATTATATATACCATAGGAAAACAAAACACATGAATGCACAAGTATAAAACAGAAGATTAGAAAATATGGGAAACTTTATGTAGATGAGTTGTTTGGAATACAAGAATTTTATTTAAACTAACAAGACAATAAGTTTCAGTTTATGGTTTTATAAACTTATTGACCTCATTTTCCCTTTACTTTAATTTGTTTTCCTTTCATTTGTTTGGTACTAGAATATAATAGAATACAGAAACACAGGAGTTGTTTTCAAAGGAATTCGAGGGTCCATTCCTTTCTTTTGTTTTGTACTAGAATACTAATAGAATACAGAAACATAGAAGTTGCTTCCAAAGAAATTCTAGGGTCCATTCCTCCATTCCGAACAGCCTTATAGGAAAAAAAAAAATATACTATGGTCCTCAGTTCTATTGATTTTTCTTTGGAAATCCTCCATCCCAAACATGCCCTTAATTATTGATCTGAAAATGTTTTATCATTGTTTTCTTTCCTAGCTGTTTCCTCGATCAAATTATTTGATGTTTATTTTGATTTTAAATTTTCCCCGTTGCATTGCATGGACATCCTTTCTAGTATCTCTATCTCTATTTTTTTAATCTTTACCTATTATATAAAATTTCAAGGTGTTTTTGCCTATAAATTTCGTACGTCGCCCAACTCATTGCCCACATATAAGCATATTTTTCTGTCCGATTTCCTTTTTCACCGCGCGTGTGTACGTCGTACCTGTTATTTTTTCTTCGTCCGATTCTCTTCCCACGATTTCCAAATCGCGTGGCGTCTAGGCCCATGTCGGCCCTTGTCCAGATCCCTCACAAAACCTACGAGTCCGCCGTCTCCTCACTTGCCCGCCTCATCGGAGCCTCCGTAGAAAACAAATTAGAGACCTGTTGAAACCTCTGGATTGTCGACGTGTGGATAAATAACTCTTCCAACGGCTTCCCGATCGGCTCCAGGCGAACGTGTTGTTCCGCTCGAACCCTGCCTCCCTCGTCTTGCTCAGCTCCTACTCTCCTAGGGCTCGGAGAAGCGATTCCACTCTGCCTGCGCTTGGTTCGTCGCGTTGCGGCTGATGGAGTGATGGTGAACGAGGGTTCTATTCACTTTGATGTCATTTTAAACAATACCATTTTTTTTATAGTAAAATTGACAAGAATATACATATGTTTAGTTTCTTACCAAACTTTGGAAAATATACCAGAAATTTGGTAACTACACAGTAATGACCAAAATTTAGTAGCATGTACGTTGGCAACAAAGTAAGCACATCCAAAATAGCTATCTTACCAAAATTTGATAATATTGCCAACCTTACTAAAATTTTGGTATTGCCAAAAATTGATAAGTTTTAAAATGACATTAAAGTGAACAGGGCCGAGAAGGCGGTGATGAAGCTCGCCACCCGCCGTTTTCTTCTTCCCAAGACTCACCAGCTGTCGATGCTGATCTAGATACTAGCTTCGTGAGGTTAATTAATCCATTCACCGTCGTGGGCCGACCGAGTCTCCCATAACACGAATTAAGTTTGCGGCAGCACCCAGCATTCCAGCATGCACTGCAGAGAATCAGTCTTAGAGGCAAAATGAATGGCAAATAGAACCAGGAGCACGGCAGCCGCTGATACCCTCATCTCTGGTCGCCATGAAGCGTCATTGATGCTCTTAGCCTCTTACCATGCATGCTCGTCCTCGGTGGCCAGCCACTTGCCGAGCCTTCCGATCTCCTCCACCCTCCTCCAGTACTGCTCTGCGGATGTTCTAATAGTCTAACCGTGTGTTTAGTTCACATCAAAATTAAAAGTTTGATTGAAATTTGGAACGTTGTGATGGAAAAGTTAGAAATTTGTGTGTATAGTAAAGTTTCGATGTGATGAAAAAGTTGTAAGTTTGAAGAAAAAGTTAGGAACTAAGGTGATGTTTGGATACATTAGTCCTAGGACTAGGACTAAAGTTTAGCCCCAAGACTAAAACATTAGTCCTTTTTAGTCATAGCCTGTTTGGTTGAAGGGACTAAATAGGACTAAAAAGTAGCCCGCACCAGATCCTCCATGGCCTGAGGCAGCTAGCGTGGGGTAGCGGCGTGAGCTTGCGCACGGCGGCGGAGGCGGCGGCTGCGGGAGCTCGCGCGCGACGGCGTCGGTGGGAGCTCGAGCGCGGCGGAGGCGGCAGGCCGCGTGAGCTCGCGGCTTAGGTGGCAGGCCGCGTTGAGCTCCGGCGTCGGCGGCGGCCGCGGGAGCTCGCGCGCGGCGGCGTCGGCAGCGGCGTGAGCTTGCGCCTTGCGCCGGATGGGGAGAGCGGAGTAGTCGAGTAGTACAGGAGAGAGAATGAAGTGAGAGAGAGAGAGAGTGAAGTGAGAGCGAGAGCAACAGGATAGGGTTGGGATCGCTTTTCTATAGGTTTTTAGACCGTATAAGCTCCTCCCCCAGTGACTTATTAGCCTATGCTGTTTTAGTCTGTTTAAGTCCCTCCCGTTTGGTAGTTTAGAGGCTAAAAGGGACTTATGATAAGTCCCTCCAACCAAACACCACCTGATCCAGGCCTAGTTGCCGCTGCCGCATCCTCCTGTCCCGGCCACCACAGGTGCGTCATCCACCTTTCCGGGCGCAGCTAGCGAAGGTGCGCGTGGTGGGGTGGAGGGAGAGGTAATAGGTTATGAGAGAGCGAAGCATTTGGTAGTGGGGCGGCGCTGGCTGCTTGTCATAATGTCATGGCCTGACACTAGGATCTTGTCGATCGGTGTGGTTCAGTTTGCTGTAAGAGCAGGTACAATAGCGCTATTAGCCAACTATAAATATATTTTAATAAAATAAATGATAAAAGCAAGTATAATAGTAGGTTATAAGTCAGCTATAAATATATTTAATGAGATAAATGATAAGAGCAAGTATAATAGTAGGCTATAAGCTTATGTGGAGGAAAGAGAATTTGAAAAATGAAGAGGGTTGGCTCTCATGCAAGAGCTATCTATTCACATACTTCAAGATAAATACATTAAATGTATATGTGAGAGATAGAGAGAGGAGGAGAAAAAAAAGATAACCTTACAGCTCATTTACTATACATGTTAACTCTAATATAAGCTATAAGCTCATAGTTGGCTCTATTATTAAACTTACTCTAAGAGCACCCGCAATGATAAAGTAAGGTGCTCTCTATAAAACATGTACATCTCAGCAATAGACTAGATTAATAGTAAACCACCTCAATAGTATGTCTACATGGGTATCTATAGCTCTCTAATGCATTGCCTCGTTTTTCTCTATAGACTATCTCCAGGTTAGTAGATAGCTTTGTGCTCTCTCTCTCTCTCTCTTCATTTAATCTCTTCCAAGTAGAAAAATATGCTGACATGGATATCTTGTAGAGAGCCTATAGATAACCATTGCGGGTGCCCTAAGAGAGAAGAGCAGCGGGCTACAGATCTGTAGCCAGCTGCAGCACGGACTCTAAGACACACTGTGTGTATGATAGGTGGGACCATATATTAATAGTTTAGTAAGCAACCATTGTATGATTTGGCTATTAAAGCAAGTTTAATAGTATAGCCAACTACTAGCTCCAATTCATATATAGCCAATCTAGTAGCTCATTTATACAATAGTTACATACTCCCTCCATTTCATAATATAAGGCACAACCACTTTTTTTCAGATATTCCATAATATAAGGCATGCATGCATATAGGCCATTAACTATGACCCTTTCTTCATTAAATTATTACTTTTTTAAATCCTCCACTCTTATGTTCTCTAATTCTATTGGATGCATGCATTGTATTTATTAGGATGATTAACTACAAGATGATAATAATTATTTTCTTGGTCTTTGGGTTAGAGTTGGTTATGCCTTATATTTTGGAATGGAGGGAGTACTAAACTATTAATACCTGGTATCCCACATTCATACACACACTGCGTCTTGGAGTCCGTGCTACAGCTTGTAAATCTGTAGCCCGCTGCTCTTCTCTCTCCTCATTTATCTCCTTAAAATATATTTGCAGTTGACTTGTCTGCTATTGTCTGCTCTTAGATTTTCTATGATGACGCTCTCTCTCGTGGCCCGATCTTCTGGTGAGGGGATAACTCTTGCTTTGATCGAGTGTGACGTTTGCGACGTGGCTACCAACCAGAACAAGTCCAGGACGCGTGCAATCGCACACCACAAACGATGTCGTACCAACCGTGACGCGCGGTTGATGATCCCTGCAATGCAAACGAGAGAACACTGCAAGAACAAATAAGATGCAATCTAAATATTGCGAATAGGTAATTAAGCACAAAGGAATAGTTGCGATTGAGGTGGCTCTGAATCAACACACCAACTATTGGGGCTCTGAATCTATAGTCGTCGACTAATCGAGCGAGGACTAGAGACAAGGTGAATGGCACTTGGCAAAATTCAACTAAACAAAACCCAATTGTTTTTGACATGTACAAAGCTATTTATAGGGAAAATAAAGCTAGGGTTAAGTGCTAATTCATGGAGGGAGGGAGACACTTCCGAGATGGGCCTAGTCTATTACAAGGCCCAAGGCCTAAGTTCGGTTTCAACACAGCACTGTCTTATTTTGGCGATTCCCGTTGACTCGAGATGAATTTGGACATGACACCGGATGCATTTGAAAGGTAGCGAGATAAACTTTCTATGAAGTCCAAGACACCTAAATCGGAGTTGGCATGAAGGCGCTAGGTCCGTTTGAAGTAGTGCTGTCTCCGGAGGATTTGTTTAATCTGTTTGGCATAATTTTGTTTAGTTACAGACCGGTAGGTGCTATATGTATGTGTGGATGGATGGATCCAAGCTAGCAAGCAAGCCATTTGACGGAATTGTTGTGAAAAATACTTTCACCGGTGGACATCTGATTCTGGAACATCAGAAAGGCATTATTCCCAGTGTTTAGAGTTTAGACCTGGTAATTCGTTTGAGCTTGAATTTTCATTTTTTTTTCCCTATACAAACATTAGTATTGTACCCGTGCTTTGCTTTGCAATCTCAAACCTCAAATATATAATATATACAACTATTCTGAGTTAAAAAAAACTATAATCTACTCTAAATTAGGTCAGAAGGTATTAGTTTGTGACTAGGGTTGTGTTTAGTTCCACGCCAAAATGAAAGTTTGAAGAAGTTAAACGATGTGGTGGAAAAGCTGGAAGTTTTGTGTGTTGTAGGAAAGTTCGATGTGACGAAAAGTTGGAAGTTTAAAGAAAAAGATGAATCTAAACAGGGCCTAAATTATAGTGACTGCAAACACACGCATGGCCTAAAATTTGTGACGCCATGGTGATGCCTGTTTCTGGACGTGATGCAAGAATCGTGGAAATCGAAGTTGATGAAAAAACCATTGTTGTGGAAGACGGAATATGCTTTTCGGACGAAAAGGGTACCGTTCACTGATTAATCATAATACAAGATTAATAAGACTATGTGGAAATTTTATGTTGCAAATATGACGTTGCCAAGTACGTACTTTGGACATTTAAATGGTTACAAAATATAAATTGAAATATATTAATGTTATCTTTTAATTGAATACTTATAATTAACATCAACTTAAAATATAGTTTCCAACAGTCAATTCAAACAGCAAACAATGGTATGTTTGGTTATATTCAATAAGTAAAACATAACAGAATATAAGAAATACTAAACAAAGTCCAAAAACAACTTTGGATCGTCATCAAATACACATGCCACGAACAATTAAACGGAAGATGGTGGATTAATTGCTAAAATTAAAATTTTAATGTTCATGAAAAAATAATGTTGAGCGTACCACGATAATAAACGGTTTTGTTACTGCGGACATATATATGTACATCCGTTTAATCGGTCAGTACGACTGTTCTCCACAACCCTGCCAAAAATATGTGCTATTCTTCCTAAGATTCGCATGGACTCATACCACTCTTTTAAGTTCCTATCACATCGAATGTTTGGACACTAATTATAAATATTAAACGTAGAGTATTAATAAAACCCATCTATAATTTTGACTAATTCGCGAGATGAATCTATCGAGCCTAATTAAGCCATGATTAGCCTATGTGATGCTACAGTAAACATTCTCTAATTTTGGATTAATTAGGCTTAAAAAATTTGTTTCGCAAATTAGTTTTTATTTATGTAATTAGTTTGTAAGTAGTTTATATTTAATATTCTAAATTAGTGTCTAAATACAGAGATTAAAGGTAAGTCCATAGATCCAAACACCACCTCACACTGTCACACAACTACTCAATTAATTTTAACAGCTGCAGCTAGAGGCGACAAGTGAGGGCCCTGGCAGGATTCGGTAGAAGTCTGCCAAAGAGAAATCAGTGGCTCATGAAAAGAGAGATTGAAGCAGAGCTAAGCTAGGGCAGTTGGTGTGAAGTGAGATAAATTAATCCAATCATCCCTTTAAGATCAAAAGGAAACACGCGATTTCTCATTGTTCGGCGAATTATTGTTGGGAAATGGTTATCAGCGGTTTTCAACCTCTCTTTCTCACAGCATGAACAAAACAACTTAATAGAGCAGAAAACCCCATACACAAATCTATATTCATTTTAAAGACTATAATTATGATGGTGAATCTACCATCACCCGCCACAGATATAGTATCATCGTCCTTCATTCACTTTCACACTGACCAATCAATTGCCACACCTAGCTCTTTCACCTAGCTCCCGACGCCCTGATCCGTGCAGCTTGGAAGATCCACCGCGATGCTGGGAACATACCAGGACTTGTCATTGTCGATCTGCGCCATTGCTTGCTACTCCATCACCATGGGAAAATCCACCCATCACCCTAGGCAGATCTGCCATCGAGGCTGCGCTAGAGAGCTTGTCGATGTGCCGCCTCGATCTACACCATGTTGTCTCAATGTGCACCTATGCTGCCTTGATCCACACCATTTGGAGGTCCACCGGTCTACGGTGCCCTGATTCGCACTACCAGAGCTCTGTCGGCCCCTATCACGTTGATCAGTGAGGAGGGGAGCTCGAGACCACCACCATGAATGTCTCCGAGTATGAGCGCCCGCACGACTAGCTAGAGTAGCTTCTCTTGCTCGTTCTTGGTGGCGCCGCCAGAGAGAGGGTGTTTGGAGAGAATTTAAATTCAAATCTCTCCGCCCAGGGAAGTAAATAAAATAATATGTGCGGGCGTGCCAGTGTACTAAGTAAAAAAAATAAATGGACGAAGGAAAATGCATTTTATTATAATTCTCAAAGAATTAAAAAAAATACAAAATCCTTAGTCAAATGCGCTCCACAGCCTATAGGCAAGGTGGATCTGACTTGGCGATTATGTGGTCCTAGTTTTCGGGGTCTCGAAAACACCCGGTTAGTTACTCTCACGGGTTGAACCCGCGAGACACCTCCGATTAAGCTGTGCTAGTCGTCGTCATCGATATTAGCTTCATGTTCTCCCATGCAAGGTGCGGATGTGGTGAGGGTGTAAGTGGGCGCCGGCAGTGTTCGCGGCCTTGTCGGTCCGGCGCCAGTGTCGGTGACGTCGTCTCGATGTAAACTCCGCCACCCATCCATCCAACCTTGTCGGTCATGATGGCGTTAACACCGGTGATGCCGCCGAACACGTCAGTGGCAGCCGTGAAAAGACTATCGGTAATGATGCCAGTGGTAGTGCCGAACTCGAGAGCATGAAGAAGTCATCAGTATGTGTATGAATATTGCTAGGAGCAACAAAGACACCAGTGAGATGCCAAGCTTGTGTTCACTGGCAGTTGGGGTAGCATCGCCCTTCTAGTTTCCACGGCAATGGCCGACCATCGTCATGGTACAATGGTCAGTCGTCTGATCACTGCAGTAAACACTTAGTATTGAGTAGTTTTAGGGGATGTTAGGGGCGTAGCCTAGCCTGGAAACGATGAGATGCGTTCCAGGAGTGGGGTGGCCCTCTTGTATATGCGCCGACAATCGGGGCCGGACTCAAATGATGTTGAGCCACCTCCGATCGTAACGGCTTGACTCGGGAGTGAGCCGATGGTTGCCACAAAGAAGCCGTCAGTGTATAGGCGCTGCGGAGTGACAGAGACACCGGTAGGGATGCCGAGCTCGTGATCACTAGACGGTGAGGTGAGGATTATATGATGATGACGCCGTTGGCGGCGACGAGTTGGAGGACTTCGCCATCAGCAAACAAGCAGTAAATGGCGGGTCATATATATAATATAAGGATTTCGTCATCGAACGGACGAGGTTGGCAAGCATGACGCCGTCGTCGTTGGCATGAGGAGACTCTAGCCGTGACGATGAACGCGAGGTTATCAGCAGCCGGCGGCGACGCCAAGCACGTTCTTTAACAGCCGGCGGCTCCAAACTTGCACGTTGGCGACAAATGCATGATTGGCGCTGGCAACGACGACAAGGCCGGGCTTGCATCGGCGGAGAAACAATCGGCGTAGGCGATGATGACCAGAACAGGTTCACCATTGGTGATATCCGCGAGGATAAATGTATGCTAATGATTGATGACGAAGACGAGGGTTCTTCCGGTTTCTGGCCGAGATCGCATCACCTCGGCGTCAATGACAATCATGAAACGCCCTGGCCGTGCAGGTCTGAGAGTATGACCGGCGACGGCGACGAGTCATCAATCATCATCGATGACGTGTATATATATAAATATTTTGTCATGGAGCGGTCAAGGCCGGCGAGTATGACGCCGTAGCTGTTAGTACGAGGATGATCCCGACGTGCCGAAGCGAAAGCGTCGTGGACGGACGGGCACGACGACCTCGGCCAGCTGAAGTGAAGGGATTGTGGCTGGACTTGGCGCCGACGTGTGAGCACCAAGCAATGGCGCTCCAGCGTTCTCCTCGGGCCGCTCGACAATTGTAACGTGAGGAAGATTGTAGCGCCGGCGACGGTGAGGTGTTGGCCGCGTCGCGAGGCAGAGGCTGCCGTCAGCACAGTAAGGACGCCTGGCATCTCGATGACGTCGCAGCGCCAGGATGTGTCACCGGCGGCCGGAGTTTCCGACGGGATGGAGCAGCACAACCTCGGGCGGGATGGTTTGACAGCTTCCACAGCAGCTTGATATGACGGCGATCTCCACCGAGGTAGCCCATATTTCATCATCTTGGACGGTGTCTCAGGAACTCAGACATGCAGTAGCTGTGACACCTCGTGTCTCTCGTCGCCATCTGGTGCATGCATGATGATCTGAACAGAAAGAGAAGAAAAACAAGAAGAAAACTAATGAGCTATACCCATGGTGATGACTGAGTACGGGCTCCCCAGTGATCGTCTCCTCCTTAGCGTGCCTCCTCAGCGCACGCGCCTCCTCGCCGGACGCCGTGGTACTGCGGCCAACATCACCGGCCGCCGAGCTCACGCGTTCCCGCCGGACGCCGAGATACTACGGCCAACTGACGTGTGTGTTCTGTCTCTGTGTGTTGTGTCCCTGTGTTTCTCTCGTTTGTGTGTTCTCTTCCTCCCCTGTATATGTTGGGCTCTACTGACTACTGCCAAGGCTAGACATGGTGCAGCGCCTGACGGCGACGGCTGCCGCAGCGTGAACGCGCAGGCTCTCGGCTCCTGCCTCGGTCCTCGACCTCTCTCCGTCGCCTCCGTCTGTCTCCCTCTGCTCCGTGAAATGGCTGGTTCTTTTATAGCGTGAAGGGGATGCAGTTCTCTGCCCAGTGCATGCATGGCTCACATATGGATAGCAAGCCAATCAGTTGATTCTACGATTTTGCAATTCTTTCCATATGTTATGATTTCTTCCAATTAGCCAGGATCATACTCAATATGATTCCATCCAAATTATACCGGGACAATCAACTTTCCAAACCGGCGTGATGCGGAGCAATTAGTTCCTTGTATTCGTATATGCGTGCACACTGCATATGGCAAGGGATTCTCTAGACAGAGCTACATCGCCTTTATATTTCTTGAGTTTCTATGCAAGCACGTACATGGTTTTCCATCCAAGCAATCCACTGCCGGCAAATCACGTGATTAGCATCCTCTAATGACGGTGCTACAGTGTCATGCTTCCATTCAGATTAATAAAAAGAAAATTCATATTTGCCTCCTTCCATCGTACAACTATGGGAATGTATTATCACCTGAAGCAATACCATGAGCATATACACGTCTGTACTTTAGGCACTAGAGCAGATATTGGCACGTGTCACATAACATTCATGCATATACGCTCGTGTATGTCAGATTGTACCATTAGTGATAATTAATCACTAATTTTATTATTATATTGTTATTTCCGAGATTAATATTTTGACGCACCCCATTTCTTATAAAATAAAAAAAGGTGTACAAAATATCATCGAACATAGGGAGAGAGGCAACGCCGTTGAGGAGGGGTGAGGGGAGAGGCAGCAGTAGGATTTTATATCAGTTTCTGATTTTCAGGGTGTATACAGTAAAATGTTAGACTTATATATCTCTGAATTGAAAAAAAATCCAATAATTTAAATACGAAATGTAAAAGGTTGACGAGGGTTGTAACGTGAAAATTCATTAGAGAGTGGCTTGCGACGTTGTAGACTGGCCTAGCAAAAATGATTAGGTTTTCCTAATCAGTGCAACCTGGCACGAGTTTATTGTGGTGAATTAATTATTCTGAGGTTGTTTTTCGTCAATTTATTAGTTTTGGTGTTACGATCTTGTTAGAACGAACTAAGCTATGATATAACTATAAACGTGAAGTTATACGTATAGTCAGTGTTGGCATACGTGCAGCACCGTTCCTAATCTTCAAAGTTAAACTGCAAATGGCGAAAGGCGTACGTTCGTGTAGTGACCCATTAAATTTGACACCTCCTTCCGTTTTGATTTCTCGAAATATTTGAAGTTATATATGTTTGGAGTGCTATTTATGATATACATTGTCCCGATTTGACAAACTAAATACTAATATACAGATTGGAATTATTGTATGCCAGCTGGAAAGAGCAGATTATAATTAATGTAGCCAAGTATTCTCATTTTTCCCAGCGATCGAGTCTCTCTAATTGCTGCCACGTAATGCCTCTGTAGTCTTGCACAATTAATTTCGATCGCTATGGCCAGCAAATGTTTAATTTTGTCAATCGAACAAATCAAATAGATCGTGTTTTAATCAATTAGCTTTAGGCAGGATGAATCAGGACGACGTGTGTGGGCAACATCGATTTTTACTGCAGCTAGGCAAGCACATGGATGAACGCAGTGAGCCAGTGTGATGAGTCCTCGCCTCCAACACAAAGTCACAACTCGGTCACAACGGACGGAAAAAAGAAGATTCCGGAATGACCCATGGGCGTCTCATGCGCCTTGGCCTTATCTCTCGTACGTTACTTGCTTGGGCCCACATGAGATACTCACAGCCACAGCTGTGCCCAAGTTTGAAAAAAAATGTCACCCCGTAGTTAATGGCTACCAAGTTTTTAATTATAGATAGATAAATAATAATCTGTACAATTTTTTTTAGGGAAACACTGTAGGGGAAGCCCCCACAGTTAATATTAAATTAAAAAAAGGAATACAAATAATTTACAAAATGTTTATCCACTAAGATAAAGCTTGTCTCTTAGAAACTTTTAATCTGTACAACTTTACAGTGAAATTAAAACCATATGGCCTGATCATCATCGGCAATTCGGCGTACGTGTCACGTTTCAAATACGATCAGGCCAGGCGGTGTACTGCTCGCCTCTGATCTCTCTCTCCTTTGCAAAGCGATCGTATCAGCGTTTTGGCTCATGCATGCATGTATACGTTGCAGCGCAGAGTGCGTTCACTACTCGAAAAGCAAAAGGAAAAGGCAGCCAAATTTTGGTCATCTCTCGGATCCCTCATCTCTATAGTCCAAACCGGAGTTAAGTGTGTGGGAGGTATAGTAGTACCTGTGACGCCTGTGTGATTTTAACTGCGATTAAGTTATGTATTATGTGGTTGCTCGGTTTTTGTGATCAGTAACCTAGGAGTACTAACCTGTGAGTAGAAACAGTTTCGTTAATTAGCACATGAATGTACCTACATGCAGCAAAATGGAGTAGTACCCTGGAAGAAGAGCTGCACAGGAGGCGGTCCTGTGTAGGGGAGAGGTTGGTGGTGGACTGGTAGTCAAGCAAATGCATGCACACACCATATCTGCCTCCGATGCGTTGTGCCGTAGCGGTTTCCGCGGGAGGAAGGGGAGGGGACAGCGGCTGGAGGCAGCAGCGTACACCGCGGCGAAAAGCAAAAGGGAGGGATGGGAGCCTGGGAGGTGATCCGATCGGCCAGGGCTGGCACTGGCAAAGTGACAAGTTGTGTGTGTGCGTGTGTGTGAGAGAGAGAGAGGTTGTGACCCAGGCGTGGCGCTGCGTAGTACTCCCTCCATCACATAATATATAAGAATTTTTAAGTTTTTCTTACACTGTTTAACCACTCGTCTTATTTAAAAAATTTATACTAATATAAAAAACGAAAAGTTGTGCTTAAAATACTTTGGATAATAAAATAAGTCAAAAAAATAAATAATAATTTCAAAATTTTTTGAATAAGACGAGTGGTCAAGCAGTGCAAGCAAAAACTCAAAATCTCTTATATTATGGGACGGAGGAAGTACCCAGATGCCGCGCGAGGGCCTTGCCAGCGCCGATCCCGACCCCTGCGACCACTAGGCCGACCGCTGCTGCGCCCAAGATGGAGAAGGCGGCGCCGACCCCAGCTACTCTGCGGAGGAGCCAGAGGACGACTGCTCAGAAGGCCGCTTCTCTAGTGCATGCCGCCACCACTCTTGCGTCTCCGCTAGCCTGCCACCGCTCCGCCCGCCGCGGGAGAGAGGGAGGGAGGAGGGAGAAGGAGGCGATGAGGGAGAAAGGACAGGAGGGAGGAGGGGAGAGAGAGATGTAAGGGAGAGAGAAGGACTCACATGTTAGTGGGTCCCATGATATAATTTTTGAATGACAACTGGATCCATGCATATTTTTTAATTCCAATGTCACCTAAGCGCCACGTCAATACCTAAGTGCCATTGTGCTATTGGTGGTTCATTAAAAATGGATGCCTCCACATTAATTTAAATGGACCTTGACGCTGAGCTATAATGACTCAGCAAATCCATGCCACCTTCGATTAGAGTTTAGCATCAATGAAGTTGGCGCTAAGACGTTATAGGTCAGCGCCAAGGTCCTTAGCGTTGAGTCGACGATCTATTTTTGGTTGAAGTTTTTTGCAAGGACCAGTTTCAAAATAAGTTTTTGAGAAAGATCAATTTGTCCAAAAAAAAAGGGCACATTTGAAGTATTGAACATAGGCTAATAATAAAAAACATACATATTCCGCTTGTAAATTACGAGACGAATTTATTAAGCTTAATTAATTTATCATTAGTAAATGTTTACTGTAACGCCACATTATCAAATCATAGCGTAATTAGGCTCAAAAGATTTGTCTCACAATTTAATTACAAACTATGCAATTGATTTTTTTCGCATTTGATGTGATGGAATTTTTGAAAGTTTGAATGGAACTCAAAACAACCTATGCTGGAAAGTAGGGCTCCCATCGGATGGCCTATTCAGCTAAAGTAAAAGCCAAACTTTAAATTTTCAAACTTAATTTTAACATTGATTTTGAGATATTTTCAACGTAGTTTCTTTTTCAATATCAGCTTTTAAATCATCGAGAACACATATATAAAAATTATATCTATAAATTTACTTTTATTCTCTAATGAGCTAATTACGAAAAAAGCCACATGATGAGATGAGGCCCTAGCTTTCCAATCTCCTCCCTTGTTCAGTCCTGGAGGCCTCGTCGATCCATTAATGAATGGAGGTGGGCCCCATGGGTAGACCTCGTTGATCCATTAATGAATCGAGGTGGGCCCCATGGGCAAGGGAAGTATATGCATCGTTGATCCATTAATGAAAGGTTCAGATTGAAAGCTAAAGCAGAGGATGCCGATCCGTGGGGATAGTATTGGAGGAGTACTAGTAGAAGATCAAAAAAAGTACTTTTGTGCCGTGTGGAAGGCTGGGAAACAGTTCCTGGCATCCTGTCCTGATTCCTGTGCCCTGTTCGACCGGGCCCCACCCCCGCAAACCAAACCTTGTCTTGTCTGCGTCTGGTTCCACCAAGCGCGCGCCTCGCCGGTCGCAGTGAGGTCCTGACGATAAACGAGATTACTCCATCCCCATCTAGCATTTTCTTTAAACCGTTAAACAGTAGTGTGTTTTATAGAAAAAAAATTTCATGCATAAATTATCTTAAAATATTAGATAGTAATAAAACTCAATTAATTATAAGTTATTGGTTTCTGGTTTCCTTATTACTCGTAGAAATCGGATCATGTAATATAGATCAATCTATGTTAGACATCTCCAACGTCGCTACGCCACTCGCATTGGACAAAAGAGAACAAGCGCAACTGATCGATCAATTGACGCCTTCTTGGTCCACACCAACAAATTATTAACCCACGAAAATGTCCGTGGGCTGATTTTGTTGGTGTGAGTCGAGAAGGAACACATCGGTATGATGTATTGGTTCGCCTCCGTCCGATGCCAAACAAGTAGAGTAGCAACGCTGAGCGTCCCTCTGACGATGGCTAGTTTGGATCATGGACTAAATTTTAGTCCCTGTCACACCAGAGATTTAGACACTAATTTAGAGTATAAAACATAAACTAATTACAAAACTAGCTACAAAGATGAAGGCTAATTTGCGAGATGAATCTATTAAGTCTAATTAGTCTATGATTTGATAATATAGTGCTACAGTAAATATATGTTAATCTTAAATTAATTAGACTTAATAGATTCGAATCGCAAATTAGTCTCCATCCGTGTAATTAGTTTGTAAGTAGTCTATGTTTAATACTCTAAATTAGTGTCAAAATATCTTATGTGATAGGTTTAGTCCCTATATCCAAATACCACCATAGATACTCCTACAGTATACCCCTCTACGGTACATGAGTACAGTACAGTATGTACCAGTTGTACATGGCTGCACATAATCAGACTTGAACAAATGCTATTACTGAGCGTTGAGAGAGATTTTTTTTTTCTTCTCATCGTTGCAACTAGTGAAGTGTATGCATTCTGTACTAGTACATCACACTATTACGATTACGAATTTTTACTGATGAAACAAAATTAAAATTGGGCGCATTGCGCATCTTTTTTTTTCTTTTTTCTTTTTTTTTTTTTGCCGTGTGCGTGTGGTACAGCTGGGCTGCGCCTGCGCGTGACAAGCACGCGGCTCGCAGCGGCAAATCCTCCTCTGCTACAGTCTACAGAGAGAGGCTGAAAGGCAAAGCGAACCACGTACTCAGGGCTAATTGCAAGGACAGGGACGGGCCCACTGCAGTGCAAACGGCTCGGAGGTGGTAGTGGAATCCACGGCAACTTCTTTCCCCAATACTCCGTATACGTACTCACGTACAGTACTGTATGCATGTATATACACGCGCGGCGCGCCTGAGGGTATTAGTAGTAGAGTACTGTACGTGGTAGTAGTACAGTATTATACAAGTAGTGCCCAGTGCCCACCACCAGTAGTATACTGTACACGTAGTAGTAGCTGGGGTTGTTGGAGTCGTCGGGTCCAGTTGCAGTGGTACTACAAGTTTCAGAGTCGGGTTCGGGTTGTTTCACGCAGAGCACAACGGATCGATCGGAGGACTATAAAAGCAGATATTCTTCGTCGTCCCCTCTCACCTTCATCCCAAGTCCGCCCAACCCTCCCACCCATCACAACCATTCCCCTCTCCTCAAGAAAAACCCTATCGATGGGTACGCCACATCATCCTACGCTTTGGATGTTCATCGACAGCGTCATGCAGCGGCGTGGCTCGCCGTCGCCACCACCTGCCGCGCAGCTGAGCGGGGGCGTGCGCCGCGGAGGGAGCTCACCGCCGTCGGCGACGGCCTCCGGATGCAAGGGGTCGGGATCCCGATCCGGGGCGAGGCCTTCCCGGCTGTCCCGTGAGGAGGTCGCCGTCCTCTCGTCGCCGAGGCCGAGGCGATCCCGCCCGACAGCTGGGGATGACGCGGACGGCTCCTTCGTCGGGTCGAAGCACCGCGATGTCAGGAGGGCGTACCCCGCCAAAAGGAAGCAGCGCGCCGCGACGTCCTCCTCGTCGTCCTCGTCGTCTCCTCCTACGGCTACGGAGCGGCTCCGCAACCGCGGGCGTCTCGTTCCCTCGAACCGCGTCGACAAAAAGATGCGCCGCTTCGTGGGAACGGTGAACAAGTTCGACGCGCTCCGCCACGACACCGACTCCCACGACGGCGACGACGGCGACGACGACGTCGCGCTTGGCGCGGGGCCGCTCGAAGCCGGCGACATCGCCGCGGCGAGGACTACTCCAAGCCCACCACCATCTCACGCCTTCTCTAAGGCGCCAGGTGCGCGCTCCCTGGAGACTCGCGCCCGATCGCCCACACTGAGTCCGACCGCATCGCCGTACACCCCTGTCTGCTCCAGGGTCTCGCGCTCGCCCGTGCGAGGGCCGGCGACCGCGCCCGCCGGTGTTCGTCACCAGGGGTTCCCAACCCAGTGGCCCACGCCATCTGAATCTTCACCTCGTTCGCATAGTTCGGGCGGCGGCCGTGGCGGAGCAGGCGCAGGCGGCGGCCATGGCGGAGCAGGCGCAGGGGCAGGCGGCGCAGGCGCAGGCGGCGGCCATGCGAGCAGGCGCAGGGGCAGGGCGGCGGCGCGTGGCGGAGCAGGCGCAGGCGCAGGGGGCGGCGCACAAGAACCAGGCGGCGGCGGCGCACGCCGTGTCGTGTATCCGTGGAACGCCCCTGTGCCACAGGCATTCCCACTGGCGAGGTGCTCTATCTGCGGCGCTGTAGCGCTCCGGTATTCGTTTTGTTGTAGCCGCATTCTTTGCGGGACATGCGGCTGCCCATGTGACCCACCCGCCGTCGTCGTCCTACCGCCGCCTGAGTTCTTTGGATCAGTTTATCTCCTAGTGATTCACCAGCCAGTGAGTGGGTTCCCATCGCCTCCGATGATATTCACAGCAGCTTGGAGCCAGGTGGATGTATGGACTCACTGGATTACTTACGCATTCTGCCCGGCGTCGAGGCTTGTGGATGGATCACATTTGGTGCCGGCTAAATTCTACTCTATGAGAATCCAAAACAGATGGATTTCTTCGATGCATGTCTTTGATGGATATTTGCCTAGGAGCATGATTAGGGGTTGATGGTCTGGGTTCCTGACTTCCTGCTGGTTTACTCTAGTAATAGTACTTAGTTTTCTCTTCCTGTAATCTGTAATATGTAATGTGAAAACTTATTATCTACTAATTAAGAGCTTGAGCACATGGAATTGCATTGTGTTGGTTTCTGCACAATTGCTGTGTCTTCTTGCACATTTGTAATGTGAACACTTATTATCTCAAAAAAAATTGCATTGTGTTAGTTTCTGCATTTCTGATAGTATTATTCTCCACCACAATGCTAGCGTGAGATGCTGCAGAAATTGAGCGTCCGTGTGTTGCATGATGAAGACCTTGCTTCTCCTTTTTCCTCCGTGATAATTAAGAAAAAAAGAAAGCTGCCGCAGCAGCAGCATGGTTGCCTGGATTTTTTTTAAGTACCTCAAAATGAATGTGAGACGTCCATTTGATTCGATCTAATGGATTAGATTCAATCCTACTACACCTGGTAGTAGATGTAGTATAATTCGTGGAGGGGTAACGTTGGAAATGTAATAGATGGCATTGTGATGAATTTGCAATTGGCTTAGGGGTAAGTTCGTAATCTAGTCCAGGGGTCAATATGCACAATCGGTTCACAACTGCAGCACGCGGGGATGGCGAGGAGAGTCGTTCTGTCGATAAATGAGATGCGAGAGGGAGAACGGAGGCGAGGCGAGATGCTGCAGACATGCAGTGCTGCTGTGCGCGACGGAGGCTGCCGCACTTCACGCGTTTGGCAGTGCCGTCAATTTGATACTGATGATGAGATCCTGTCAAAGGACTCTGCTAGTACTCTCGCAAAAAAAAAAAAAAGGACTCTGCTAGTACACCTGTTTCAACCGTAGCGTCAAGGTTTAGCAACACCTAATTGAAGTGGGATGATCCATATCAGAATCTAAGACAAGGCCGGAAGGTGATCAAACCGATGAAGGGTTCAAGACCGTCGTAGCCATGCTGATGTTGGTCAATTTCTTGTCAATTGTTGTTTTTGTCGGTCAAATTGCAGATTGAAATAGCTGATTAAGAAGACACTAACACAGTTTTAGCTCATATCTGATTGTAGTTATTTTTGTCAGTCAAATTGTAGATTCGGATAGCTGATTAGAATGACGCTAATAGAGTGAGAGTGTGCTTGCAACCGCGAGTCGTTGAGCTTTCTTTTTTAGCCTTATTTCAGTTCAGTCTAGAACTCAGTACTTAGTCCGTCAACTCAGTTCTGCTGCAGATAAACGAGCTTCGGTCTTAGCTCATTTGCCTGATGCTAATGCGAAAATGACTAAATTATACATCATCAGCTAAACATCAGTGATTCAGTAATTAGTTTTGCAGTATAGCAATTGAGTGATTCAAGAACACATTTCGACAAAGCGACCTTCCCTAGAGCAGGCCGGTACACCATCATATCCCAAGAATGAAGCGGTGCTGCGGTGCACAGGGCCACAGGGGGTGGAGGGATGGCGCCGTCGTACGTGGCCGTGGGTTCACGCGACTACGCAAGGAGGGGCGGCGGGTGGCGGCCGCGCATTGAGGTGAGGGGCGGCGCCGCCGTGGCAGTGGGTTCGCGCGAAAAGAACGGGAGGCCTCGCGAAAGGCGAAGGCAGACGTCGGGCGCGCGAGGACGGGCTGCGGCCGTCGTGCGCAACGAACGGGAACGAGCGAATCACTAGCCTTCGTGGAAGCACCTGAAATAACGAAAATACCCTTCCACGGTGTAGAAGTAAAATTCTTAAGTACCCATCAGGATCAATGGTTAGATTTGGTTCCTACTACACTACTACCAGCTCAAGTAGAGGGTACTGTAAAATAAAATGACCCCTTGTTTGGGCTTTGCTAAAAGAATAGTACCACACCCTCTCTACATGCCAATGTAGGGGATGTTTGGATGGTCACATAGACTAATTATAAACTCATTCTATAATCTAGACTAATTCGTAAGACAAATCTATTTTGAACCTAATTAATCCATGATTAAGCTATGTGATATTACAGTAAACATTTACAATTAATTTTATTGTTAGACTATATTTAATATTTTAAATTAGTGTCTAAACATCTGATCTGATATTTACTAAAGTTTGATCCCTGTATATCCAAACACCACCGCAATGCATGCATGTTTGTTCAGTGTTCACAATCCCAGTAGCATTTTTTTTTGTCTTCTTCTTGTGTCGTTGCTACCTTCCTTTTTCATCTCAGAGAGAGAGAGAGAGAGACTATTTGGATGTTTGACTGCATGTGCATCATTATCTGCTGCACGTACTGTACGCGATGCAGCCGGTGCTCCAAGGCGCCCTCGACGCTCTCGTCGAAGGTTGACGTCGAGAGGGAGATGGTTGCCGTCGCATCGATCGTGCGCCATGAGCACGAC
Source organism: Oryza longistaminata (assembly GCA_009805545.1). NCBI lineage: Eukaryota > Viridiplantae > Streptophyta > Magnoliopsida > Poales > Poaceae > Oryza > Oryza longistaminata. The sequence goes on along the minus strand of CM020179.1, from coordinate 24,067,303 downwards.
GTGCATGTGGATCATGGCTACTATATATACAAACTTTATACGTATCGTATATAAAGTTTGTACATATATACGTACGTATACAAACTTTGTATGCGTATGTACGCATATAAACTTTGCATACGTGTGTATATAAAGTTTGCATATATACGTATATAAAATTTGTATACGTGTATATATTACGTGGAGGGTCATTAAACTTCTTTAAGTGTGTCATGTAGGTCACTCTATTTTCAAAATGAACATTTGAGTTACTAATGTGAGATAAGTGAGTCATTTACCCATCTAACTATCCACACGAGTATACTCTGTACAAATTTCATGCCATGTAGGATTGAAAAAAAATGCCCTGAGTGTGTTTGAAAAGCCATTTTATACTCTTCTCGCTCGGCTATCATGATTTGGTTGTACCAAGACCTTAGGTCCAGCTTGGTAAACCATTATGATCCAGCTAATTTGTCCAATAATTTGTCAATGACAGGTATAGGGTATTTTGTTTTGATAGTAAACTTTTAACTTTTCTATCACATCGTTTCAATTTTTTCAAACTTCTAATTTTGACGTGGAACTAAACATAGCTTAATAGTAGTATTGTTAAAAATAAAATACCAATATTGTGAGGGTTCCACTCGATGTCAACAAGAACACAAAGCAAATCACAAGAATACACAAACCTATAGGTAACTTAGATATTACTAGGTGCTTTAAGATATTTAATTAATATTACGCTTCAATCCGAATTGAGTCCCCACCGTAACTTACCACCGAGTTGCCATATGATGATCAGTTGCCTGAGCTCTCAGATTCTATTTCGATGGGAAAGTATATTCATCCTGGAGGGAATATCCCCTCGGTTCATGCATGTCATCTATGTTAAATATGTGATCTAAATTTTAGGCTTACAATATATTCGAATTAGTTTCCTACTACGACTCTAAGTCTTTATCCACTAGGACTCTTAGATTTCTAATGTATCCTCTGCGTTTGTATCAACTCCTTTATAGTAATCATTGCCGATCAGCGTCTGTATTTTTTCCCGCAAGGATTTTTCATGTAAAATTTATGTCTCCGTTGTGCATCTAATCCTATTTTTTCCCGAAGGATTTTTCATGTAAAATTTGTGTCTCTGTTGTGCATCTAATTTCATAACAAGTAGTGTATCTGAGCCTTTGAGATCCATCTATCAATCCCGGCCACCGGCGTGATTCCACGATCGAAGAAATCGATCTCATCTGATCGGCGGCAGCAGGCGCGTGTTCGTCGCGCCGTCTCGTCAATTCCGAATTTCCGAGTCATCGCCGTCCTCCTGACCGCGCGACCGCGTGAGAAAACGCTGGAGCAGCAGCGCACGTCACGAAGGAAAAAGCAGCAGCCGATGCACAGCCATCGCAGAAGGAGGAGCGCAAGAAAAGTAGGAGAAAAGCAGGAGGCCATCTATCGCGCACGGTTCCCAGGAAGATTAGGTCAGGAAGCCCACCGTTCCTGCCCTGTTCATGCGAATTACTACCTCCGTCCAAAAAATAAGTGCAGCCATAGATATACGTGCTCAGCGTTTTAACCATCCGTCTTATTTGAAAAATTTATAAAAAATATTAAAAAAATTAGTCACACATAAAATATTATTCATATTTTATCATCTAATAACAATAAAAATACTAATCATAATCCTTTTTCAAATAAGACGAACGGTCAAACGTTAGACATGAACAGTGCTAAAACTACACTTATTTTGGGACGGAGGGAGTAAATTTCACGTTGGTTTTTGCTTCGTGCACACGAAGTTCTACCGGGAAATCAAGTCCTGTGCATTGCTTGCTATGGTTCTATTTGGTGAATCGCCCACACGCCAGTTTACCAGGAGATTTTATCCGGAGATCCAAATACTTCTTTTTATGCATCTAGAGTGTTTCACGTTTCTGCTAGGGTTCCACAATTTATACCAGCAGATTCAGGATTTTATTTCCAAGGCGAGTTTAAAGGTTGATCTACCGCTCCTGAATTGAGATGCAATATACTCATTATGGCAAGTGAAGATGCAAGTTGGTGCATATATTGAGGACGAAAAGGAAGTGTTGTCGTGCACTAGTCTATCAGTTGCGCATACATATTTCAGGACACAAGCGAAGTCATCGAGAGGGAGCCTGAAGGGTCCTGTCCAGATCACGTGGAGGATTACATAAATTCATGCCAGCAGATTCAGGATTTTATTCCCATGGCGAGTTTGAAGTTTGTACATCGATTTCGCGTCTCTGCTGGGTTCCACAATGTCATACCAGCAGATTCAGGATTTATTCCCAATGGCGAGTTTGAAGTATGGTGTACCTCTTCTGGATCAAGGGTGTTATGGATTATAGTCCAAGTGACTATTTGGCGCACATTTATTTTATCATTACGAGGTTGTTTGGAGATTGAAGATTTTTATGCTATAAGGGAAATTCGTCTCAAGATGAAGATTGTTAAATATGTGATCCGAATTTTGGGCCCACAATATATTCGGATTAGTTTCCTAGTATGACTAGTCTTTATCCACTAGGACTTCTAGATTTCTTATATATATCTCTTGTAAGCCGCACGGGGAGGGTGCGACAGCCCAATGTATCCACTGCGTTTGTAATCAACTCCTCTATAGTGATCATTGCCGGTCGGCGCCCGTGGTTTCGCTGACGTGGCGCTGATGTGGTGGTATTGACCGGGTCTCCTTTACACGTGGCGTTTAGGTGGCATTTAGAATTAAAAATATGAGAGAATCCACTCAGTGCCACTGAGTTTTGCCCACTTCTACAATATACCCCTGACTTTGTCAAGTTGAACAATATGCCATTGGGTTTTCTTTAACCTTCACTGCGTGCCATCACAGCACAGTTAGCATCTGTTAGCGATGTAAAAAGACCTATTTGCCCCTAACTCATTATATCTGTTAGCCATCTTTATTCCCATTTTCAAAGAAATTCATCGCGTATGCATTTTCATATATACATCGGTGCTCATATATTAAACCTAATCTGAGTAGCAGTGCTTCCAAAAACGAATGGATTCGCAGAAACTAGTATCGGTAAAAATGTAAATACACGCCTCTACCACCTGCTAATCTCAACTCAACGGATGGATTCACAGAAATGGAGATGGATCAACGCCTCTACAAAGCTCGATCAGACCTTGAGCTTGAAGCTGTAGTTGTTGGAGCGGATTCGGATCCGCCTGCCGGCGACGAGGTTGTCGACGACGAGGTTGCAGGTCGCCTTCCCGGTCATCTTCCACAGCTTGATGGCGCCGAACTTGATGCGGATCGGCACGCGCGCCCA
>CM020179.1:24030327-24063988 GCA_009805545.1 Oryza longistaminata | reverse complement strand
CGTCCCGATGCCGGCCGCCGGGTGGTGCGGGTGGTGGTGGTGCGAGAGGAACGGCGAGCGGCGCGACATGGACTCCAGCTCGCCGCTTCAGCTCTAGCCCACCACCACCGTCGCTCCAGCTAGCTCTCGCCGCCGCCGCTCGCTACCCGCGGACGGCCGTAGGGGAGAGGGAGAAAGAAAGAGAGAAGGGAGGGGAGGAAGAAGAAAGGGAGAAGATGGCATGTGGGGCCCACATGTCAGTGGGCCTCATAATTGTGTGTGTGAATGACAAACGGGTCCCACGTATAGCTTTTTAATTGAAATGCCACGTCAGCCCACAGACTAGGTCAATACCTCCACGTCAGCGAAACCACCCTCCAAAACGGCCGAGGGAGTCAAATTGCACCGGTTTTCTTAGTTTGGGGGTCAAGATATCCAGTTTTGTGGTTTAGGGTCACGGATTAGATTTGAATCACTTTTGAGGGTCACCAAGTGAACTTATTCCTATTAGTTTACATGGATGAGAATTACACGGTCCATTGAGGCCCATGATACTGTGGATTAGGTTCGATGGGCCTTGAGGATCGGCGTCCCTCCAGTAATCCAGCGAATGGTTCAAAATTATGTAACGAAATTTCCGAAATTTCGATCATATCGGACCCCTTGATATGATATTATTTCGGCCGAAGTTTTAAATTTATATTATTTTTGTTGTGAATTTGGTAATATTTTGTTCAAATGTAACTAAAATTTATTTAAAATTTTGGAAATTTTGAACCAAAATTCGGTATATTGCCACCGTCCGGTAGAAACTTTCAAACCGAAAGAGTAGGGCCTGTTTGGTTGTTGTCCCCGTGTTCCTGCAGTGGCCTGACCTGATAGCTAGCCGCTTTGATTAGCCTGACTCAGAGCATCTCCAACAGCCTCTCTAAATTAGACTCTCCAAACACCCATATAGCCAACTCTCTAATTGATTTGTCAAGCCAAACTCATTCCTCACTCCAACAGCCTCTCCATCTACCCTCTCTATTATGAGTCTATGACATTGGGACCCACACGTCAGCCTCTACTACACCTCCTTCCACCTCTTTCTCTCCCTTTTCCTCTTTCTCCCCCTCTTCCTCTTCTATTGCCATTCTTGAGTGACGCCGACGATGGAAGGGCTACGGGCGGCCACATCGGATGCGGCCAGCCCCCCGGGGACAGCCGCGGTGGATGAGGCCGGGCGCGGGGCGGCCGCGGCGGATGCGGCGGCGCCGGATGAGGCCGAGTGCGGGGGCGGCCGCGACGGATGCGGCTGGGCTGGCGGGGGCAGAGGTGGCGGCGCCAGATGTGGATGGGAGGTTTTCGGAGCCCCTCCTCCCAGGCGCCGACGAGCTCCTCGTGGTGGCCGACGTCGTCCTTGCGTCCCAGCGCCTGCTCGTGGTGTCCGACAAGCTCCTCGTAGAAGGAGGAGAAAGCGCGAGTAGATGGAGCACTGGGAAGAAGGATAGCCAGCCTGGAGGCTAGCCAAATTTGGCTAGTGGATGAGCTCGGATGGAGAGACAGTTCGCTTGGAGAGTTAATGGAGAGTCTGTTGGAGTAGTGTTTTTAGTTCATTTGCTAAATTTTTAGCTTGGAGAGCTGAGTAGAGAGGCTGTTGGAGTTGCTCTCAAGCGATGAAATTCCAACGCCCGTCTCTCATGCAAGTGATAAGCTACTAGTAGCAAGATTAAGGTGATGTGAAATCTATGGTCCCACTATTAATTACATTCTTTTTCTTGCTTTTCTTTTCTTTCTTCCCACCGATTGATCATGTTTGTTGAGTTAATACTATCTGTTAATATTGTCTGTTAAAAGTAATTATTACAGTATGACATTGCATTATTCTTCTCAGGCACATGGTTCAAACCAAACAACTCATCTCACAGGCTGCTTGGTCAGGCAAATGTCTTCAAACTTTCAGCGTAGCTTCGTGTATGAGTTTTCATCATGTCACCAACCAAACAGGCCAAACCTGGACACCTGGTCCACGCCTTCCTCTGGTTCCTTGGCGCTGTTGTCGGGACGAGAGCTACAGCCTACGCCCTACAGCGCCCTCCTCCGGTTCAGCCAGTACTTCCACCGCAACAGCTTCTTCTTCTTCCTATGGATCATCCTTGTCAGGTGGTGACGACCTGACAGCACACTGATCACGGCTAACCCGCACAGCAGCGCCCGAGTAAACGAACCCGCCAAACCCCGGCGGCACGGCCACGCCGCGCCACCGCGCCGCGCCGCCGGCGTCCTCCATCACCCACGCGCGTACTGCTTGCCGTCCTCCACCTTGCCGAACACGAACACGAACATGGCGGCGCCGTCGCCGTCGCCCGCGCCGACCGCCTTCACGCACGCCTTCATGCCCGGCGGCCCGTCCGCCACGTCCCTCACCGCGCCCCGTCCCACTCCCGCACGCCGCCCTTCCCGCCGCCGACGGCCCACACCTTGCCGCCGACCGCGGCAAGGCACGTCTCCGCGGTGTTCGGCGCCATGTCTCCCTCGCTGGACCAGGCGGTTGCGTCGCCGGTTGTGGTGGTGGTGTAGCGCTCGGCGGTCTTCTTGAACGCGCCCTGGGCGTCGGTCGGGTAGCCGCTGGCGGCGAGCACGCGGCCCGGGTTTGCGACGAGCTGCGGCTCGTCGCGCTCCTCGGACATGTCCGGGAGCGCGCGCCATGCGTCGGAGGCGACGTCGTACGCGTAGGCGGAGCGGAGCGCGTTCTTGGACTCGTCGTGGCCGCCGGCGACGTAGACGACGCCGCCGCTCCGGTGCAGCCGAAGAAGCCCCGGAGTCCGGCACGCCGCGCGCGCCGCCACACACCGGCGGGGACGTCCAGCACGCGGACGTCGCGTGTCAGGCATAGCGCGGCCGGCTCCCACCGCCGACGACGGCGACGTGCCGTCCGTCCCCGGCCGCCGCGCACCGCGCGAAGAACGGCACGCCCCCGCCCCACGCTCCTCCTCTCCCCCTCCCGCGCCCTCCACGCGCCGCCACTCGCCCGTGGTGAGGTTCGCCGCGGCCAGCGCGCACTCCGTCGCCGCCGACGGCCCCTTCCCGTCGTCACCGCCGCGCGCTGGCGTGGCCTGGACGAGGAACACGACGTCCTCGGCCGCCCCGGCCGCCTCCGGCGGCGGCGGAACGCCTCCGACGCGGCCCGCGCGCCACCCGCGGCACACGCGGCGCACCGCCCGGTGCGGACGGCTTCGGCACGCGCGCCAGGCACTCCATGGCCACGTCGTCCGGCAACCCCGGGATGAGCTCCGCCGCCTCCGGCTCCACCAACGCCGCCCCGAGGAGCGCGCCGTCGCGCTCGATGGCGCCGCCCATGGCGAGCAGAGCAAGCAGCAGTGTGGCGTGTCTTTGCTTTGTGACGTGGAAAGTGGAAGAGAGGGTGTTTGTGTGTGTGGCTCAGTGAAGGAAGGAGGGCTTAGGAGGGTTTAAGTAGAGGGAGAGTGAGTGTGAGGACAAATTTGAGCTATGATTTCTCTCTCTCTTTTTTTAAAGTGTGCTGAAAATTAGATAATATGACGTCCGTAAAAAGAAATTCACTTTTATATATGAATCTGGACATAAAAATGGACCTTACTTTTTTTTAACTACTTTGTCTAGATTTTTGTATCGAAGTGAAGTCTTTTTTTAAGATGGAGGTAGTGGTATTTTAGAAGGATATAGTGAAAGCGAAAAAAAATACAGTTGTACACGTAGTGGAGGAAGATATTCTTGTATATGGTGGACTATAAAGGTATAAGTTTGGTAAATTTGATCAGTGATATTTTCGTATAGGAGTGGGGTAATAGAGAAGATTATTGAAGCACAGTAAGTGAAAAATAATAATATTGCTTATCATAAGTCTCTCCTTACATATAACTGATCTTAAACTAGGGAAGCCAAATTATGATAATGGACTCCGTTCCATTTATCATCGAATTTGATGGATTCTCCCTCAAGGAGTGTAATGGCCGCACCTACATTATGGTCACTAACATCTTAACCATCTGAAGTTAACCTCTCTTCGGTTTGTACATTAGGCATGGATAAATTGTGTGCCTTATGATAGAAGCTGAAAATAAAAACCATTTATATTATTTAAAGTTGTACATTAGGGGTATTGTTAATGGTTTATTAGTATGGCGTATACATTAGATCATGTTTAGCCAAAAACAAAAATTAATTTTCTTTGTGGAGCGTACACATCCATAAATTTTCTCTCGCCCTACTTATAGATCAATTCTATATATTGAGTGCAAACAAATTTTAGCCTTTGTATGAACTTGGTAAGCATACAACCGATAGGAAATATAATTCAACCACTGAATTACTAAAAAAAAAATCTTGAAGCCTAAATCCGACGACACAGGTAGACTTGACAAGAATCATAAAATATATTTACAAGAGCAATTTCCAGCGATAGTGATGATTTATCACTACATATCGTACATATATATGGTAAGATTTTTGACAAATAATGCATGGAGCTAGCATAAAGAGCTGTTAATTAAAGATGTGGTATCGATCATGCATGTGCACATAGACATGTGTATCGATGTTTCATTTCGTGTTTGAAGAAAATTAAAGCCACTATAGAAGTAAATCTATTTTTCACAACAAAAAAATTTGTTGCATTAAACCAAAATTCATTGCAACGGACACTAATTGCAAACAAAATAAAAATGTGTTGCCAACCGTTATAACAAGTGCCATGGTAATAGTATATTGCAACGAATTTTAAACTATTACATTGGTTTGTGCTATTGCAACAATTTTTTTTTCATTTATTGCCATAGTATGTGGCTTTGATATGTGTAAATATTACCACAAAATATCTGAATAATGTATGAACCGAAAGATGCATGTAAAAAAAGAAAGAAAATGACTTGAAATCTACCCTCTAACCTTTGTAATGCCATATGCAAAGTTGGATGCTCTTCTGATCCTTGATGTGAAAAGGATATTACATCTTGCCGATCATAATCCAATGTATACTTTGCCTGCAACCAGTCAAGAGGTTACCCACTTACTCTTTTTCTCAATGACGAAAACATGTTTTAAAATATATAGCATGGTCTTACACAGATTTTGATCGCTGCTCTCTATTTCTGAAATACTTTCAAATCTCAACAAAATTACAGTATTATAAAAAAAACATTTGAGACAAATCTACGTGCGTAGTACATACTTTTCATGCATCCAATCTAAATATAACATATATTGTTGTTTTGAAGCTTAAAAAGATTGACTTGGAACATATCTAATATTTCTGAACGCTAGAAGTTATTGTATTTTAGGAATACTATATATATCACCTTTTAATTATTGCCATCAACCCTCAATCATAGAATCTTTTGGGGAAATGAAAAGTGATTCTCCTATAAACTTGAGGTCACACCAGAAAAACTAAAGATTAGACTCTATTATTCTACAAATGCATATGTACCATTGTCCCACTCCCACCACTACATAGCATGTTGGTGTGTATGTGATTTTGTATGTGATTACGAAAGGGAATGTAGCCTAGTGGTTACAGTGACCTGAGTAGTGCTCCAAGGTCCTGAGTTCAAATCTCCTATGGAGCGAATTTCAGATTGGGTTGTTTGCGGGGCTAAGTTCCCTATCTCAATGGCCGTATATATCCGGTTGGATATAGAGGCCGGGTAGAAAATACCCTTCCCTAAAAAAAAATGTGATTTTGTGGGCGCGCCAATATATATATGCCACAGAGCTAAGCATGCATGCAGCGTGAACTGAAGAGATGCGTTTCCCCGACCAAAAAAAGAAAAACAGAGAGGAGGAGATGATTCTCTAGAGAGGAAAAAAAAAAGAAAAAAAAAAGAATGACCTTCTAGAAGGTGGTGAGTTGCACCGAGGGCCCACCAGCAGAAAGGTGCATGCAGCTTAGTGTTTTCCCTTTTCTTTTCAGTTTTCACTCTGCTGTGTCCCTGTGTCTTTTCGTTCTTTTCCCCCCGAAAGGCTATCAATGTGTGCTTTTTTTTTTTTTTTGCCTTGGTCATTCCAAAAAAGAAAAAGGAAAAAAAATGATTTGCCTTGATAAGGACTAGCTAATTGGGAGTATGGGAAAATACATACTACTCATCAAGATTGCTATGATATTTTCATACTCTCTGTGTTCTGTGTTTTGCATACACGGTTATAGTATGGCAATGTGGCATTTGGTTGAGGAGAAAAGCTGTGGTAGATAATTAGGCCCTGAAAATTACAGCTGACATCATCTAAACGGTTCAATCTTCTCAGGCTCAGCAGCAGCTAAGCAACACACCGTCATCTTGCAGATATTTCTCATTCTATGTGCCTATTCACTTTGATACCATTTTCAACCATACCAAATTTTTTTTGGTAAAGTTGTCAAAAAAATATCTACGTTTAGTTTGTTGTCAATATATAAAAAGTCCCACTAAAATTTAGCAATATTGTCATCCTGCCAAACTTTTGGTAAGATGGTAAAACTTGGTAAGATTTATTTTAGCTACAATTTGAACAGTCTTTATATATACTTGCAGATATTTTCAGTGTTTAATAACGTCTACAGTTATAAGCACATATATTTTCTTAGGCTTAAAATTTTTTTGATCCGTCACTATACTTAAGTGCAATCTTAGCTAGCATCCTCTCTCTCAAAGCTAGAGAGAGGTCGGCAGCAGCAACAGATCTAGTACAAAAATATCAGCAGAGCAGAGGAGTACAAAACCAATGTGTTGCACGAAAGTTGTTCACTTTTTGATCGCATATCATGGAGTATCGATCACCTTTTGTGTTTGCGCCTTTTTGAAAATACAAAACCGATCGATCGAGTATTACTAAGTAGTAAGGAACCAATTCATGCAATCAATCCGATATTTCCGATCGAGATCGATCGAGGAGGGCCGGATTTGGTTTTGGCGGCTGCGAATTTCGAGATGATGCGGAGGGGGCAACAGTGGTACTGGTACAAAAGGCGTGTCTCCGGTGTCTGGCACTTGAACGTGTCTAACCTTCTAGAAGATAACCCATTCATCATTTAGGAATCGGTGCGCTCGGATTTCGGAAGGAGTGGTAACTTCTCCTTCACGCACAGAAAACAATATTAACATATAATTAATTAAGTATTAGTTCAAAATATAAATTTTAAAAATAAATTATTAAAAATATACCATTTAGCAGTTTGAAAAAATACGCGCGAAAAACGTCGAGTAGAAGTTAGAAAAGGGTAAATATTGAACATACCCTAGCCTAACATGAGCATGCAATGAATCCCATCCCCTCTTTTTGTGTTTGCTTCTCTTAGAAAAGAAGAGTTGCGTCATATATTTATCATATATTTGGTTAGATGGAGATCGATGGCCCATATCTAATTGCATAATTCATCTATTTCTTGTCGGCGGACCCCTCTAAACTTTGGGTCAAGCTAGATCTGACATTGCCTATTACCTTACACGTGTTAAATTTGAAAGAAAAACAAAGATGACATATATGCAAACTAGCATGCTCCACCCATTAAGATATAACCCCAACCGTCAGAATTACACGTAAGGCACTAAATACCTTACGTCTCCGCTGACATTTGCTAGTTGAAAAAAAGTGGTCACCACCAAGAAACACCCTAAGTCACCTAGCTTGATGACGCCTCTGGCTCCGTCACTGCTATATATGCATGGTGTCAGTTAAAATAGACAAATTAGGCAGTCATGCATTACATATATATATCCCAAAAGCCACAAGGTGTCACATGTAATTCCAATGTTTGTTCTAGCTAGCAGGGATGAGAATACTAGCGTGTAGCATGCTCAGGGCCGGTCCTGATGTTCTGGTGGTTAGGGCGAACTAAAAAAATGGAGACCCTTAATATTATATCTTCTAGATAATAACTAAACATTTGAAGTGCATCCAAAAGCAATATTTATTATGTAAAACATTATAAATGTTGTCTTAAAATTTTCTTCAAATATTCCTACAGATGAAGTAATTGATTATAGTATCAATATTAATCTCATCTAGCAATTTTATTTTACAAAAATATCTAGCAATTTCTTCTCAATACATGAAGTTGCCCTACCGTTTATCCATTTAATTTTTCGATGAAGTTGCCAGTGGCAGCAGAAAGTGTAGTGTGACGGCCTCGTCATGATAGAGGTGTAGCATATGAGTTATAACATGGTTAATTATAGACAAAATTTTTTTTGTTAGACCTTTTAATGGATGGAACAATATTTTGTACATGTAAGAGGTTTTTGTAAACAGATCGAATTCTATTGGCATAGAAAACTCACATGGAATTATAAATTGCAATTCTAAAGATTTTCTAGTCAAATAATAGGTAATGTGATTTGACACTATTTTGAATAGGAAACATGGCACTGCGAAAAACACACTGACAGAAAGAGAGCGGTCGTCATTATATTGATTTTTGTCATATGCAGCTAGTCTAGAATCAATGGAGATCGCCCTCAATTTTAAACACCCTCTTATACGTGGTGAAGACGAAACCTATCTAAAGAAATCACGACTTGACAAGGGTATATATGCATTATGCGTACAAGTGTATGATTTTACCCACTAGAATTCAACCCCAATTAATCTTCACCGGTTCCACCTTTTACACATAATCTTGCAAGTAGTGTCTCAGTGGCTACTACTCCTTCCTTTCCAAACTGATCATCATATAAGTTTATGCACTAAGATCAAGGATAATTTAAATTACATCAATTAAGACATCATGTACATATTCTCCCACAACGCATATATCGATTAAAACACCATGCCAATTACACCTTAGCACTCACACATTCTTACATGCTGCATTAATTGTATTATGAAGAAATTCGTGTCCATGCGGTTATTTAATGATCAATTTGAGAAATTTTGAATTCCATTATATGACGATTAATTTGGGAAGGATGGAGTAGCAAAAGCTACACGCATTTAATTCTTCCGAAGACTCCCCACGAAAAAAAAAATTCCCCTAAAAAAAATTCTTCTAAAGACCACATTTGAATCTGAGTGCATATAGAACCATAGACAATCGGTTGTGCTAGCTATTACTCGTCAGAAGATAAACACTGAATCTTTTTATTTCTTGCGGGCATAAAAATAAATATAAATCTGAGCCTTGAAGCACGAAGAGAAACAAATGCATTGCCTTCACGTATGGAGGCAAAGATGCCCAATTGCCCCATCATTCACGGAAACAGGTCAATGACAGCGAAACGGAGAGTCAAGATCCTCGAGACTTCAAAGAGATGTCTTCTAGTACTAATATATCACCATGGACTTGACTCGAAGAGCATCATTGCCAGCACGCACTACTGCATTATACATGTATCCTGCATTCTCTAGCAGGTAAGTACTACATATCGTGTAAGGGTATACTCCGTTTCAAAATATTAAATAAATTCTAAAACTGAAAATGGACATTATTAAAAAAGGATAAAATATGAAGAAGAGATTGTAATTGGTTGAGAAAAATAAAACTGATAGAAAAATTAAATGGAGAATAGATATATGGATGGTTGAGACGTGGGATTAGGGCATTAGTTTCCATCCTATTCACAACTTTCCATCACATCATATCACATCAAAAACTTTCCTACACAAATAAATTTTTAACTTTTTTTCTAAACTCCCAACTTTCTTCAAACTTCCAACTGAAAAGAACTAAACACATCTTAGGTGAAGAAATAATTGTATTGTAAAATAATATTTAAATAATTAGAAATAGTTTATTTTTAGACTGAGGGGATCGCAGATTCGCAGATGTCTATGGTGTTGGTGCCGAGGACATGGAGTCAAATTAATTGTGTTAAGATTGTCTATGGTGTAGGTGAAGATTGTGTTAAGGTTAATGTTTGCAGTGTTATAATTGCAAATCCCCCCACGGAGACACACATAAGTTAAAGAAAACGTTCAGATTAGATAGGAGTAGCAACTAGGCCGAGATGGATGGCATAGCCCATCGTACACGACGCCCCGGTAGATGAAGACGCTTGAAAGAAAACGTCAGTTCAGGCTCGCTCTTTTATAAGTTACTATTTTTTTTCCTTGAGAATTACACACTACAACGCAAAACAGACACTCTTCCCTATAAACGCACGCACGTAAACCCTACCCCTATGAGCATCTTCGAAGACTGGGCTGGTAAATCCTTAAGATTGACGAAGTCACCACAGGCGTCTCGCTGTCGACAGGTACATCACCTACCACTGAAAGCATAACGCCTCGCTGTCGACGGGTACGCCACCTACCATTGAAAGCATAACGCCCGAACCCGACCATGACCTCAGGTGCTACTGAGGCTCTTGTAACCACTAGGCTACAGTCCCTTTCGAGTAAGATATATTTTTTTAAATTGCTAAATGATATGTTCTGTAAAAATTAAATTTGTATTATAAAAACTCGGACAATCATGTGTGAAACATCCACCTTCTTTTCAGTCATGGAAGTCTCTTTTTGTAAATGAAGTTCTTCTGCATCTCTGCAGAATGAAGGATCCACTCAAGCAATCTGTAGCTGATTGGTTACAAACTTTATATGTTTTGGTTTCCCTTTTCTTGTAACCTTTTGTAAATATTTTTCTTAATAAAAGAAAATTACCCTGCTGGGCAAACTGGCAGTAATTCCAGTAAAAAAAAAACTCGGACAATTATGTATTGATTGCTATTTTATTTTACGTGCTTTTACTTAATCGTTGTCTTCGGCCTAAATTAAGCTGGTTGTACGTAGTAGCAGTTCGATACTCCAATTTGATACATTATTCATTGACTTGACTAAGAAGCGTGGCGTTAACCGAGAGAGACGCGGTCGCCGCTGCCGTGAGCACCGGTGCCGGCGGTTCGTCGCATGGCCATATAATAAGCGTACGTGTCTTATGATAGTATATGACGTAGAGTAGGTCTAGTTTTTGCTTGACTCTTTTGGAAGAACGGCCGGAGACCGCCTTGACCACCTTGAGCCTTGAGGTCGTACTATTGGAGTAGCCACTACCACGTCGGACCGTCGGTACGACCACACTATAAGTCTTGATGCATCCAAGATTTAAATGAAGATATTATCTTCTCTTTTTTTTGTTGTTGAGCAAGATTAAATTGTCGACCGATATCCGAGTATCCATTTTAATACTCTGTTTTAGAGCAAGATTAAATTAATGCAGTTTGAATTAACTTTTCTCTGTCTTGGTGATAAAAAATAATACGTCTAAGGGTGTGTAAGAGGGTGAACTCCTCTAGCGGGGGACTGTGAGGCCCCCCGGAGGCAGCAAGTGAAAGTTGAGGAGTTGGAAGGATGGAAGTATACAGCGATGTCGCGGGGGTCAGGGCCCTCGATGAAGATGAGACAAAAAAGAGTTTATACAGATTTGGGCCGCTAAGAAGCGTAATACCCTACTCCTGTGTATGATGATTTTTCTGAGCTTACAAAGTCTCTGAATCCCTGGTGTACAAGCTAGAGCTTAGCCTTCGACTCCAGATCCCCCCTCCTCGCTAGACATGTACCTCCTTCTATACCTCAAGGGGTTATCAAATGGGCCCAAAGGTCTATTTAGGGAAGAGGGAAAATATTCTCTACATTAAATATGTGTCTTGTGCCTTAACCCGGAAGTCATCTGCACGTCGGCTGCTGTGCGGGGCCTATCAAATCATGTCGGCTGACACGGGGGACGCCCCTGCCACTCACCATTTAATAGAGGAGGACTTGGGGGCATGCATGCACCAGGAACACAATCTCGGGGCATGTCCGGAGCGGTCAAGCCGACTCCAGACTGGTCGAGAGGCCCAAAGCCTCTCATCATTACGATGGGACGGGGCATACCTGCCACACGCCGCCTGACTAGAGATGGCAACGGGTATGGACCCGACGGGTTTCCACTCCCCGTACCCACACCCATTGAAACTAAATCTGCCCACTAAAAAACCCACACCCGCTCGCGGGTGAGAAATTCCCCCATACCCGCACCCGCACGCCGGGCCCGATCCCCTGGGGGGGGAGCGCCACGTGGACGCTGGGGGCGGCCTCTTCCCTCTAAGCTATGTACTCCCGGGCCCATATCACCGATAGGGTACAAATATCGAGAAATATGATTAACATATTATTAATTGAGTATTAATTATTAAAAAAATTAAAAAAATATTTAATTTGTTTTTTAAAGTACCTCATATATATATAAAACAAATCGTTTATTAGCTTGAAAAACATGTTAACGAAAAATGAGAAGTAGCTAAGCTTAAATAGCACTTTTGGATGGAAGGAATACCATACAGTCTGCATCGGAGTGCACTAGCAATTAATTAATGGCAATCGTCAAGCTCTTTTTCTCCTAGACCCCTATTTAGATGGGACTAAAAACTTTTAAGTCCATGTGATATCGGATGTTTGGACACTAATTATAAATATTAAACGTAGACTATTAATAAAACACATTCATAATCTTCGACTAATTCATGAGACGAATCTATTAAGCCTAATTAATCCATGATTAGCCTATGTGATGCTACAGTAAACATTATCTAATTATGGATTAAATAGGCTTAAAAAATTTGTCTCGCAAATTAGCTTTTATTTATGTAATTAGTTTTGTAAATAGTCTATATTTAATACTCTAAATTAGTGTCTACATACAGAGACTAAAGTTAAATCCCAAGATCCAAACACCACCTTACTGTGATGGCTCGTCACAAACACGCCTCTCAAGCTCTTAAACGATGCATTTTTTTTATAAAAGTTTTCTACTACCTCGGTTTTGAAATATATATATTCATTAATTTCACCTAATTCATTAATTAATGGCAATCGTCAATCTACAAATTAATTTTTTGTGTGTTTTACAATTCTGTGATCATATATATTCATACCAAATATTTGTATTTTTTTTCTGTTAATGAGTTTTTGTCAATCCTGCGTTCCGGGTGGACGTAAACATTTTACTGTTCGTCCTTTTACTTCCAGCATAAAAAAAAAAACATCAACCTTACTGCGTAGCACTAAAAAACGTACTTAACCTGGGTGACTACACAGTTGCATCGCATAACAGAGCTATATATATCTTTATTATTGGGATGAAGTTCATGCAAGCTGTAGTAAACCTGCAACTACATCATTCACACTGGTTACCCGGTAGTATCAATACGATGACATATGCTGCGTGGTTCGAGGCCGATCACTGTAGCAAATCTGCACGGCAATGGGCAGATTCTGAAGAATGGATTCTAGCGTTTCAGAGTTTCACGCCTTGCCTGAGCCACCTGCGCCCTTGAGTACCTCGTAAACCGCTGAGAAATCCAGGTCCCCTAGCCCCAGGCTTCTTGCTTTCTTGAACGCCTGCGATTCAGCAAACCACAGTGATGAGTTCAAGCAATCAGTTGCTGTGTTTTCAGCTTTTCACAGGTTGCGGTGAAAGGGGGGAAGAGAGGTGTCGCACCTCGTTGGAAGCAGCTGCCACTGGCATGGAGACAGCGTTCTCGTCTCCTAGGGCAAGTGCCAACCTCATATCCTTCTGCTGGTGTTTCAGGGGAAATGCAGGGTTGTAGCTGCCTTGCAGCATCGAGGGCCCTTTCAGCTTGAACATCGGATTCGCGATGGCGCCAAGGTCCTGAAAGACAATGATATACTCGGTGTTATTTGATGCTCAATTGTAAAGGAGGTGGCTCCGGTAGAATGAAATTAACCATGTGCCATACCAGGACATCAAGAAGTGTCTGGGGGCTCAAACCACTGTTATCAGCCAAAGAGAGTCCCTCAGACAAAGCATTCATCATACTGCAGTAAGAAACAACATTACTTGTATTGTATGAGAGGAAAAAACGGCAGTAAATGAATGACAGCCCAGAAAGATACGGGGAGATATGTGCATGTGCTAACAATAGGGAGCTTGCATTCATCATACTGCAGCAGATGTTTATAAATAATTGATAGAGTCACCTTCCCATGATCATGTTGACCACCAGCTTCATCTTTGCTCCATTTCCAATCTCTCCCAAAAAGAACGACTTTTTCCCAAGTACATCAAATGCAGGGACCATATCATCATACAATACCTGTAGCAGGAGTATAATTACATCAAATGCGGAACAGATCTGACATAGCACTAAAGCAGTAGTGATTTGTATCTTGCTGGTTAAAATTGTTGAAAACAGGCATAGTTGACACTTGACAGGCTTAAGCATCAGATTTGTATCATCAATCCATGTCTTGACTTATTAGATGCTAACATCTAAACCAAATCCAGCCTATATAAGCTGAGTATTTCTTTGGACTTCAGGCAAATGCTGCAAAACAATAATAATATGCACCGACACATTTTGTTGTTTGCAGAGAAAAAAAGATAAAATCGCCACAGTGGTAGACCCATATATACACTAAAAGCCATTATGGGCACTATAAATTTTGTAAATATAATCACAAAAGGTTTATGATCATTAGGCCATAATCATCAAAAGAACTCAACTGGATGAATCAATTATACCAAAAACTAACAAGCAGAGGACCAAAATATGGTACAATCATTTATTCCCAGAAAAAGAAAGACTGTTTTTGCGAAGTGCCACCAATACAACTAGTTTACGGTAGTAATTGCAAACAATCATCATAGCATATGGAATTACCTTGTCCCCTGCAGCAAGAATGACCAATTGGCCATCTTCAGCTGGCTTTTTGCTTCCTGAAACTGGAGCTTCAACAAAAGCCCCACCTTTTTGTTTTATAGCCTGCAAACATGTATTTAAGGGAAATAGATTGTAAACATACCTTGGTAGTTATAGAACACACTCAATTCGGTCATGCTGATGAAAAAAAAATATAAATAAAGGACACCACCACAGCAATCCAGTGGAATTAAAAATGTGCTGAACTTCCATGCTATGATGCTAATGCTTTTCTTTTGGCTGTTGGCTTGATGTTGAAAACTCAGAAATATGCAAATATGTTGAGTTGATCAGTTGATACTGTCAACAGTACTGAACTAGTTTCCAACTTACTGCACAAGCACATACTAGTTCAATGGTCACATATGTGCGGTATGCTGGAGTCCTTATGTCATAATCATGTGAGGTTCTGATTGAATGGTAATCTATGATGAAGTGGCATATCTATAAATGTGCAGTGTTATACTCATACTACCATGCATGTACTCATCAGACAAAACATAAAAGGCACAATACATGAGCGGTCGCCCACCATTCAGAATGTTATGCCACTATTACTGGTGGACTTTCATACATTGGTGAATAAGATTGGATCATACTGTGACCACAAGTGCATTTATGCAAAAAAAAAAAAGGGAATAGCATGCATAAACAAAATGGAATTGTGTTCATAAATTAAATCACCTCTTATGATATGTGGTGATGCATTAACGATTTCCAATATTTAAAGTAGGGCTTTCCTTACTATTTAAACAAATAAAAAAAATCAGAGCACCGAACGTTTAGCAAATTAAATTAGCTGTTGAGTATGTAAAGTTTGAACTTTAATGTTAACCTGACAACCTACAATACTCCTTGATAGATGTTGACCCTTGCTAGGTTATTAATTGGGAACTACAAGTATGCAGTCTAGTACTCTAGTACTGGGTTCCATGTTATCTTAGTGAGGTCACAGGTAGTATTTTAGAATATTGCCGACAGTTTTGTATGGGAATGGCTTCTTTGCTCTACCAAGATGAGAAGGCTGAATGTTAAAAATGGCCTCATTTGCACATACTCAGGAGCCTATTAGTCACCAAGTGGCCATGCTGTGTTATGATTCATGCAATACTGTTCTCTGGGGAGCAAAAAAGTGGCTCAATTTGTTCATGTTTGGTGACATAAATCAAACCCTGGTAGCCAATTGCATAAGACGGCCAAAGAGATAGATACGATATTTGGCTTGTCATTATTCTTCCTTCTTTCTAACT
This sequence comes from Oryza longistaminata, assembly GCA_009805545.1. NCBI lineage: Eukaryota > Viridiplantae > Streptophyta > Magnoliopsida > Poales > Poaceae > Oryza > Oryza longistaminata. The sequence continues at coordinate 24,048,123 of CM020179.1, read as the reverse complement.
GCGAACGAGAAAAAATATATTATCTTCCTCCATCGTCCAATTCTATAAGTATTCACATGTTTTCCTGGAATATTCCCTCAGATTACGATATAATTCATTCTGTGCTTGGCAGTGTAACTAGAATGAGGTATACAAAATAACTTGTTGCCATTCAATCAAGGGGGCAAAATGGCTCTCATTAATGAGAATGGCAGCATTAAATTAGTAAGGACATAAGAAAACACGGAAATGCCTACTACTCTGTCCCAAAAAAAAAACGAATTCTTAGCTACGAACCTAGACACACGTGTCCAGGTTCGTAGGTAGGATTGGTCTTTTTTTTTTGGACGGAGGGGGTACAAGGCTAGAAGCTCTGCGCTTTTGCAATGATTTATAGTAGAGAATAATTATCAGTTTTAGAACAACTTACAAAAGCAAAACGAGTGAGAACTACAGAAGGTATTGTCGTATATGATGTGGCAAGTTAGTGCAAAAAAAAAAAAGGAAATGCCAACCTCTTAGGTCGATATCCAGGAATACATGGATGCAAGACAAATTGTCATGGTGGTGTTCAGTTGATTATCTTTGCATACCAGGATGGAAACTGTACACTAACAGGGTCGTCGATATCAAGGAATATGCTTGCGAGCAACATATATTGCAGGATCTAATAGTGTGAAATTAGGTAAGGTACTCAGACAGTTAAACTTGCAGGATTGTGAAGATGTAACTGGCCAATCGCACTCAAGAAATTGCACTGAGGCAAAAAGAGCCACCAAACTAATTACTAATACACGATTAACTCATCACTCATACATACATGAATTGAAATAAAAATAGTGGGGGCAGGGCAAGGCAAAGCCATCAGGGAGAAATGTATACCTCGCTTATCTTGCAAGAAGTGGCGGCATCAACAGTGGACATGTCCACATAACCCTTCCCTTCCCCAATCTGCTCGAGCACGCCGTCCTTGTCGAATACAACCTAGATGAATTGGCCCCAAAAAAAAAAAACAAAAAAAATCAGGGAAGAGGTCCCATCTTGCAAACACTAAGGAGGCAGGGGCTAGGGCTTAACAGATAGCGCGGCGCTGGGGTCGGAGAGCATGGCGATGGTGTATCTGCACTTGGCGACGACGGCCGCCGGCGTCTCCCCCACGGCGGCGCCCAGCGCGACGAGCTCCTGGCACTGCGCGCGCACGAACTCAAACACGCGTCAGGGACATCGGATTACTCGAGCAGACTCATCACCAATCTGCGGAGGAAGGGAGGATGGAAGGAGGAAAACCTTGGCGAGGGTCCGGTTCCAGACGGTGACGCGGAAGCCGTGGCGGAGGAGGTTGGCCGCCATTGCCTTCCCCATGATGCCCAGCCCCAGGAACCCCACCTCCATCGCCGCGCGCGGCTACCTCCTCCTCCTCCTCGCCTTCGTCTTCCTCCTCTCGCCTCCACACACGCACGCTGCACACTTGTGTTCTTCTTCTTCCAGTGTTCTTCCTCTCTCCACCAATCCCTCGATTTTCTTTATATTTTCTCCCCTGATTTTATTTATTTTATTGCCTTTTATTTTCACCTTTTTGTCGCTTCGCTTTGAGGGGAGATTGGGTGGACCGGGTGCATGGACCAGGAGGACTGAGAGCCGTCGATGGAGGTGATGGATGGACAGGATGCGTCCACGCGTCGGCGTCAGATGGTGGGCCGACGTGGGCCGGCGCATCGCATCCAAATTAACCAGCCGGCCGCATCGGCTCCGGGGCGGCGGAACACCACGCAGCGGATGAGGGGAGATGTGTGGCCAGTGGGAGTGTGACACGTGTGCACGCTGGGTAGGTTAACCTCGTCGTGGGCTGACCTAATATATGTGGCCCAAATACCTCCTCTTGAACTGTGGCCCATGGCTCTTGTGTCAACTGGGAGCAGGAGAATTGAACTGCACTGCACTCCATCAAATTTGGGTTTTTTTTTTCTTTCCTTTTTTCAGAAGATCAAATTCCTGAGTTCTAAAAAAGATAGTTCGTATTTCGTAATGGGCTTTTATCAGACGGCAACCAGGATCTACATTACCCCTTTTTAGGGCATTTGAACCACGGTACCGTAGTAAACGATAGAAAAACCAGACAAAATTTACCAAATTTAAAATTTTCATTCAGATTTATTTAAGCTTGGTGAAGTTTATCGGGCCCTTACTATTATCGCACCCTGATGATAAGCTCAATAATCGGCAGTAGGAAAAACCCATAGTTGAGAGATGCAAATGGAATTTCTCTGTTTCAAGAAGACTGCGATATAAGAAAAATAGGAAACTTATTCTCATAGTAGCTTCTGCTATATGTTGGGCTCTATGGTTGAGTAGGAATGATATGATTTTTGACAAATCACCATCTATTTCATATATGCAGGTAATTTTTAGGGCAACACATTGGCTTAGGTCTTGGGCACTGCTACAAAAGTGTGATGAAGAGGGCGAGCATTTAAAAGTTGCATATCATAATCTTGAGGCAACGGTTATGCAAATGTTTACCAATTTTGGATGGGGATTCACAAACAGAATTCAATAATTGTGTACTCCTTATCTTGAGTTGGTAGGTGTCTTTTTTTTTTTTTGTGTGAGAAACTTTTTATTTTGTGTGCTACTCTGTAATAATTGGTTGTAGCTCATTGAGCAAAGGCCGGGATATTCTATTCCATTATCTAAAAAAAGAAGACCGCAATAGTTCATACCGTGATGGTTCGTCGTGGACTTTAATCAGACAGCAGCCAAGTTTACAGGCATGTTTAGATCTCTACCCTACCAATTTATCAGTAATACTAAAATCTAGGTAAACTTTGATACTCCAATAAATGGGTAAAGTAGAGTTATTTAGCTCATGTTTGGATTGGGACCAATATGAAGCCAAAATTTGATATTGTAGTGAAGAAACTACTTGAATTTAGCCAAATAAAACATGGGTGCTACCTATTGGTTGGCCTTAATCCAAACTAGCACATTTACTATTTAGATTGCCAAAAAAATTGGTAAGACACATTTTGGTATCAATCCAAATTCCAAAATGGTCCTAGTAGTTTTATGCCAGTAAGCCCGGTAACAATGGTTATCACAGTAAACAGTAGGAAACCAGATAAAATTTACTAAAATTAGAATTTTCGTTTAGATTTTATTCAAACTTAGTAGTTCTGAAACTTATAACAACACCGTGACTTCAACACTATACAATTACTAAAATGAAAGTTTTGTTCTTTTGAAAGAATAGATTTTCTTATTGATTCCTCACTTTTCTGTAGTTTTTCCTATACGAGTAATTCCATTCCAATGATTTCACCGGTGACCTATTCAGTTGGGGCTTTATTTATCTGTGCAACCCTTCGACAAAGAAAGATATTCTGAAATTAGATAACTGGTTGTAAGAGAAACCCTAATGACAACTAGCTCAAAAGAGCTATATGCAACAGCAATATAGGTTTTGCTCTACAACCAATTTACATATGTAACACTGCATCAATCAAAACCATGTAAAACGAACTGCTCCGAAAGTGGAGCTAGCGGCGGCATTGAGTCAAGACTGCAAAAAGCCCTTTCTAGTTTCCATTAACTTTTTACTAAAATCATGTTCCCAACAATTGGCAGTAACGTACACCAACTAGGGAACTTGAGCGGAAAACCGACCAGCTCGGGAGGTGGCTCTACCACTGAACTGAACTACTCTGAAAATACTCTTCTTCCGCAGTTCATCAACACGCAATAATTTCTATCCGAACGGTTTTACGGTTTACACGTACATCGAACTCTTGTAGCTTGGTAGTGGCGTAGCTAGAATTTAAAGTAAAAGTGGTCTATCTACATGTAATATATCAATTAAAAGGGTGGTCCACTATACAATTTTTACTATATTAACTAGCACATATACTATAATTTTAAATTTTTAGGTGGTCCGTGGACCACGGTGCCACCTAGCTGGCTACGCCCCTGCTTGGTACCACGTGCTAGTTGATCTCTAACAACGACGTGCATTTCTGAATCCTGTTCTGAATTTCTGATCTCCAACCCCCGGAAGTTTGGTACCCATGCACCTTCTTGCCACGCTTCCCTAATCCACTATGCCAACGTTGGTATGGTAGTTAGAACTTGGAAGACAGCATCTCAACCAACCCCCACATTCTCTCCCTCATTTTGGCACAAACAGCATGTGCCCAGCTCTGTTTCCTCTCTGAAAATAAAAATGGTGAAGGGGGCATGACTGACCATACTGGTCTTCAGAATACTAGTGCTGATTCCCCATATGACACAAGAATATACTCCCTCCATTTTTTAATAGATGACGCCGTTGACTTTTTCTCACATGTTTGACCATTCGTCTTATTCAAAAATTTTATGCAAATGTATAAGATATTAATCACACTTAAAGTACTATGAGTGATAAAACAACTCATAACAAAATAAATTATAATTACGTAAATTTTTTGAATAAGACGAATGGTCAAACATGTGAGAAAAAGTCAACGGCGTCATCTATTAAAAAACGGAGGTAGTATGACACTACTATATAGTATATAGCAGCTGGTATGGCTATTATGGATTCCTCCTGTTTTTAGTCAGTCAAGGGTCAATTTTATACTGCTGCAATATGCAACTGGCAGGGCACTAGAAATGTGTGTTTTTGCAGGTGTTATGGGATGCAACCCTCACCGGGTGCCTCTGTATAGCTTAGGTTGTTTGATCCCAACAATCCGGTAGCTGCCAACCTCGGTGGTCGAGACCACAACCAATTCAACTTGACTGTTCATTTGTTTGGCATACTGATCCGAAAACCTTATCGCTTAATATATTTCATTTTTAAAAATATTTAGGGCTTATTCGGTTTAAAGGATTTTTCAAATCCTAGGAATATGAAAAAGTAAAGAATTATGATGTTATATGCGTGCCTCAATCCATAGGAATACTTCCGAGAGGTCTATCTCATACTAAAAATCCTATATAGAATATGATTGTAAGACTACGATCGTTAGTAATTTGGTAGGATCTATTCCTATGAAATGAATGATGCATAGAAGAAAAAATCGTATGGTTTCGATTCCTACAATAATCCTTTGAAAATCCTTTGAACTGAATGAGACCTTAGGATTGGACATACTTTTAATGGGATTAATCCAGTCTCTACAACCAAGATGTATCTGGCTACTTAAGGTTGGATATATAGAAACCATGTGAAGATCTACTATGAACAATACTTTTCATAATGTTATATTTTTTTCTAAGTTTTCAAATCAATGGTATATACAATAAAAATGTATAAACCATTGATTTTACTAGGGAAATTTGCAAAATTCGCCCCATGAATTATAATATTATGAAAAGTAGCTATGTCCAGAATATTTAAAAACTAATGGTCAAATATTTTAAATGCCACATCGATGTCCAGAATATCATTTTTTTTAACCAAAGTAAACAATAAATTGCAACGTGGTCAAGTGATGTGGTGATGAACTGCACTAAGTTAATCAGATAGTATTCAGATTGTTCACATATTGGTTGTATATATATGCACCTGGCTTATGAAAATTAAACCAGGATTTATTTATCCTGCAGGCATGTCACTGTTAATGACCTGGTGGAAGGCATGCATATACTTCGTACACTGCATGCATGGGGACGACGACATTGATTTCGCATACGATGCTACACCAAACCATTTTCTTTTCCCCATTATTGAAGCAGTTACCTCTCGATCCAGCCTTTACGTCAGTTAATTAATTACTTAAGCCAACAGATTACTACTAGTGCTACTAATCAGCCAACTGGGCTACTGGAGTGGAAACACAAGACACACTGCCGATCGATGATGTGTGTATTAAGAGCAGGTACAATAATCCAGATAAATATATTTCGAGAAGATAAAAGAGAAGATACAAAAGCAGCGGGCTATAAATTTATAGCCAGCTGCAGTACGGACTCTAAGATGCAATGTGTACACGATAGGTGCCGTGTGACCATATTAATAGTGTAGTATATATGTTTATGGTTACTATCGTATGAATTAGCTATTAAATTGATTATAGACGATTTAAAGTTAGTAGTTGGTTATGCTATTAAACTTGCTCTAAATAATTAATTAAGCTGATCTAGCAGTTGAATTGTTCTGCATGACGTGCAGGGAGCTAGTTAGCAGAGGTGTGTTTTTGTCTCGATGTGTTCTTCGCTAGTAGCACCTGTGCTCTGACCGATCGACGACGGCGACGCTTCGATTCCTTAACGAAGCAGGCAATGTTTCTTTCGTCGAGACGCGGTGTAGGATCGATTTGATCGATGCTGATCTCTTAACTAAGGAGTTCAGTTTAGAGATGGAAATAACATGACAATACAGATATGTTAGAATCCTAAGGAGTTTAGAATCGGTCGATCTCTTTCTAGCAATGCAAACTTTCAAGTCTGAAACCAGTTGCCTGCAGGAGAAAGGTGTGATTGACTGCTTCCCAGTAAAAATGACGAGGAAATAATCACAAAGTAGAGCGCTTTATATATTTTAGTTCTTCTTTAATTTGCCTGACCAAGCTCGGGCAACTTAATTATAGCGGTTAATTTGGTCAACCAATGTGTGTGCTTATATTTTTCTTGCTGCTATTAAACTTGCTCTTAAATATATTGTTGTGGGTTTACTTGATGGTTTAATACCTTGTTTGACTTCAATGGCTTTCAATATAAAAACGGGCCATTAGAGCAAGTTTAATAGTATAGCCCACTGCTGGCTCCAATTCATCTATAGCCAATCTAATAGTCAATTCATACAATAGTCGCTTAGAGCAGGTACAATAGCAGGCTATAAACCAGCTGCAAATATATTTTAAAGTGATAAATCAAGAGAGAGGAGCAGCGGGCTACAGATTTGTAGCCAGCTGTAGCACGGACTCCAAGACGCAGTGTGTCTATGACATGTGGGACTAGGTATTAATAGTGCAGTATGTAACTATTGTATGAATGAGCTATTAGATTGGCTATAGATGAATTGGAGCCGGTAGTTGACTATACTATTGAACTTGCTCTTACTATACTATTAATATATGGTCCCACTTATCATACACACATTGTGTCTTAGAATCTGTGCTGCAGCTGGCTACAGATCTGTAGTCCGCTGCTCTTCTCTCTCATCATTTATCTCATTAAAATATGTTTATAGTTGGCTAATAGCCTGCTATTGTACCTGCTCTTATGGTCTTGGCCTCTTGAGTCTTTTAAAAATTAGTTTACATCAATGCATTGTGTTCCGTTGTTTCGTTGGTTGTTTCGTTAAGGACTTGGCTTGTATATATACTACCTTCTCCCCATTCTAAGTGTAGCCATGAATTTTCGTGTTCAACTTTGATTGTCCATCTTATTAGTATTTTTATTATTATTGGATGATAAAATATGAATAATACTTTATGCATAACTTATTTTTTATTTTTTTAAATAAGTTTCAAATAAGACGGACGATTAAAGTTGGGCACGGAAAATCATGGCTGCACTTAAAATGGGACAGAGGGAGTATTTATTACGACAGATAGCGGTTCACACAATTTTTGTTTTTGGACTACATTGTTCAATTTTTTTATTAAAACAACTTTTTTAACTTTATTTACTTTATTTATTTGTATCTTTAAATATCTATCAAGAATTACATTATCCAGTAATTTCAGCTATCTTAACCAGGGCTTAAGCCCTAGGTAGATTGTTTAGGGTATTATGATTGGAAACAATAAATATCTGTCGTAAAAAGAAAAAACCGAGTCGTCCTCCTTCCAACCCCTCCTTCCAACGTGTGCAGTGCATCCATACGTCAAAGTAACCACTAATTTTAATGTTTTGTCCTCAATTATCCTTCCAATCCCTTCCTAATTATATGGGTATGCTCTGTAATAATGTATGGGCTTCCGGTCTATATATCCCTATTTGTATTAGGTATGACCCATCATAATTAACATACAAACATGTAACTAGTGTAATAAAAAAAAATCTTGTATGATGGCTCATCTTCGGTCAATTATTTCATAGAACAAATCCAAATTACTAGTGTGAAATTATATTATAGGATTTCTTATCGATTAAGGATGCTGTAGCTGCTGCATGCTGCCATATGGTCCAGAGGAAGGGGCAACAAGTCTCCGATGTATAGTCCTGATTGATTCCCATTTTCCCCTTCCACCGCGTGTGCATTTTCCGCGAATCCGCTCGCTAATCAACAAGAAATTAAACTGAATCCAACAAGGTGCTAGTTGCGTGTAGATATTACAGTACATACTAGTTTTAGGCCTTGTTTAGTTCCAAACTTTTTCTTTAAACTTTAAACTTTTTTATCACATCGAAACTTTCCTACACACATAAACTTCTAACTTTTTATCACATCGATCGTTCCAATTTCAACCAAACTTTCAATTTTAACGTGAAATAAACACACCCTTAGCCTACTAGGCAGCTCGATTGATCGCAATCCGTTTCATTTGCTAGTGGTCTTCAGACTTCACTAGCCTAGTCAATCGTTGAACCCAATAATATCTTCTTCTCCTTCCACAGGTGGGTTGGTCCGTGAATCCATTTATAGGTTAAATACGTGGCTATATCTTCTTCTTCTTAATTCATTTCACATGCATGGATTAGATGACCAAAGATATGGATAACTCGATCGATTGCGCCATCGATCAATCCGGTAGAAACTTTGAAATATCTGTTTTGCGCCAAGTTGCTATTAAAATTTAAATGCATGTTTCACTTTCGTCAGTTGCCCCGGCTTATTGCTGTGTATACATGTGACTCCGTCCACTTGGTGTAGAAGTTAAAAGTTATGCTTTATCTATTTTAAATTACTTATCATCCTAAATTTAACTTAAATCAAACATATTTATCTTCAACCATTATTTTAAAAATCCGTGCAGTTTAACAACATGTGAATTATATTATGAAAATATTTCTTATGGTATCTTATAATGTTAAGCTAGCTATATGAGTTTATATAAATTAATGTTCAAATAATGTTTGACTTAGTATACACCTAAACAATAAGTAATTTTTTAAACAATAGTACTTCTATTATCCAAACAAATATATTTCACCATATGTGCTGTCACCCGAGGCTAAATCAGCTCCTACATACTCATATATATTTACAAGCTCAGCTTCAGTTAGATTTCTTGATAGTAATAATAATCTGTGTAGTCCTCGGGCCCGTTCACTTTGATGCCATTTTCAACCTTACCAAATTTTGGTAAAGTTGCCAAAAAAATTGCTACATTTAGTTTGCTGCAAAATTTTGGTAACTATATAAGAAATCCTACCAGTTGCCAAAATTTTGGCATAGTTGCCAAAAGTGAACAGGCCCTCGATGACTTCTGAATGCTCACATGCATGGGCAGAAAAGGAAGATAACAAAAACAAAGGGAATAATTAATAATAATCACAACAAGGTGATGTTAGAGATGATGAACTAGAAAAATAATTCAAACAAGGACCGTAGACACTCTAACCAACTCCAATAACATTCAACCTTAATTAGCTGCTTTATTAAAAAGGACAATTAGTCCTTTCAAAAAAAAAAGGGACAATTAGCAGGAGGCCAGCTAGCTGCACACCTGCATGAAGAGATGGTGACCCACGTTTTTGCAATTAGCTAGCTAGTGTCCCAGTGGATATATGGATCGTAGCACGAAGCCCTCGAGATGCTTCTTAATTTCTTCTCTCTCTAGATATCTTTTTGGGCGAGCGACCATGTGTATGTGTACTTTTCCTGTGATGTGGTCGATCAAGTCAATGTTTAAAACCACTAGAATCTAATTAATATGAATTCGATGGCAAAAACGTGTTCTTGCGGTTGCTAATCTATCGATGCATGCGGACAATGAGACAAGCATTTTACATGGTTTGAGACCTAACAGCAAAGCTGACCCTGAACTGATCGATTAATTACTGCACGAGGTACCCACATGGTGATCTGGATTTCTTTAATTTGGAACGCAAGAATTTTGTAGGTATTTCATATTAATCAGTTCAAATTTTGTAAAATGTTTTTAAAATTCCTCCAATTTAATGGAGTACTAAATCTCGACGAAAAAAATGGAAAGGTATATATACGTACTTAACACCGTATTTGGACTCTTAGATATGTGACATATATATCTCTTGCTGAATATCTTTGGGTTAATTAGATTTGTACCATTATAATTTTGGCTTTATGAAATTATAATAGCACATCTTTAATTTAAATATAAGTGATATACTCCATTTGTTTCAAAGTATAGCAAGTTAGCAACCTAAGATTATACGAGACACCACAGATTATACGAGACACCACCACCACCTAGTACTATTAGTACTACGTACTCCCTCCGTCCTATAAAAAACCAATCTAGAATATTTTCTAGTACAATGAATCTGAAGAAGAGCGTGTCCAGCTTCGTTGTAATAGGAAATGTCTCATCCAATGCTAGATTGGTTTTTTATGGGACGGAGGGAGTATCTAGATAGGATAGGAGTACTTGTCTTAATACGTTGTACTACGTGGTGTCTCATCATAATCTAGGTTGTTATATTATGAGACAAAGGGAGTATTTCAAAACCGTAACTTATAATAACATGTCTGAAATAGATAAATAATGGTACATTTCAAAGAACTAAAGATTATAATGACATGATCTAATTAACCTGATATATTTTGGGCTCCAAAAAAAAAGTCTGCTATGTCATTTTCATATACTGAAAACTACTTTTTTTTGTGAGAAATGAAAAACTACACTTTAATCTATGGATAAGGCTAACTTGAATTGACTGTATCTGTCAAAAGCTATTGGGTATTCACAGAGTTGTACGTAATACTTAAAAAAATATATACTATCTTCGCTTTAAATATATAATATTGTTTTTTTATATACGTCAAACTATTTGTCTTATTAAAAAAACTACGCAAGTATCATTTATTTCATTTTGATATGTTTTGTCATGAAAGGTACTTTAAGTATGCATGACTTATTTTTCTATATATATTTATGCTAAATTTTTAATAAGCCGAATTGTCGAACGTTACTATCATTGTATATTTGAAACAAAGTTAGTATTCTTTTTTTAAGGAAAAATATCATCCAAATCCCTCTCAACATTAAATCCACGTTTCATCTTCGACGGCAGTATACGTGCCGTGTGTCGTGGTCTCTGCTGTCAGCTCACGCTACGCTGATCAAATGGGAGCTGCACAGCACGGTACGCAGATAATCCTATTTCCTGTACACTTGTACGTCCATCTCACCATCTGAAATCTGTCTCCTATCATGTGGAAATTAACAAGAGAACAACAAGAAGAAAGCGAAGTCATGTTACTACCAGACGTAGCCTAGCTACTACCCAGGATATAATGCCACATATCCCTGATTTTTTTTTTTGAAATCACATATCCCTGAATTGAATAACAATGCAGTGGCGCACGTATAACTGTCACACATTTTATTCCAGTTCTTTAATTAAAAAAACAACAAAAACAATGGCATATAATTGATTAAGAGTGCGCACGATACGGCTTACGGATTATAAGATTATCCCGCGTGCACTTTCTAAACTGTTTAAGTGGTACGATTTCTCTAACAACTTTCTTTATCAACATTTTATATAATACTTTTTTTAAAAAAAAACTTGTCAAATTTGTAACTTTAATTACATTCGGTGTTGAATAATTGTCATAAAATCAAAATAACATAAAAAGATACTCCCTCCGTCCCAGAAAACATGAAGCTGCCATTTGTTGAAATTCCCAATTCAGACGGGGGGTTGTTTGTTGAACACATGAATTATAAGCTGCTACGCTGAGCTGCTGACCCAGCTACTTGGTTCCAAGGACAAGGAGCGTGTCCAAAGCTCTCTTCGCCGTCGCAACAGTTTTTTGATCGCTTCTGCTGCACCTAGTAATTAATTAAATTTCCCCGCTATAATTTGTCCTAATTAACCCGTCAGTCCACTTCTCCTTCTTCTTCCTCCACCAACGCCAACGCGCTTGGTTAATCTCTCACTCCGCTATAAAATTTCTCTCTCCCCGCACTCTGTACGCGGCGGCGTGCACGTTCTCCTCCACAGTTTTGAGTTTCACATTCTCGCGGGAAGAAGAAGAAGAAGAGTAGTAGTAAGTAGTAGGTGAGTCTGCAGGTGAGTCTGCGGCGGCCATGGCCGGAGGGGGAGGGAAGGCGGCGGCGGCCGGCGGCGACGCGCCGGCGATAACGCTGGAGCACACGCCGACGTGGATCGTCTCCGCCGTCTGCTTCGTCATCGTCATCATCTCGCTGCTCTTCGAGCGCCTGCTCCACCGCCTGGGCAAGGTAATACATCGTAGCTAGTGTGTTCGAGCTAATGCCGCCATGGCGATCGATCGACATGAGCTATAAATAATCTCTGCCTCCGTCTCTGAGCAGAGGTTGAAGAAGAGCCGCAAGAAGCCGCTCTACGAGGGACTCCTCAAGGTCAAAGAAGGTGAGCTCAAAACTAATCTCTCATCATCTCCATGAGAAAAGAAAACAAAATCGTCGTCGCGAGATTCTAGCTGTATAGCTAGCAAGCGAATTAAGGATGAACTCGACTGAAAATTAACCGTGGCTGATGTGCAGAGCTGATGCTGCTGGGGTTCATCTCGCTGCTGCTGAACGTGTTCCAGGGGCTGACGCAGAAGATATGCGTGAAGGCGAGCGTCATGGACCATTTGCAGCCGTGCAAGCTCGACTTCAGCGGCGCCAAGACGGCCAAGACCACCGCGCACTTGGCCGCCGCGGCGTGAGGAGGCTCCTCGCCGGAGGAGGCCCAAGTCTGACTACTGCGAGAAAAAGGTACTAGTAGTAGTTAGGACTATTTAATTTGATTTGCCTTTAATTTGTTTGACTCTCATCATGCCGCTTTCCTAAAATGCCACAAATTAATTAACTCGAAACTGTTGAGAGTTATACACAAATCAGCGAATGGTAAAATTTTCTTCTCTTTTTCTTTTTCGTTCAAGTACAATATCCGAACAAATTATCATGAAGAATGGGTAAACGGTAAACGAGGGAGGGTTGCATCTATACATCGTGTCCAGCGTTTCAAGTTCATTAACCAAACACAAGGAACGAGGACTGGAGGTGTCCTTTTTTACTCTATTGTTTGTAGGACGCCGAGCTGTGCACAATATTGTTGTTACAACTTAGAACAAGTACCATGGTGCATCCATCATACATATTGTTATTTTTTTAATTAGTACTCCCTCCTTCTCAAAATGATCATCATATATATATATATATATAGTATAGTTTATGCATCAAGACCAAGGATAATTTAAATCATATCAATCAAGACATCATACACACATTCTCTCACAATGCATGCATCGATTAAAACATCCTACCAATTAGTACACCTTAGCATTCACACATTCTCCCATGTTGCATTAATTAAATTCTGATGAAATCCGTGTCCATGCGGTTATATGATGATTAATTTGAGAAATTTTGAATTGTATTTTATAATGATCAATTTGGGAAGGAGGGAGTACCAAGTTTACGTAGTTATGCTTCTTTTACTTCGTGTTCCATTGTATAAAATGAAAGCAAACCACAACACATTTCAATATGCTACTCCCCTCTCATCTTAGTAACACACTATCATGCTGCATTTTGTTGTGCTTATCTTCTATCTATTTTGCACATTCATGTTACCTTCTTGCCGAAACTAATTATTACTATATTACACAGGGTTTAGTTCCAATACTTTCAGTTGAAGCCATTCATCAATTACACATATTTATCTTCGTATTAGCGGTCTCCCATGTGGTTCTAAGTGCTGTTACAGTTCTTCTAGGAATCGCACAGGTATTGGAAATCAAGTTATACTTACATCTTTTTGTTAATAGGTGTCATGCTTTTGCTAAACATTTTGTGCATTATCATCTAGACAAGGAAATGGCAACATTGGGAGAACAAGATCCAAGCAAGTGATGAAAATGGTATGATGAAAGAACATTCTCCATTGGGCAAGTAAAGATCGATCCATTACCATTTGCTTACAGATGGATTATTGGAATGAAACTTTCAGGTCCCCAAATGATCAAACATGTGCAAGAATTCCCATTTATCAAAAATCATTTTAAAGGACACGGCAAAAGGTGGAAAACATTTGGTTGGCTGGTAAGATTTTTTTTTTAAATGCCAATACTAATTAATGGACAACTTAGTATACAATACAAATTTTTGGTGTATGAATCACTAACATACAATTCACAAAAACAATATTAAAAACTTAGAAGTAGATTTTTAGAAATAGTTTGATATGTATTATTGTGTGAATTGTGATAGAGAACAAACTAATTTATTTTCCATCATATAGCGCTCGTTCTTAAAACAATTCTATGGGTCGGTTACTGAGGAGGACTATGTAACCATGCGGCTTGGCTTCATTATGGTAATTCGAACTTTTACGTTTGAAAAGTGGGATATCTAATTTGTTTCTTTAGGCATATTGTCTTACATCAGTATTTTTTTTATATAATAGAAACATTGCAGGGGCAATCCTAAATTCAACTTTTACAAATACATGATTAGAGCACTGGAGGATGATTTCAAGAAAGTTGTAGGCATTAGGTAAGTAACTAATGGATAAAGATTTAGGTTGCACACAAGTACTAGTTATTTATAATCCTTCGATAGAATTTTATGTAGAAACTAATTAACATATATGCTAATTAAATGCAGCTGGTACCTTTGGGCTATGTTGATAATATTCTTGCTGCTTAATGTTCAAGGTATGGTTTCTACACAAAACTTTTCAAACTCGGGCATCTTCTTTTGTTCTATCATGTCTCAAACCATTGATCTTTTACATTTGTGCAAAACACTAGTCAAGCTTCTTTATGTAATTTGCTCAATTCTTTTATGCTTTAAATATTTGTACTATGTGAAAAAACTGACAATATTCTTTTGATACATATGGATATGTCTAGGATGGTATGTCTATATCTGGATATCGGTAGTCCCATTTGTTGTAAGTACAACATTTATTATAACAATTCATCCTCACATTAACATTTATGTTATCCCTAGATTAAATGCAAGCATTCCTACGAATTATGTTGCTACCTATGTTCAGTAGAAATATTGATTATAGGCATACATATGATTTTCCATGTTTACAAAGCAGGATTGTTTTAGTAAAAATAAACATTAGATTTGTTTTTTTTTCAGATGCTACTTGTGGTTGGGACAAAATTGGAGCATATTATTACTGAGCTAGCCCATCAGGTTGCTGAAAAACATACAGCGATTGAAGGGGAGCTCGTAGTATCCCCATCAGATGAGCTATTTTGGTTCCACCGACCAAAAATAGTCCTCTTGTTGATCCACATTGTCTTGTTCCAAAATGCATTTGAAATTGCATTTTTCTTCTGGCTTCTGGTAAGAACAACATAAAATGACTCAAAGTTTTAGGGAAATATCTTGGCAAATGAATTCCATGCATAAAACATATCCTTAGATGTCCATTGCTAGCTTGTAAAAGTATTAACTATTTTTATTAAATAATAGTAAACATTTACATGATTAATAGCATAGTACGCAAGCTAATTACATGTCTAATACAATTTGCACAAAATTCCACTCGTTCAAAATTTCAAATTTTAGCTGTTTGAAAACTGTCACATGCTACTTTATATTTGATTCAAATTTATAAAATTTGTGAATCCTACGTTTATTTAGCCTACTATCTTTTTTTTTATCAAGTGTGTGAGGTGAGGTGAGATGAAATCTAAAAATCTGTCAACACATTCAGGTTACATATGGATTCAACTCATGCATTATGGGAAATAAAGGATATGTTATTGCTCGATTGGTCATAAGGTAAGAAAAAAAATAACTATCCTAGTAGGATGTGCAACATTTAGTTTCATTGATGTTTACAATATGCCATCGATATCCTATCAATAGGTGGGCTAATGCCCACATGCCATCCTCACAAAGAGCGGCATATTGTGGGTATAGATGAAACTTATTGCCATATTTAGATTTTGTTCTAGGAAAATCATTTTTTTTTTCATTTGGAAAACTCACAATTGTTCTACGCTTTCAGTGTCATCAGTCAACTTCTATGCGGCTACAGCACCCTCCCTCTCTACGCTATTGTCTCTCATGTGAGTTTTTTAAGAAACATATTTTGATAATATGATTAGATTCTTCAATTAGTAGATTAATGTTAAAACTAATTTTCCTAGAAAGTAAACTATTTCTCTTGATGGACATGAAAGCTGGTAATGAAACATTAATAAACTATATCAATGATATAAATTGTCCTTTTCAAATTGTGATCTTCTCACATATTAATGACATCATATCCTTTACACGATACTTATCTAGCTATTTTTCTTAATGTTTCATGGTACTAATTTCTTTTGTCCAACATGAAGATGGGAACTTCATTCAAAAAAGTAATATTTGATGAGAATGTGGCCGAAGGACTTGCCAATTGGGCTCAAAATGCTAGAAGGCGTAATGCAAGAGCAGCAAGAACACAAAATGTTGGTGACTCACCGGTTGACGAATCGAATGTTGGTGAAGTTCAAATGACAAGCCCACCAACAAAGTCAGTTCAGCAAGGGACTGCAAGACTAATCTAAGCATATTGATGACAATGCCAATACTAACATTTTTGCTAGTTGTTTTTTCTTTCTTTCGGTGGGAATTATGATAAGTATGTCAATTTCCACATTAGTTTTCATGTTGTTTGTAAATGATTTTGCTTATGCATGTATGTTATTCCACGATCTATTATAAATGATAATACCTATCTAAAATGACTATTAACTTGGAAACAACTCATAAACATTGTACTCCCTCCGTCCCACAATATAAAGGACTTTGAGTTTTTGCTTGCACTGTTTGACCACTCGTCTTATTCAAAAAAATTGGAATTATTATTTATTTTATTGTGACTTAGTACTTTAAGCACAACTTTTCGTTTTTTATATTTGCACAAATTTTTGAATAAGACGAGTGGTCAAACAATGCAAACAAAAACTCAAAATCCATTACATTATGGGACGGACGGAGTACATGAACTATTGAGGCCAATGTTGAGTCCAAAATGATTCTAACAGACATTGTTCTATAACTCGGGCATACCAAAATTTCTGCAACCTCTCTAATAGAATTGAACAATGTGTAGTTTAACAACAAAAAAGATACTAGAAATTTAAATTTATATCATATACATCTATTCATCAGCCAAATTTCTCTGGTTAACTGGGAGTAGGAGCTCTGTTGGTAGAAGAAAGATGAAATGAGTAAACTAGTCCCTAAGTTAGTTTTATACTGTTCATATACAACATTTGATCATTTCGTCTTATTTGAAATTTTTTTATGATTAGTATTTTTGTTGTTATTAGATGATAATAAAACATGAATAATACTTTATGTGTGACTAATTTTTTTAAAAAAAATTCATAAATTTTTTAAATAAGACGAACAGTTAAACGTTGAACACGGATATCCACGGCTGCACTTATTTTCGGATACGGATATCCACGGCTGCACTTATTTTGGGACGGAGGTGTAGTTGGGTATAAGCATGTCAGAAAGAAACGATCGCATCCGAATGTACTGCCGCGTCTCCGCAACCCACTTGGCCGCTGCCGCCGTCCGATTCCCGTGGAAATCGACCAGGGCCGTCCGATCTCTCTCTCTCTCGCTGCAGAATTGGAGATCGTCTCGTCTCCCCTCCCCTCTCCCTCGCGTGCGTCGTCTTCTTCTCCTTCCTCCGCTCGCCGCACGTGCGGCGCACCCACCCAACCCTCCTCCCCCTCCTCCTCCG
>CM020179.1:23981152-24030316 GCA_009805545.1 Oryza longistaminata | reverse complement strand
CCCGCGGTCCTGCCCGGCCGCCGATTCCCCGGGTCGCGCCGGCACCGGCGCCTCCGCCGGTCGTTTCGACGGCGGCGAGCGCGGTGAGGCGCGGTTTTGGAACGCCCAGGTGAAGGATCTTGATCCATCCTATAGTGCATAGTCCTGAGGGTTTTTTTTTTTTTTGTTAATCATCTGAAAATCTTAAAGATGATTATTAGGTTGAGCTTCTACTTTAAAGGAATTTTAGATTGAATTTAGTTTCCACGTATTGAGATTATTAGGATATTCGATCTGGAGGTAGATGTTTATTTATTGCTTGAATTCATAAGAGCCCCTTGTAAAGGGCGAGTTGGAATCCGTAAATTTTTTGGGTTAAAAAGGTTGGGTTCCTAGTTGAGAGTTGGTCTTTCGAGTTTGTTTTCTTAAAACTCTTGTGGAAAGACAATTTTTCAAGTTTTCGTACCTGTGGGGATATTACCTCTTGGTTGGCTATTGCTTCGTCGGTATCCGTGTGGTCTGATGATCTTACCAAATGCAACATTTGATCTCATATGGTGATTGGTGACCCCCCACAAATTGCTTGTCAATCGGATTTTGATTTATTTGTAGCTCTAATCCTTGAAATCTTTTTGGTCGTATGTCCAACCTCCACTAGAAGTTTATTAGTTTAAAGGTTATATGTGATGTGCAGTAAACGCTAAATTTTGGATCATTTTGTCCCCCTATTTAGCATCTTGGATTAAGCGATTCTTCAAGCTAATAGATTGGTTGTTAAATCGGTGTTTTTCTGCTTGATCTTTAGGGAGTATCCGAATATTCTTGCTAGGACATAATATAATGGTTTGATTGGAGAAGCAATTTAGAAAATGGTAGAGCATGGCAAGCAACTAGCTATCCCTGCAAAGGTGATGCCTTTGGACAATGCAGTGTTCACTGAAGTAGAAGCTGATGAACTTAGCTGCCATGGCACTCCGGCACACTGTGCAGAGCATGGCCAGGCTAGCCTTGTGCTCAAGGATGACCAGGAATGCAGTGCCAGCCATGTTCATGGCAATGGCCCTGTTGAAGAATCAAATGGTTGCATGCCAAACCGGAGGATAGATGAGCATGGACAGATTGATTTTGGGCATTCGCTGCAGTTGGTTTTGTTCTCGCGGCAGTGGGGTCTCGCTGAAAGCCTTGTTGCTCTAGCAGACCATCAGTTAATGCTGGATTATGGTTTGTCCGTTGCTCTTGATGCCATATGGTTCTTGCGGACGGAGCAGGATCTTCAAGGTCTCAACCATCTGATAGGTAAGATTGTAGAATCAGGGGCGAAGGATTTTGCCAGGGCAATCCTCAGGACTTCATTGCTCGCATCTTGTGTCGTTGCCTGCCAAAGCAAGGCGCTCACTTTAGGTGATA
Organism: Oryza longistaminata; assembly: GCA_009805545.1. Classification (NCBI taxonomy): domain Eukaryota; kingdom Viridiplantae; phylum Streptophyta; class Magnoliopsida; order Poales; family Poaceae; genus Oryza; species Oryza longistaminata. The sequence goes on along the minus strand of CM020179.1, from coordinate 24,028,930 downwards.
GCAAGGAAATCATAGCTCAGAGGTAACCACAAATTACATACTGTTTCTTCCACGATATTCTGTTTAACATCATTGTTGATGTTAGTTCTTTTGGTTTTCAAATTTAGATTACATGATCGTCTACAAGATTGTCCTGGTGGTGAACGTTTACAAATTGAGGCTGGTGCCAAAGTGCAGAAGTTTATAGAATGGGCATTGCAGTGCATTCATCTGCATCGTTGTTCTGAAGATACAGAGTGTTACAAAGCAAACTGCAGCACTCACCAAGAGGTACAGTTCCATCTATCAGCGTTTAAAGCCTTCTTGGACATAGCTGGTGACAATCTCAGCGGCAAGATTTTCACTGAGGCATTCGATGCGGCCTGCTTCCCACTTACACTATTCTCAACTTTATTTGAACCTGGATGGTCTTCTGGGAGTTCAGCAGTTGCCATACAAGGGCTTTTGTCGTTGCTGGTGGAAGGAGGTGCTGAGAATGTAAATCAGTGTTTCCTAGAAGCTTCACGTTTTGGAAGTACTGAGCTTGTACGCATTCTGCTAAAGGTAATTGCAATTGTTTGTATTGTTTTCGGTGATCCGAAGACTTAAAACTGTTGTATTTCATATTGCGGTAAATGAGCACATCAGTGGCATTTTATTTTTGCTATTCTAGAAGCCCTTGGTTTGCAATTGTGGCCAACATATCCATCTATGCACTAGTGTTTTCTAATTCTGGTCTCTCGTTACAGTGGGAAATATATCCGAGCATTCAAACTAGTGCGCTGTTACCATGGGAAAATAGTTGGAGATAATATTTTTTGTTCATTGTATTTAGACATGATTATAGTGCCACTGCAATTTAAAATATTGGGTCAACTGTATTTACTTCTTTTATATGACATTGGAAAGTCCCCAGGTCCCTGAAACGTTGCCACATAATAAGCATTATCATAACTCATATATGCTACTAACGCAATGCTTTGCCCTGTTATGCTAGTGCTGTCAGTTTGTCAAACTATCATCGACTCTTCTCTCTTATGTATTATACCCCATGATGGCATCATTAACATGGGTACCTTCTTGTTGATTCCTCCCTTGCATTCGCTGCTTGCACATAGAGATATTCAATAAGAATAAGCAATCAAATCGGGGCAACAATTTTGGTACGACTTTAGCTAGATTTTCGAAGGTAGCTGGATTTTTATGAACAAAAAGATTATGATGCATTTGTTGGATTATCGAATTTTTGTAGGATCTTGACATCTATGTTTCTATCAAAAAACCTGTATCTGTGGTTGTGCTGTTCTTTGCTCTTCAGTACTGATTATATTATAGCAGAATATACTTTCTTACTCATTGCCTTATTATATAGTCCTTGGCATGTGTGAATAAGAATTTTTGTAGAAGCATGGTATGCAACTATATAACTTTTTCCTATTTTTTGCAGATTGCTCATCAGAACAGCTTGGCTGTTGATGTTGATCTTGCTCTAGTCTATGCTTCTCACTACGGCAAATTTGAAACGATGGCATGCTTGGTGGATGAAGGGCATGCCACATCTTTCCTTTGTCCCCTAGTAAAAGCTTCTGAGCGTGGTTGCTTGCAGGTTGTCCAATGGTTTGTCAACCGGCATGTTTCAGACATTGAGATGTGCCTTGCTGTAACAACCGCTGCCTCTTGCGGCCACTTCGCAGTTGCCACCTACCTGCTTGCGCATATCCCCCGGCATGTCCTCGAAGCCCTCAGCCCACAGATTCTCAAAGCTGCGAGGGGACAGGGCAGTGGGTCTTTTGAAGGTGTTTCCTTCCTTCTCCGTTCAAACTTCCTCAATGATGCTGCCGCCACGTATGCAGTTGCAGACAGCATTGCGACCACGAGTGCGATGGATATTCCCCAAGACCTGGTTGATTTTCTGAAAGAGCAGTGGTCTCAGGCCGCATTTGCTGAAGGAGTAGAGGCTGGGGAAGATCATTTTGTGAACATCACCAGGGTTCTGAGGAGAGGGGCGTCTCCGATCCGCCTGCATGACCTCCCGGAGCCCATGGCACTCGCTATCGCGTACCTGCCGCTGTACCGGGCATGCGCGAGTGCAAGAGGGCAGCTGCTGCCGCAGAGACTGAGGGGGGAACTGGTCGAGGCGGTTGGCCGGCTCGGCGTTCCGGTCAACATGGAAAACAACAGGAGAGATTTCCTGGCGGTTTTGGAGCATTACTTCCCATCATTCATAACTGGAGCTTGAGAAACCTCATGGAATTTTACCCAGAAGCCAAATGGTTTAGCTGTTGACACAGAAGAATGGAACCAAATGAGCCTTCACTGTGTTATTTCACTAGTATGTCAGAGAGAGGAGTTTGTTGTCGAGATTGTATAGAGCATTTTGCGGTTGCGATGTGAGAAGACATAAATGCTTGGAACCTTTTTTTTTTTTTTTTGGTTGCTGTCATAGGTCAGCGTTGGCACTACAACTGCACCATAAAATGTGATGGTATGTTTTTCAGTTGCTTGTGATGGTATTCTGTCATTTCTCCACAACTGTATATAGCACAGGACCCATTGTTTTCCTGTAATGCACGGTATGCGCAACTTTGGCATTACGTAAAGGAATTGTTGGCTGAAACATGCCTGAAACCGAGGGAAAAAGATAGATATGTCACTCAACTCAAACCCCCACTGCACTACGTGTTTCTTTTATATTGTTTCTATTATCTGTTTCCTTCTTTTTTTAAAAAAAATAAAAATGAATCCTTTCCCTTTTACTACTTCTGGTTTCATTGTCACCTGTGCTTCAATTCTAAGGCGAAAATTGAACTAATGAAGTGCTTTCAGGCGTGATATACAGCAACAGAATTTACGATGAGATTTGTGAAGTTTCCATAGTCTTTAAAACATGTGTACTGAGTTGCATTATTCTGGTAGATGGGCATAAAAGGGCATCTCCATGTGTTCCATAACATAATGACAAAAGTATAATTCAAAACTAAACTACAACCAAACGGAGTGTCGAATGCTTGTGTGAACTTTGAAACAATTAAATGTACACAGTTCTGGTTAAGGTTCGTACAGGATTCAACTAAGCATCACACTAAACAAACAATGATGAAACAACTATACAAAAAAAGAGTAGACGAGAATCCGTGTCCATAATTAAGAGCCCAGGGCCTCAAGGAAGCGTCCTCCAAACAGGAGCTGCTAAGCCCATTTTTCAGATCCTTAAAACAGCAGCAGCAGCAACACCAATGGAGCTTTGTTAGACCAGCAGTTAGGATGTTTGCTAGTCCTCGAGCTCAACAAGCTGAGCTCTTCTCTCGGCCGCTTTCTTCCTGACAAAGATGCCCCAGCGCATAGCTGCCTTGATCTTGAGCCACCCGACGACGGCTTTCCCAGGTGGGCGGGCACGGTCATCCCCAAAGTTGAAGTTGGGGGGAGTTGATGGCATGTAGTTAGGAAATGCGAAGCCGTCTTCCGTCAGGTTGGTTGACGCGCCACCCATGCTCAAAATCCGCAACATCTGTTGCATCTCTTCGTTCTCCAATATCTCGTGGCTCCGCATCCTGATCTCCTCCATCAGGTAGTCGTCAACCCCACTCCGGTTCTCCTGCGGCTGTGACCAGTCGTCGAAAGGATTCAAGCCGGTGGGCTGCATGGACTGGCCACCTAGTGCTGAGAATTCAAAATTTTGCTGATGTTGTTGCTGTGGTGGTCCCAATGCCAGCATATTGGAGCCCCTAGAAACTTGATTCTGCAGTGCGGAACCATTGAACTGGCTTTCAGGTGTCAGTGAACTCCGCTCATATTGTGTAGTGACGTTTGCAGGTATGCTTTGAGAATTGACTGCATATCGTCCTGCCTGATTTCCATTGTATGCACTTGTAGATCCATCTGCTGAAAAGACCAAAGGAATTCAGTAGCGCAATGTATTAGTAATGGCAATAATATGTTCACAGATAATCTGACCTGAACATGATCAGAAGCATCAACATGTTTCCAAATGCATACATCAATTCCAACCAACAATGGCTGAGTTCCAATAAGTAAAACTAAAGTATTGAATGGTACTCCCTCCTTCCAAAAATTTGAGACCTATTTCATTCTTTGGTTTCTCCAAAAATCTGAGTCCTATTTATAGTCACTATGTGCTAAATTAAATTGTTGATCGGAAGCCATTCTAGTACTTATTGGTTGCATACTCATTGGTTTTGCCACATGGTGAGTAAGTTAATTGCTTTTTGGTTTTGATGCAAAAAGAAATAAGTCTCGGATTTTTGGAAGGAGGGAGTAGTAGATAAAGCAGTTTGTAGTCATGACGTACGGCCGTACGCACATCTTCCAGTGCTGCTACAGTTTGTCATGTTCCAATTTTAGCATTCTCAATGGGCCTACTGCCCTACTCTACATGTGCTTGTCATAATTGCATAGACCACTTTCTACCCATCTTTCTATTCTCACTAGGAAGATTGCAGTGAATTAGTGATTATGAAATTTGAAGACAAGAGAGTGACTCCAGATGAGATGGATAATTCCATATAAAGAAATTAAGTAGGAGCTCAGCAACATTACGTTCCAGGGATGGGTCAGCGAGCATATGGATAAAAAGACAAACTGAAATCACTTGGCTCACATTAGGTAAGATAAATAGAGCCCAACATAACAAAGAAAATGCGGCTGCTAAACAAAAACATAACAGGGAACATAGTAACAGCAGAGACCACCATAAAAATTGTCAACATACATAGATGTACCGGGATTTTGAGCTGAACATCATATTACCTTCACTTGTAGTGCCTGTAGAAGTTTGCCCTGCTTTTGCTGGTTGAGACAATTGTTTGTGTGTGTTGGATGAACCATAGGAAACAGGGCTGTTTGTTGCTGCTGCAGCCGTGTCACTTCTTGTTGTGACAGATTTCTTTTTCTGCTTGAAGCTCAGGAGTGCCTTGCCATCATATTCTACAACATGCATCCAATCCTCATATGCTTTCTTAACCAATCCATCTGCATAGATCTGCAATCGAGTTCAGCAAGGTTATGAACTCAATTATTTATATTTTCAGCTCTTGGGTACACAACAGTTGAATTAAAAAGAAACATATCGGTGTCAGGAAGACATTTCCTTCAAGAGGCACATAATTTATAACATATTACATAAGCTATCCTGGTCTTCTATTGTGGCAACCACTGGAAACGTGATATCAAAAACTAGTTATGAAGCACCACAGATTTATGTATATTACTATAGTGCTCTGAATGCAAGGTGAACATGCAGGACGCAGACCTGTGCATTGATACATTACTGCCAACAGCACAGCAACATAAGTTTACAGTGTCATGTGGCAACATGCCTAATATGCCAAAAATCAGCTGTACAACACTTCAAAATTATAAAATTATAAGATACTGCATTTTTAACTTTAAAACAAAGAAAAAAATAAGTAAGATACCAACCTTCTGGTTGTCAGTGAGATTTTCTGCTGAAATGAACTGGTCGTCAGCAATCAAACCAGTGAACTCATAGATGTTATTGAATATTGCACCGACATTTCTTGAGTCAATAGCATAATACACATAGTGCTTTCCACTTAAGACACAAGTCTTTGCATGCTCAACAAGGCTTTCCCACATCTTATTTGACATTCCACTGCCAAGAATCTAAAAGAAAGAAGAGGTATTTGATCATCAATTAAACTACATTAATTACAACCTATTAACAACAATTGTCGAACTTACACTCCGTAACCTCTGCTGATCCTTAACAAGAAGCTGGAGAAAATCTTCAACTGTATAAATCCCACTTGCATTTAACTTCTTGTGGAATGCACCATCCTTGCCAATCTTTTCTAATCTCCAAACATCATCCTTTAGGGCAGGTGGATAGTGCTTTTTGTACACTGCAAGATACAATAGAAACATGGTTAACGAGTAACATTCAAATCATCTAGCAGTATGAGTAAAACAATAACGCATTGCAAACATACATTCCCCTCTGTGATCCTTAACAGTAAAAGCTTCTGTCTTCGCCTCCCTAACACGAATACCTTCAAAAGACCCTGGGGCAACCCTCAGCCCAAGCCTGAATTTTCTGCTTCTTATCCAGCTGGAGTTGTCAGTGAAAATAAGCTCCCCTATGGTTCCAACACCTTCTTTAAGGGTCACCTGAAGGTCACCTGTCAAAAGAGGTCTCTTCCCTTCACGCTCCTTGACAATGTGACTCTCAAACTCCTCTTCCGTCCAATCCTCATCTTCCTCGTTGTTGAAGTCACCCTCAAGCACAAGAACATCCAGTTTTGCACACGATTCAGGCCCTGAAGTAACAGCAACCCCAGTGTTCGCATCTAGCAGAACAACATGTATTGCTGCCCCCTGCTCACCTTCTACTTTTCCACCAGTAAACAGTGGTAGAGATAATCTAGTTGTAAATTTAAGCTGAAGATTTCTCCCATCAGGTCCTTCAATTCTTTTTGGAGAGGACCTGTTTCCAATAGGTATAATGTTATTGTATTAAGTTTTTCGTTGTGCTCAAACCATAACTGTAGAAAAAACTGAAATTCACAGAGACACATCCAAAAGTATCACCGCAACAAGCAAGTTTTACAGTGATCTTGTACCTTCCCTGAATTCTGGCAGGACCCAACTTGGCTAAAGCACGCTCTACCTCTTCGCTTACCTATTCCAGAATATAATGAATTAGATTGATCAACAAAGAAATAATGTATGATCTCTATAGAAAAGAAATGTCTAACATCCAATGCCATGAGTTCTTTTACTCACAACTCTACGAAGAATTGGCTCCAGTGATGAACAAAGCTTCTGCAAACTATCCACCTTAAGAGCTTCCACAATGACACTGCAATATGTGTCATTTGTTAAGTGAGCAACCTCTAAATCGAGCAACTAAGATACAAACATATTTTTGCAATTTCAAGGATATACACAACAAAAATTTAGCGTCTGTTATAGTTTTTTTTTCCCCAAATCCCAACCACTCAGCAATCATTACATTTACTCTTTTAGTATCTTACATGGTTGTGAGATCATTGCCTTTTAATTCAACAAAATGTTGATGGTTAACCTTGGAAAATTTTGCATAGCATTTCTGAGGCAGCCTGCACTCACTCCTACCATATAAAGATTTCACATTTTTCAAGTTCTAATTCAGCATACCAAACAAATGGATTAGGACAGATCAACAATAGATCATGGCAGCAATATGACAGATACAGACTAATTGAACTTCAAGATGGCTCAATGCAACAAAATTGTAGTTCGTTAATGCCATTTTATGATACAAATAACCCATGGCTACATCTATGTTCTCTTGATTTTGGGAGAAATTATATCTACAGCCCCAATGCCTCATACAGTGCTTAGCATCAGTTGTAAAAATAAGTTAGGCCAAGACACTTTAATGCATATGGAGCTTAAAGGTGCCCAAACGAAATCCGAAAATCGCCATCGTGTATCACATAACAAAAGAGTCAGAGACACGGATGCAGGGAGCTGAAAGTTTTTGCTATCAGTTGGGGCAGTGACACAAACCGAGCACTAAAGCCCCAAGTCCCACCCAACGGTATGGACCACAGTTCTACCCTGAGTACTCTGACACACTCTTTTAGCTGCCATTAGTGAGTGCATGCGTTGTCACAGAATCATTTGAGTTGGAGTTCCAAGTACACACTTAACCTGCTGAGCTAATGAAAGGATTAAGCTTAATTCAAGAGCTCTGTCTGATGTTAAGCTGGTGGGATGGGAGGTTTCACAACAGCATTTAACATTCCGACCGTAGTCCGAATGGAGAATGGAGCAAAGCAAGGTGTCCAAAATTCCCTCCCAATTGTAGCCGCCTACAGCCTAACCCACCAACCCCTACCCAACCACCACATCCAAGCAAAAGCTGCTACCGGATCACACACCACCACAAATTATTCTTGCTCTTTGCTCATAAACATATATGATTATCGATTTAGGATGGATGGAGTATTATTTAGCAAATCCGTAACATAAATTTGGTTTGTCAAAGGACATGAATGATAAATGTGTGTTGCTATCATGGGGAAGGCCACAAAGTTTTGATTGGTACATGATGGGTGTAGCGCCTAAAAGGGGAGTTGAGATGCTTGACATTATGACACATGGTGATATGGATTTGTTGGCCCAAGCAACCACCCTCAGGGAACATGCAGAACTAAGTGGCACTCCAAAAGAGGACATGCAAATCTGCTAAAGAGAAAGCACCCATACCTATGCCTGGATTTCTATTGGCAACATAGATTCATCCAGTCCCAGATAAGATACTGTGGCATATGTTTGCTTAAGAATTTCTGCCATACAATCACTGCAAATCCACAACTGAGGCTGTGTTTAGTTGAGGGGGAAGTTTGGATTTTGGTTGAAATTGAAGATGATGTGACTGAAAAGTTGTGTGTGTATGACAGGTTGATGTGATGGAAAAGGACTGAAGTTTAGATCCAAATTTTGGATCTAAACACAGCCTGATTCTAGTCTGTACTTTGCATATATTCAGAATGTGCTCCAGAATCAGAATAAAAATAATTAGCCCGGGCAATTTTATCTGAACTTTTGTAGAGATGCGAACAACAGGATGGATGATTGGTGCAAAAGAAATGATGCAGTAGCAGTAAATGTGCAGAGATATACGAACCCAAGCAGTGATTGCCACAAGTTCACAGCCAAGCGACGGCTGCAAAATACACAAGAAAACCGTCAGTTGCCTCAGACATGTTTTACTTTTACACACAAGCTGATAAGCACAACCCATAAAGCAGACAAAAGGCACCACCTATTCGCACAGAAGGTGACAAGAGAATGGCTGACAGGTGGGCCAGGTGAGGGTGGTGGCCCCACCGCTCGGAGGGGATTGGGTTGGTGACAAAAGTAGTAGGCATACAGGTGGCAGCGGGGACTGTAGCTAGTCAAGGTGGCAGGGGGGATCTTCTGCGGGCGTGGGGATTAGCGCTCCACGTCGGCGTGATTTTGCGATTGGTTGGTGTGGACTCGTGAGAAGGAGATATGAGAGCGAGAGAGCCCGTGTGTCTATGTCACGCTGGCCGTGGTGGGGGGCAGAGCAGTTGATTTCAAAGCAAATTTGATGTTTAGATTGCGGCATGGTTGATAGGATTTGGATTTTTTTGGCATCGGTGAGTGACATTATGGTAGAGTATCTGGTCGAAATCTAGATTACCAAGATCATATAACCTATCGAATTTTCGATGAAGTTAGGGTAGAAAAAAACTATTTGCATGTGATTAATTAAGTTCTAATTTATTACAAGCTTGAAAAATGGATTTATCTGATATTCTAAAGCAACTTCAATATAGAAAGTTTTCAAACAAAATATTTAGTAGCTCGAAAAATGTGCTAACGAAAATAAAGGTAAAATATGTATTTTAATCAAAACATGAATCTTTTAAGTTATGATCCTCTTATATCATATGCTTGTTAACTTCATTTTAAGATTCAATTTTTTTATTGCATTCTATTTTTTTAGTAATAAGTTTTAAATCATTAATAACAACGATATAAAAGTTTTATCTACAGATTAATTTTGGTTTCTTTCTATGACTTATCAGCTATAAACTATAGCTCAAACAATCAAAGCTTTAATGTAAATACTGCTATCCATCGTCAAACTGATGCTACAATGGACTTTCCTATCTTTATCCTACCCTTATCCCCAAGGTCGAATGCTACCTCCTCTACTTGCAAAGTTCATCAGAGCTAGTGGAGGTAGTTTTTTTTTTTCTTAACAAATTCAGAGGGGCTAGTTGAGCTCAAATTGTGGAGGGGGTCTAAACTCTGAAGGTCATAAGTTTGTAAGATCTTTTTACTATTTTTGTCAAATACTCCCTCCTTTCCAAATTGATCATCATATAAAAAAATCCAAAATTTCTCAAATTGATCATCGTGTAACCACATGGACACGGATTTTATCGGAATACAATTAATGTAGCAAGGAAGAATGTGTGCAAGGAAGAATGTGTGTATGTTAAGGGAGTAATTGGCATGATGTTATAATCGATGCATGCATTATGGGAGAATGTGCATATAGTGTCTTTGATTGATGCGATATAATTATCCTTGGTCTTGGCGCATAAATATACTCCTATATGATTATAAATTTGGGATAGATGAAGTATTATTTAGCAAATCCGTAACATAAATTTGGTTTGTCAAAGGACATGAATGATAAATGTGTGTTGCTATCATGGGGAAGGCCACAAAGTTTTGTAAAAATAAGTTAGGCCAAGACACTTTAATGCATATGGAGCTTAAAGGTGCCCAAACGAAATCCGAAAATCGCCATCGTGTATCACATAACAAAAGAGTCAGAGACACGGATGCAGGGAGCTGAAAGTTTTTGCTATCAGTTGGGGCAGTGACACAAACCGAGCACTAAAGCCCCAAGTCCCACCCAACGGTATGGACCACAGTTCTACCCTGAGTACTCTGACACACTCTTTTAGCTGCCATTAGTGAGTGCATGCGTTGTCACAGAATCATTTGAGTTGGAGTTCCAAGTACACACTTAACCTGCTGAGCTAATGAAAGGATTAAGCTTAATTCAAGAGCTCTGTCTGATGTTAAGCTGGTGGGATGGGAGGTTTCACAACAGCATTTAACATTCCGACCGTAGTCCGAATGGAGAATGGAGCAAAGCAAGGTGTCCAAAATTCCCTCCCAATTGTAGCCGCCTACAGCCTAACCCACCAACCCCTACCCAACCACCACATCCAAGCAAAAGCTGCTACCGGATCACACACCACCACCATCACCATATAGTAGTATCATAGTATCACCTTGCAAGAGCGGGCACGCGAGGCCGCTTGGCCGCATGGTCGTCGTCGTCGCCACCGCCGCCGCCGGTGGGGTCGAGCACACGCTTCGAGCCCGACCTCTGCAGGCTCCTCCCCTGCCGCTGCATCGCCCCTAAACCCTAATCCTACCCTCCCCCTCCGTCTCCTCCTCCTCCGCCGCCGCTCCTCAGATCTGCGCCACAAATCCAGGTCAAAAAAAAGAATCCCCAAAAAAAATGAACGCCACACACACCACCAAAAAAAATAAAAAAATCACAGCACAACAGAGAGCGACCCGCGCGCGCGCGTCACCGAGCCGGAGAGACGACGACGAACCAGCGCAAGCCGGAGACGCCGCCGCCGCCGCCGCAGAGGAGATCTGCGCCGCCGCCGCCGCGATCGGTGCGACGATGCGAGTGTGTGCGCGCGCGCGAGAGTGAGCGCCTCCTCCTCCGCCTCGCTCCTTTGTGCAGCGCTTTGTTTACGACTCCTCGTTGTGTGTTTGTTTACTGTACCAGTACTTGTCGCGCGCTACCCTCTCTCACCTCACCCTACGCGAGCCCACCGCACCGCGCGCCCGCTGACATGCGGGTCCCACGGACGTGGGGGCCCGGTGGTCAGTGGCGGGCGAGACGGCGCGGGTCGGCGAGGAGAAAAAAAATGGGATGGCGGCTACGAGGGGAAAAGGCTCCGGACCATATATGATGGGATATTTATTTTTCTATTTTTCTCCTCGTCGTCGTGCACTGCCGCTCGTCATGGGCCTCTCGCTGGTCGGTGGGCCACCCCGCCGCTGCCGGCCCACCTGTCTTGGGGGGACAGCTGGCGGATACCACGGCGTGGCTGACAGGTGGGCCAGGTGAGGGTGGTGGCCCCACCGCTCGGAGGGGATTGGCTTTGGTCGGGGGGTAGGGTGGTTGGTGACAAAAGTAGTAGGCATACAGGTGGCAGCGGGGACTGTAGCTAGTCAAGGTGGCAGGGGGGATCTTCTGCGGGCGTGGGGATTAGCGCTCCACGTCGGCGTGATTTTGCGATTGGTTGGTGTGGACTCGTGAGAAGGAGATATGAGAGCGAGAGAGCCCGTGTGTCTATGTCACGCTGGCCGTGTTGGGGGCAGAGGCAGAGCAATTGATTTTAAAGCAAATTTGATGTTTAGATTGCGGCATGGTTGATAGGATTTGGATTTTTTTTGGGCATCGGTCAGTGACATCATGGTAGAGTATCTGGTCGAAATCTAGATTACAAAGATCATATAACCTATCGAAATCTCGATGAAGTTAGGGTAGAAAAAAACTATTAGCATGTGATTAATTAAGTTTTAATTTATTACAAATTTGAAAAATAGATTTATCTAATATTCTAAAACAACTTCAATATAGAAAGTTTTCAAACAAAATATTTAGTAGTTTGAAAAACGTGCTAACGAAAACAAAGGTAAAATATGTATTTTAATCAAAACATGAATCTTTTAAGTCATGATCCTCTTATATCATATGCTTGTTAACTTCATTTTAAGATTCAATTTTTTTTTATTTCATTCTATTTTTTTCAGTAATAAGTTTTAAATCATTAATAACAACGATATAAAAGTTTTTATCTACAGATTAATTTTGATTTCTTTCTATGACTTATCAGCTATAAACTATAGCTCAAACAATCAAATCTTTAATGTAAATACCGCTATCCATCGTCAAACTGATGCTATAATGGACTTCCCTATCTTTATCCTACCCTTATCCCCAAGGTCAAATGCTACCTCCTCTACTTGCAAAGTTCATCGGAGCTAGTGGAGGTAGTTTTTTTTTTTCTTAACAAATTCAGAGGGGGTAGTTGAGCTCAAATTGTGGAGGGGGTCTAAACTCTAAAGGTCATAAGTTTGTAAGATCTTTTTACTATTTTTGTCAAATACTCCCTCCTTTCCAAATTGATCATCATATAAAAAAAATCCAAAATTTCTCAAATTAATCATCAAATATAACCGCATGGACACGGATTTTATCGGAATACAATTAATGTAGCAAGAAAGAATGTGTGCATGTTAAGGGAGTAATTGGCATGGTGTTTTAATCGATACATGCATTATGGGAGAATGTGTGCATAGTGTCTTTGATCGATGCGATACAAATTATTCTTGCTCTTTGCTCATAAACATATATGATTATCGATTTAGGATGGATGGAGTATTATTTAGCAAATCCGTAACATAAATTTGGTTTGTCAAAGGACATGAATGATAAATGTGTGTTGCTATCATGGGGAAGGCCACAAAGTTTTGATTGGTACATGATGGGTGTAGCGCCTAAAAGGGGAGTTGAGATGCTTGACATTATGACACATGGTGATATGGATTTGTTGGCCCAAGCAACCACCCTCAGGGAACATGCAGAACTAAGTGGCACTCCAAAAGAGGACATGCAAATCTGCTAAAGAGAAAGCACCCATACCTATGCCTGGATTTCTATTGGTAACATAGATTCATCCAGTCCCAGATAAGATACCGTGAGATATGTTTGCTTAAGAATTTCTGCTATACAGTCACTGCAAATCCACAACCGATTCTAGTCTGTACTTTGCACATATTCAGAATGTGCTCCAGAATCAGAATAAAATAATTAGCCCGGGCAATTTTATCTGAACTTTTGTAGAGATGCGAACAACAGGATGGATGATTGGTGCAAAAGAAATGATGCAGTAGCAGCAATGTGCAGAGATACACGAACCCAAGCAGCGATTGCCACAAAGTTCACAGCCAAGCGCGCCACAGCTGCATAATACACAAGAAAACTGTCAGTTGCCTCAGGCATGTTTTACTTTTACACACAAGCTGATAAGCACAACCCATAAAGCAGACAAAAGGCACCACCTATTCGCACAGAAGGTGACAAGAGAAAATCGATAGGGAAGATCAGCAGGAGCAAAAGCTCATTTCTTGCATTTGGACCGTAGACCACCCAGAGCATAAAATTCAATGCCCCAAAACCAGACATTATATATAAAAGAAAAACTGTTACTAGAAAATGCTGAAATCAATCTAGCTAGGGAAAAAAAATGCGGTGCAGAAATAGCATGTTGAGAAGCCATTCAGGACAGTGCACTGCTTCCAGTTGTACCAAGATACTATTGCATAGACAAGTTCACTAGATAGAAAGATTGGGAAACTTTAACTGACCTCCTTTTGTGTTCAAATTAGGTGGCATACATGCCACAAATCTTTAAGCCCATGTAGCAAAAAATAGTTACTCTAGACATGTGAATCTGGATGGAATCATGTGGTGCTAGTAAACTAGTAGTAGCTCCATGTCTGCAAGCACAACTTGCCTGAAAGTGTATAGCAGGATAAGAGCATCTTACTGTCAAAGAAACCACAGGTGCTGCAGTTTCAATCTATGTAGGCTTCCATGTTCTGATACAATATGTGAGAAACTTCATCTCAGAACAACTTTGGGACCGCATACAGAAGACAAGCAACTTTTAAATTGATCTGACTGCAAAGAGTGCAATCATCTGAATGCTCCGATCTTGCACTCATAAAGTACTGCCAAAATTCCATTCTTAACATGCGCATCATTTTTCTGGTGATAAAGAAACAATGGTGACTGCAAAACCTACCTGATCTGGTAGTGAAGAAAATAATGGTGCCTTTCTCAAGAAGAATATGCATCAGAGTATCAGACAATGTACTGCGCTAAATTCCCAGATCAGAAAAGTTATTTCAAATGACTGAAGGAATGCTTAATATTTCTTGGAAAAAAAAAAGCAGGGCATAGTAGGAGTTTCGGAGTCAAAATTGGAACATGAAGCCATGGAATGACATGCAAAGTCTTGAGTGTGTTCTTGACCAAAAAAAAAAAAAGATGATGCCTTACCTTTGGAATATGGAATCATCTGGACCCCTTCATAGAACAGCCAAATTGAAGCAAGATGCTAGTTAGTGGTTCCTGTAACTAGGAACATGCACATAAATTTCGTTGATCCTTTCAGCACGTTGATCAGAGCACTCGAACATGTTCATAAACCAATAACTGACAATACAAGGACATAACTCAAATGTTCTGCAAAGCTACAGGTCGGGATAGTTTATTCAAAATGTATCTACAAGCATGGAACCAAGGAAAGATCACTTTTTCTAACCAACGGCCCTCCTTGTATATGAAATTACTGGATCCATAAAGATACCCATCATAGGATGATCCCAAACAATTGCAGGTGATGGTACACATAAAAGTAGCCCACAAAAATTCAGATGATGAAGCAAATAAGAAACAAATAACATATCATAACTTTAAGGACAGATCAATAGTCCCATTTGATAGATCTTCGTCTTCTACATCCTTTTCGATAGATTTGTGCATCACCGTACCAGATGATGATGAACCACATGATCCCTGCATCACCTGCCAGGCCTCTTTATGATGCTTCTTTCCACTTGAAATTTTGCAGATAGACTCAGCAGAGAGTGCAGAGCTTCCATCCTTTATTCCAGCATTTGCACCCTTCCTTTGGCTTATTGCTAGAAAAGCCTCTCGATTCCTCTTCGCAAGGTTACGCTGGAGCTTGTGTGCATTCTGGTGGCCACCTAATGCCTGAGAGCTCTGGAACCTCTTAGGACAGTAGCAACACGAAAACTCTGTCAGAAACCTTGAAGGATATGATGGCTGGAGCGACAAACTTAGGTTGAGCTCCTCGTTGTCCATCTGCTCACCCATGAATTCAGGTGCACCTACAAATGGCATGAAAAAATGATCAGAGGGTGGGAGGAGACTAGCAAGTGGTTGTTTCTCCCTGGACTCATCTGAATATAAGCAGGAGAGGTGTGTCTTGCAGAGAACTTACCTAACATAGTTGCAATTATGCTTCTAGATATGTGTGGCATGCATTGCTTATGTTGGTTGCTTTGAGCCTTTCTAGTCCGTTCTGTAGACAATTCTATGAGCTTTCACATCTGGATTGTTGTTTGATGTGCTGTGCATGGTACTGTGTTTGTAATGAAGAGAGGGGACAGGGGCACAAGGCCAAATTAAACACAGGGCTAACCTGGCATTGTACCGGGAATTCTTTACAGGCTAAACATGGACGATGTCCCACTAGAACAGATTTAAATCTAAGAAGCCCAAATGTGTCTAAATTATCTGGTCCCCATATGCACATGTTAGGCTTTTAACCCATTATTATGCCTGATCTGACTAAAAAAGGCTTGAACTATAAATAGATATAGAGCTGATATATTTTTTCAGTTCTGGAATGGCGACAATGAACTATCCAGTTCGGTGAATCGACTGCTAGGATCGATCTTATATTATTTTCCAAGAGTTACAACAATCAGGTAAGAAAATTTAGGGATCTGAGAGAACTACTATTGTAGCAAACTCTGCTTTAGATATATAGCATTTCAGGTTCACAACACAAAACGTGATTAGGAATCTATTAATAGATGAAAGGCTTGCTATTAATTCTGCGATAGGGAGGTTAAACACCGATTTGTAAACCAGACTATAGGATGTTCAAGAAAGAAACAAATGAAGAACCTAGATGCAAACAATCAAAATTGATACATCGGGCCTCTTCCAAGTCTTCATGTACGACAATCCAACCCGACACACATAGTACATGAAGTAAACTATCCATCAACAAATATGTGTTCATCAGTGCAACTCTAGAAGTCCCTCCTGAGAGAATCCAAGAGAGGTAAAGGACAATTGGTTCCTTCCGTAGTACGCGGTGGCACTGGAGCCTTGAGTTATGGTCACAGGAGGTACTGGTCCATTGAATTGCTTCATGGACTGTTTGAAGAGGACATTTCACCAGTCCAAATCAAAGGATTGATTATAGAGGGAAATTTTGCCCAATCTGATCCAGGTAAAATGAATGTAAAATATCCTTATGTGGATACAGAATTAGGCAATAACGAAGTGTCAGACACAAATGAAGTTTGTCTCTAGTAGGAAGAGTATAGAACATTATCTAAAAAAAGGAAGAGTATAGAAACAGAATACAGCACGAGTGTGTGAGTGTGATGCAATAATGCTTTAGTCATCACAATACCAAAGCAACGCATAGTGGCACAATCACAAGACAACGTCAAAAATTATCAAGCGTATTCATTAAAATGGAGAGTGAAGCATCCAGTTCAAACTGGAATATTATTTTACATCAATAATGGATTAGCTTTGTCTTCTACTTTAAAATATTTACCCCTTAAAGCTGCTCCACTAGGCCTAAGCACTCAGCTAACTCGTCAAATTGAAAAAAAAAATTAAGTACAGCTCATCCTCTTGATAAAGAGCACCTCAATTCAAGGATAATTTCTACTGTCAAATGACAGGTTCAAAAGAAGAAACTGCAAGATTAAACTTACTTCATCCGTTTCACAATGTAAGTCATTCTAGCATTTTCCACATTCATATTGATGTTAATGAATCTAGATAAATATATATGTCTAGAATCATTAACATCAATATGAATGTGGGAAATGCTAGAATGACTTACATTGTGAAACGGAGGAAGTAGTAGAATTATGATTATTATAATTATTTGACCCGATTTGAATAATTAGAGTGAACGTAACCTAGTTTTTACTTTTTAGTGTGTAGTTCATCGTTGAACAAAGCAATATAAGATTAGAGCAACACATTTTAAGTGTTCATCTGTAGCTGCAAGCCTGCAACACATTTTAGTTTGGTCAATGGGGCCACTTCAATTCATATATGTAAGTAGTGCATTTTTGCTCAATTAGCCAACTCAATGTTAAACTTGTCAAACTATGTTTCATGTGCAGATTTTTTTTTTTCACAATGCAAAAAACTGGACCCCTGATAATGGTTTTCACATATTATATTCTTGGAACAGCACAAATTGGTTATTTGCATTAAAATGTCGGTATATTTATAAATGGAACATGCATGCTACCAAAGTTATACACAATTAGCAAATCTAGAACTAAATGCTTTCTTTGAATCTTTGTTATATTCTTAGCATGATATCTCATATTTTGACCTTTTATACCCACAACGCACCAGTAATCACAGATGAGCACAGTAATTTAATAACTTTAGGCAGCTAATGTCACAATTGAAAGAGAGTTCACAACTTCTGATGGTTGCTGATTCAAGAGTGTGCTGTACAACAATAACAACCTTCGGAAACATCAGCTTTCTCATTATTATCTTTTTAAGGTTAACTTTTGACAAATTACACAGAAAACATTAATCTTTCACCAAAGTACATAACAAGTACCGTTGAAAGTTCAACCAACCATGCAATAAGACAAGTAGACAAGAACCTAGTAGTCTGTCTCCAGACTTCTAGACGTAGACAAAATATTTTTCTCGCAGAAGAGTACCTAGGCCCCCAAAAAACCTTAACTAGCTGGACATTGTATTGCAATGAGGTTAATTAATTTACATGTCTTTCCAGCCATTTCATCAATTGCATAGTTCAAGTAAAAACGCTACTAGATCCAATCAACCATGCAGACATTTCGTCGAACACATCACGACCATTACATGAACGCCCAAAAGGGCCAAGAACTCTCCTTACCTTCCCGCCGGCTCGACGCCGAACACGCCGTCCCTCCGTATCACAAACTCGCACGCCCGCTCCGGCAGGTGCGGCGCGAATGCCACCTTCATCCGCCTCCTCGCGCAGCCGCCGTGGCCATCCGCGTCCCGGGTCAGGAACAGCCGGGTGTTGACGCAGTTGGCCCAGGCGATCCCCAGCGCGGGGCTCACCCGGCGCCCCGACGACCACGCCACGGTGTTCCCGGCCTCCCCCTCCACCACGTCCACCACCTGATTGGTCACCACCACCACGCACCGGTGCCTGTGCGCCAGCTCCTTCAGCTTCGCGGATATCCGGAAGAAGAGCGCGGAGCGGCGCTTGAGGTCGGCGGGCGAGGCGTCGAAGTCGGCGCGGAAAAGGGAGGCGATGGAGTCGATGAGGATGAGGCGGACGGGGGGGAGGCGGCCGGGGTGGGCGAGGAGGCGCTGGGCGCGGGAGAGGAGGGAGATGAGGTCGGAGGGGGAGTGGGCGGCGGCGACGAGGACGCGGTCGAGGAGATCGGGCCGGGACTTGGGGGCGAGGCCGCGGAGGCGGCGGAGGGGGAAGGGGAGGTCGGAGTGGAGGAAGAGGCAGGAGGCGGAGAGCGGGGAGAGGGGGGCGAGGAGGGCGAGCTGGAGGCAGAGCTGGGTCTTCCCGGAGGCGGACTCGCCGGCGATCTCGGTGACGGAGGCGGGCGGGAGGCCGCCGGAGAGGAGGCGGTCGAGGACGGGGCAGCCGAGGGAGAGCTTGCCGGCGCGGGAGGAGGAGGGGAGGAGGAGGAGGGGGTTCTCCGGGCGCGGCTCTTGCTGGCTGTTGGTGGAGGAGGAGGAGGCGGCGGCGGAAGGATGCCTTGCCGGCGCCGCCGGCCGCATCGCCGGCGAGCTCGCCGAGGGTTTGGGTTTCACAATTTGGGTTTGGTTTCAAATTGGCGCGGCTAGTTTCCACGTGAATTTGGGTTGCGGAGTAATGGGCTCACATTTGGGCTTGGGAAGAATATGAATGGGCCTTACCATGCTGGGCCTTTTTTAATCCCGTCACGAACATTGGGTCGTCTTAACCGGTCGTGGGCCTAATATAGCCCCAATATAAAAAGGCCGTAAAGCCCATCTTTGTGTCGTTTTGAAAAGCCTGTTTTCTATATGGGCCAAATAATATATGTACCATAGAAAATGGTTGGAAGAAGTCTATTTGCCTACGTCAACTATAGCCTGAGTCCAAGACCTGGTTAGGGGAGTTTAAAATTCTGGGAATCTGCTGGTTGTTAGCTAAGTTCTAAGAATCTGGAGAAGTTGGTTCATTTTTTGAATTATGTCACTATAGATTTTCATAAAACGGATGAAAATATGGGCTTTTTAGGGAATTGGATACTATGTGATGAGAAGTTGCAACTGCTAGAAGCTCCCCAAACATATCCTAATTATTTAATTCCCTCGATCAATTTTTTTGTTAAAGAGTGGATCTCATTTTGGCTACTTTTTATTGCCGATGTTTCACTTTGTATCACTATTTAACTAATGTTTTCACTTTAAACTGGGTAATTTATTTCTTATCTTTGTGGCACTTCAGGTTATTCAACTCTTTTATCCATCTACATCCAACTTGTAATATGTCGATGAAATGCTCTACATATAGCTGTGGGATTTTATTTATGAGTAGGAGTCGACCTTTCCAACATGCTCCGGAAGAGAGTTGAATGGTCTAAAGTGCAACAAAGGTAAGATTACTTGGTTCAAAATAAAAAAAAATAGTTATTGGATGATTTAAAGCGAAACATTAGTAATAAGATATAGCCTAAAGTGAAATTTACTAACTACTGGCCGCTGTATCATTTTTATTATGTACCCTTCGTAAAAATAATAATCAAATGTTGCTTATGAAATTGTTATTTTATGTATAAGATTCATAGCCAGAAGCTATTCCGCTATTCGTTTTTAGGCCATGTTTAGATCCCACCTCAAAATTTTTCACCCTGTCACATCGAAAGTTTGAACACCTGCATGAAGTATTAAATATAGGCTAAAAAATAACTAATTGCACATATTGCGACTAATTCGCGAGATGAATCTTTTAAGCCTAATTGTTCTATGATTTGACAATGTGGTGCTACAGTAAATATTTGCTAATAACGGATTAATTAGGCTTAATAAATTCATCTCGTAGTTTACTGACTGATTTTGTAATTATTTTTTTATTAGTGCCCGAATACCCCATGCGACACCCTACAGAATATCCGACGTGACATGTCAAAACTTTATACCTCTGAATCTAAACACCCACTTAGATTGAGGGTATAGGAGTTTTGTTGACCCAAAGGACCAAACTATAATGAGTACTCTCGCAAAACAAAACAAAAAAAACTATAATGAGTACTACTGGTATAAAATTAGGATTGTGATAGCAGACAATCAGGGGACAGTGAGCCGCCTAGGTTGTGAGAAAGAAGAGTATATAAGCTGTAGCCCTTATCAGCGAACAAATATCTTAGCGCAAAATTTTTAATATACGCGTGTCTTTTTATTGGCTTAGAAATGCTTGAAAATAATCAACGACATAAGAAAATGAGGACAAAAGAGAGTCAATTCAAGCGTGGCAACGAGGAATTTGCTAAGTTGTGGCACATTATCAGTTGATGAGTGGTGAACAGTGATATATATGTCTGTTATCATTGAATGTTCTTCTGTTATTTTCCTCTCTCTCTCTCTCTCTCTTTCAGGAGACTTGGTGTGTATAGGACGAGAAGCCAGCAGGATTAACAATTGTCACCAACCTAAATTCCAAATTTCCAATGACTTGTCCATGCAAGCTAGAAGACTGGATCACTTCATCCTAGATTCTTAATAAGTGTCTTTCTCAACAACTGGATGTCAGTATTATTTTATGAAGAAGCAAAAAATCTGAGTAAAAGTTGTGGCGCTTGTTCTTGAGTTTTACATACGACATTTGACCACAAAAAATGTTAAATGTAAATTATTTTATTGCGACTTGTTTTATCAATAAAGTTAGTTTAATTAGGTATGATTTATATTTTGTATATTTTACTTGCTACTCCCCCGTCTCAGGTTATAAGTCGTTTTCAAAGTCAAACTACTCTAAGTTTGACTAACTTTGTAGCAAAAAGTAGTAATATTTACAACGCCAGTATAGTTTCATTAAATCTATAATTGAATAAATTTTTATAATATATTTGTCTTGGGTTAAAAATATTTTTCTATAAAATTAATTAAACTTAGAATAGTTTGACTTTAACCAAAGTCAAAACGTCTTATAACCTGAAACGGAGGGAGTATTTGGCTATATAATTAGTGAATGAGCAGACATAAATAATATTATATATTTAAAAACGAAGGGAAGACCTTGGTTATGCTTTTGCTCTTACGTGACCCCAAAACCAACGGCTTTTGCTAACGCTAAATCCAGTTTTGGCACTGCTGACCAGCTGACCTTATGGATGGTTTATGGTTATGGATTCTGTTTGGTTTAATTTGGTGCTAAACCGACCAAAACGGGTATATCCAGGCCAATCCGAACATTAAAGAAAATCTTTTATACATAAAATTTTATATATGTATGAGACACATTGTTTATTTGTTTAGCCTGGCCAAATAGCTGTGCCGAACGTAATCATATATAGGCCAACTTGGGTAGCAGCATATAAGGAGAGGAAAATTCTCTCATTTTTCACACACACTTCCTAACCTACTAAACGATATATGTTATTTATAAACATTTTCTATATAAAGATTGTTTTAGAAAATTATATTAATCTATCTCTTAAGATTTAAAAGATTAATACTTAATTATTTATACGTTAATGGCTTATCTCGTTTTGTGTATCTACTTAGGGGTTGTTCACTTTACTGTCAAAATTAACCCTACCAAATTTTAGCTTTTACCAAAATTTGACAAAGTAGCAATCTAAACTCTGGCAAAGGTAAGAAACTAAACATGATTTGTACTTCTCAAACCTTACCAAATATTTTGACAATGCTAAAATAAAATTGTAGTGAACATCTCCTCAATCTTCTTTTCCCTATCCTCAAACACACCCTTAGTAATATTTTCATAAGGATCGTGTATATTTATTTATCTATATACCCTTGGTAAAGAAAATGGTGGACATCGCGTGATCGAGGTAAAGTTGAGTATAAAACGGTGCTTAATATTTTCTGTTTATTTCTCTCCTCCACCTTATCTTCTAATCTCAAGTGACACTTTTAGTAGTACTCCCTCCGTTTCATAATATAAGAGATTTTTAGTTTTTGCTTACACTATTTGACCACTCATCTTATTCAAAAAATTTTAGAATATTTTTTGACTTACTTTATTATCTAAAGTACTTTAAGCACAACTTTTTGTTTTTTATAATTACACAAATTTTTTGAATAAGACGAATGGTCAAACAGTGCAAGCAAAAACTCAAAATCCCTTATATTATGGGACAGAGGGAGTAACACATGAGTCATTATAGTACTTGCTCTAAGGCATGCATATGTGCACGCCCACCCGTTGTTTACATATTGTTACCCGTGCGCGCGGTCTGGTCCCAGTCGGTCCAAGAGAAAAACTATAAAATTGACAGTGACATCGCTTGTGGATTATAAAATAGTTTCAAACAAATTTAATAAAATAGATTGATACTACATTATATCTCTATCTCTATCTCTACTACTTAAAAAATAAAAAAAATAAAAAGTGTTTCCGTCGTCCGTCAAAATAAAAAAAAACAGCGAAAAAAATATCCGATTCCCAAAGTGGCGAAAAAGCAAAAAAAAACACGTTGTAGATCCGATTCCTCCTAAAATGGCAAAAAAAAAAGATTCCTATAAAAGGGGAAAATAAGTGGCGAAAAAGAAAAAAACGTAGATCTGATTTTCCCTAAAATGGGGGAAAACAATAAAAAAAATCCGATTCCTATAAAAGGGGAAAAGAAAAAAATCGTAAAAAATAAAAAAAAATCTAAAAAAGGTCGGACTCCTTAAGGAAGTGGCAAAGAAAAACCTTTCAGCGTGAAAAAAAAGAAGTAAAAAGGCGCGGCAAAAAAAGTCCGATTTCTATTCGTTTTATTAGTCCTTATACATCTCTTCTCTATCTCTAATCTAACTATTTAAGAAGGAATCTCTAATCTAATCTAATCTAATCTAATCTAATCTAACTATTTTAAAAAGAAGTCAGAAAAAAAAGAGCAAAAGAAAACACGCTAGAAAAAAAGGATTTCATCGTATGTAAAAAAGCAAAAAAAAAAACTTGCGAGGAAAAAACTATCAGAAAAAACACGCTGTTTCTAAAAAAGGTTTGAAAATACTGCACAAGCAAAACAAAATTCGTTTATAAAAAAACAAGCCGCTCTGAAAAAACTGTAAAAAACGCTATATTGATGGACACTTGGGTCAGATATGATCCATCGACTTTTTTTTCCATCTCCTACACGGCTTTTGTTTCGTCATCTATTCTCGTTATTGAAGACCCTATATATTCTGTAGATAATTATCAGACTATTTTTTTTAAGTATAGCTACTATTTTTGATAACATATTATATAGAAATAATATTCAAAAATAATATTTTAATTGTTATTTAGGGAAGAGTGCATAATGACTCTATTTTGTGTAGACTTGACCATGCAAGGCAGTGTAGGATTTGATTGATCCTATTATTGGTTGCAAGAATGACAAATGGAAAAGTATTTTAAATTATATGCATGGTGTCGCATAAATAATCCAATTATTTTAGGTAAAGTAGCATCGGTAAGTTTGCCATCGTCGAGGTTGGTCCATTACATTGAAGATGTTCCAATTTTCTGATTGTCTTAGCTACAAACAATCCATACAAACATTATCATCGATATGGTTATGCATGAAAAACGTATATTATCATTAGAATTGTTTCACCCGTTGCAACGCACGGGCATTTTTGCTAGTATATTATAAGACGCAAACATGTAAGCACAAATTCAATTTCCATAAGTTTTAATAAAAACAACAAATTTACCTTTAACTAGTATACATGTGCTTATAGACATACGCCCTCCGTCCCTAAATATTTGGCACCGTTGATTTTTTTTAAATATGTTTGATCGTTTGTCTTATTCAAAAAATTTAAGTAATTATTAATTATTTTCCTATCATTTAATTCATTGTTAAATATACTACTACTACTCAAGTTTTTAAATAATATTTATAAAAGTTTTTGAATAAAACGAACGGTCAAACATGTTTTAAAAAGTCAACGGCTTCAAATATTTAGGGACGGATGGAGTACTATTTTTTTTAATTCACAAGAATCAAACTTAAACTTATGTAATTGTGAAATGGTTTATCACGTATTAATCCATCTTACAAGTATAAACATCCCCTTCCAACCTTCCAGGAAAGCCCCTCTGCGTGCCATTCGATTGAGTGTATATATAAGTTTATGCGAGCTCGATCGAGTGCCCGGACGAGTGACGATCGAGAGTATGGTGCGGGGTGTCGAGCAGGGCGGCGCCGCCATGTCGTCGTCGTCGTCGTCGTCGTCATTGTCACCGTCGCCGGTGTCCGCGCCTACAGGGCAGACCGCCATCACGTTCCGCGGCATCGCCTGTTGGCTTTGGCCCAGGGATCAAACTGCCGGGGAGCAACGAACTACCTCCGGCGGAAACTCACGCGAGTACACAACACACGCGATGGATCAAATGAACACAGGAACACAAGAAAGCTCTGCGGCAACAAATGCCCTTTTCTCTGTTTATCTGTGACTCACACACTTCACTGAAAAATGGATCAGAGCACGGCTTAAATAGCCTTACATGCACGAACTGTTGCCGGTCTTCATGCGCACGCACGCACTACCTGAATACATGAGCCACTAACTCCATGCATCACGAGACCCACTCATCCAACTAACTATCTGCTAACTTGCCGCACTCAACTAACTACACAAGCTAATTACTCGGTCAACTAATCACCAAGCACATGGCTGTGACAGAGCTAATCTCCTATATGCATGCATCATATATGCAATACTCTCCACTACGTGCATGACACACATACACGACTAACCACTGCAGATATTTAAGATATGTACAAGTCAGGATTAATGCTAACAAAGTCCACGTTCGAGCTCGCCGTGTTGCTGATGGCGTGGCTCCCGCTCTGGCTCGTCGACAAGATCCTCGTCCTCCTCGCCTGGTTCGTCCTCGGCAACCTCACCAAGCTCGGCATCCGCCGCCCCACCACCGGCCTGCTGGGGCGGCTGGGGGCGACGGGGCGACGGCTTGGAGGGGGGCGTGCAGCGCCGGCGGTGGGCTGCGTCGTGGCGGCGACTGGCGACTCGGCGAGATGGCGATTTTTTCGATCTGGATCTGGATGCGGTGTGCGTGCGGCGCAATGAGGGGGGAATTTAACTATTTGCCACTTTTAGGTTTGTGACATGCAAATAACGAGGGGATATCCCCGATTTAAAATAGTTTCCCTTACAGTGGCAATATTGCAACTGTTTATTTACGTTGGATTCAAATAGTTATTAAGAAAAGAGTTGAAAAAATGAATAACATTGATTTAGGATAACATAAATCTATAATACAAATATGTAAAACTAAATATGAATTTAGCAAACATAATAAAATCAGGTGAGCGAATAGCACCTGTACGTGGCGCTCAAATAGAATTTTGTCGTTATTGTTCTTTTATATGTAGATCAAAGTTTATACTTGTATGTTTGTGTACTATCTTCATAATATATCTTAAGCTTTGCTGAATTAGGTGACTGGTGGCATGGAGAAGATTAGAGAGTGGTAAGAGGAATGGTTTTAGAGGAGGCCTGGGTGATGGAGACCGGTGGTGGAGCAAGAAAGAGGAGGTAGGTGGAAGGGAGGGCGCCAATATCAGCGGATCTCTTAGATGCCCACTATTGGTGGCGGACTGGGTAGAGGAGAGGCGACGGTGGATGGAGGAAGGTCGCTGTTTTGGGGCAAGTGGCCGGCGACGGTGGGATTGTGTCGGGAGGATAGAATGGGTTAGGGTTTTTTTTTTTTTTTTTTTTTTTGGTGTCTGGCACAAAGCTCAATGGCAATAAATGGAATGATTCATTTGAAGAAACTTAGTCACATGAAGGGTTTGCTTTTTCGGTTTACGCCGATTGATTGGAGGTCATGATATAAACGGAAATTTCTGTTCCGAATTTCTACAAATATTAATCAAAATTCATGAAAATTAAAGAAAAATCGAAAAATTTGCGAATAGTATGCGTATCGGCAGGGATCTGAAATTTCAGAAACTTCAGTCCCAAATTTCCAGCCCTGGTCACCATGTGTGACATCCTCTGTTTTGGACTTGTTCGAAGACATAAGATATAATCTTTAGCCGCTTTAAATGCTTTGAAACATATCCAAATTACACTTTGTAACATTATGGAATTCTTACAAACATGGCTATACTCATTCTCTTGTAAATTTACATCACATGTAAATGGATTCCTAGAACAACATTCTTCTGTTGTTAGAGGGTACAATAATTTGAAATGCCGAAATCTAAAGGCTAATTTTGCTTTATATAATTTTCCTTATGTTCATATAATTTAGATTTTGTATATGTTTTTTTTAAACAAAGTCCCCCGCCCAGCCCGAAAAAAAATCTATGCTTTTCTTTTTCTAGCAAATCAGTTGCAGATAAATTAAATGCTCCATTTTATTTCCCTATCGATTGCATCAAATGAAAGTCACTTTACCTTTTACAATCTAAGCTAGTCAATTTTGGACTTGCAGCGCACTTGCTATGTAACTCCTCCGTCCCAAAAAAAAAAGACAAAATTCATGGGTTTCCGTGTCTAATTTTAACTGTCGTCTTATACTGAAATTTTTTTCTAATTCGTATTTTCGTTGTTGTTAAATAATAAAACATGATTAATATTTGCGTGACTTGGTCTTTTTAATTTTTTTCATAATTTTGTTTCAAAAAACGAACGATCAAGACGGAGGGAGTACTCCATGTCTCGCCGATGGTGTCGTCTTGTAGCCACCCCGGGTGGTCGGCAAATTCCACTGGTAAAATGCTGATTGCAATTGTGGGTGTGCAATTCTGGTTTTCCACAAGCCTAGATGCATATGTAACCGTAATTTACATTAGCATAGTACATCCTTGGCCACCAAACTACTCCCTCCGTCCCACAATATAAGGTTTTTGGGAGTTTTTGCTTGCAATGTTTGATCGCTCGTCTTTTTTTTTTTTTTGCAATATAAAAAACAAAAAGTGTGCTTAAAGTACTGTAGTAATAAAGTAAGTCATAAATAAAATAAATAATAATTTCAAAAAATTTTAAAATAAGACAAGTGTCAACACGTTGCAAGAAAAACTCAAAACGCTTCTTGTAATTATGGGACGGAGGGAGTACAATTTTAAGTGGACAAATGCACATGCCTGTATGCAGAAAATGCCAGGAAAACAACACGTTTGACTTTTGGGGTAGGACGCACTTGCATCCTCTTGACTGACTCGATCGATACCACAGCATCTGGATTTACTAAGTACAGAAAAGCACGTGTCCAGCAAAAAAAATAGTTGAATACATTTGCCTAGCATGTGGCAGGCACAATCCGGAAGACGCTCTCCAAAAGGCAAGGGATTCCATGGTGGCCAAGAGCCACTCATGCACGGACTCCTCGTCCTACGATATATAAAAAAATAAATCTAGTATTGAATGAAGATATTTTCTAGACAATGAATCTGAATAGAATACTAAGGTCCCTTTGGAATTGTAAGAATAAAAAAGGAGGAATAGGAAAAAATATAAGAAAAAAATTTTCCTGACAGGAATATGAGTGCAAAACATATAATTACAAAATACATGAATGATCGTTTGATTAGACCACAGAAAAAACACAGGAATTGGAATGAGAGATAGATTAAACAGGATTCTTACAAGAGCTTGGACTTCCTCTTGCTAAGTTTCTCCAAACTAATATACAATAGTATTCATAGGAATTTTTTTGTAGGATTTGAAAAACCTTCAATCCTTGAATCAAAGGGTTTACATAGGAAAATTTCCTTAGGATTCAAATCCCTACAAAATTCCTTTGATTTAAGGGGTCCTTAAACTGTTTTTATTTTAGGACGGTGGGAGTACACTACATATTGCACATCGTTTTATGGTTGTTTTCATTGCCCCACCCCCCCCCCCCCCCCCCCCCGACCGGATTGCCCTTGTAAAACCACTAACTGGCTTCGTGATGTTAAAGAGGAAAAGAAATAAATGGGAGTTGGGAGGTGTCTAATTGGTGGGGGCGTGCAACCGGTAAGATAGAGATATCAAAGCGCGATTAATTGCACCATCACCAACCTTGCTAATTGGATTTCTTTCATAGCAACAGACCACTTGCTATTAATTGAGCAACATCATGGCCCACTGGCAACGTTCTTCTGCAATCTGGAGTCTTAAGAATCCGAGAATCCATGCTTGAAAAAATATTTTTATTAGTGTGATGAAACTTGACATGTTTGAAACTTTAAATTCTGATTTATAAACTTGATATAGTTAGATTTTTCGTTTACGAAATCTATTTACATATAATCTTTGTATGATTCTTGATAGCAAAGTTATTAAATGGATTAGCCCAAAGTCGTATTTTGGAAAACCGCAAGAATACAAAAATGTGAGGGTTTAAAATAACAGAGGCAGTATTATTGTACAACCAAATTAAAGATGTGATGGTAACTAAAAGAAATGAGTATAGCTGGGTCAGCTTTATCTTTGTTGGGAAAAAGTCAGCTTTATTTTTCTTTGAATATAGTTTAAACATAACTGCACAGGTTAGGTGGTGATATATTAATTATTGATCTCTGCTTTGATGTTAGGCATATGCCTGCCTCTGTGGATCAGATCGGGCGCCTTGGACCATAACAATTAATTAGAACAGCAAACTGACATCTTGATAAAGTGCTGCTTGAAAGCCAATCAAGCCAAATCCCTAGGCCAACATACTATGCACGTAAGTAGGAGTATACATTTATTCCACTTTTTCCACAAGATAGGGTCCAGTCCAGTATATATATAGGCATGGAGGGATGGACGCATTTGCAGGCAACTCAGAGGTCGAGCTGAGAGTGATTCGACCTTTGTTAGCTAGATAGAGTGTGGAGCAATGGCGCCAGCCTGGCATGGTTGGCTACTGATGTCGGGCCTCTTTGCTGCCCGGTTGCGCGGGCCGTGGTGGACCACCTGGCGAGCCCGTGGTGGGCCGGCCCTCTCCTGGGGTTTGTCTATGACAGCACTTGCCCGTCCGGTGGAGGGCCATCGTGAGGTGGCACGTCGCCGAGGCCCTCCGCCGCGACATCGGCTCGCCCGCCGGCCTCGTCCGCATCTTCTTCCACGACTTGCTTCCCGCAGCAGTCCTACTACCATTTTACTCGCAGTAGTTGCCGGTTCGGGTTGATGCCATAGGTGCCTCCTTCTTACGATGGCAATACATAAAAAAACAAATTAAATACGCGAGTTTTTAGTAACGTACAGTAGTATATTAACATAATAAATTAAGATGTTTCAGGGGTGCGACGCGTCGGTCCTCCTGAACGGGTTCCCAAAGCGAGCTTGGGTGAGATACCACCAGAACGCTGCGGGCCGTCGGCGACTGAAGCTCATCTGAGGACATCCGCCGCCGCGACACTCCGCCCTGCGGCGCCACGGTGTCCTGCGCCGCCATCACCACGCCTACGCTCAACGCGTGACGCCATCGTCCGCCGTACGGTCTAATTCTTATTAATAATGAACAAGTCGGGATTTTTACTCAAGACTGAAACAAATTAACCATCTTAATTTAATTACATTGACGGATATATATGCAGTCCGGCGGGCCCTACTCGTTCGACGTGCCTCTGGGGCGGCCGCGACGGGCTGGCACCGGCGTCGAGCGACAAGGTGGGCCTCCTGCCCGGCGCCTTCTTCGACGTGCCCACGCTCATCCAGGCGTTCAAGGACCGAAACCTGGACAAGACGGACCTGTGGCGCGTGTCCGGCTGCGCACACCATCGGCATAGGCCACTGCGGCGCTTCAACGACGCTTCGATGGCTCCAAGGCCCATCATGGACCCCTGTGCTGGTGAACGAAGCTGCAGGCCCAAGTGCGCCAAGGACGTGCCGTGAACTCGGTCACGCAGGAGCTGGACGTCCGCGAGCCCAACGCCTTCGACCCAACAAGTACTACTTCGACCTGCATCGCCAGCAGGGCATCTTCAAGTCCCGACCAGGGCCTGCATCGAGGACGCGCAGACCACCCGCACCGCCGTCCGCTTCGCCCTCAAACCAGGCCGCCTTCTTCGACCAGTTCGCACCGCTCCCATGGTCAAGATGAGCCAGGATGGAGCGTCCTCACCGGCACGCCGGCGAGATCCGCAAACAAACTGCGCGCCCCCAAGCCGCTCCTCCGACCTCCTCAACCGCTGCCGACGACGACCAAGCTTCGCCGCGCGCCTAATTAACTTATATGGAGTAATTAGTGCTCGTTTTTTGTGTTTATGGTTCTGTGCTAGTAATAATAATTAAGAGGATGCCATCTGCGCGTGGGATGTTTGGTTTCCCCTGCATTCTCTGCTTAGTTAGAAATGGTTTTGCTTCATAAAAAGTAAAGTTACTAACTCGATTCCTCGGTCCGGGACGAGTAACTGCATGTCAGATGTATCATCATCATCAGTTAGTGCTAGCAATCATCACAACTGTCTTTGTCACAGCATAAACCCAGATTTTACTGCGTTCTTTTCAAGGCTAGTAGGATAGATTTTCCTCGTTTTCCGTAGCACGCTTTTTCATAACTACTAAACCGGTGGTATTTTTCTGCAAAAGTTTCTATAAACGAAAGTTGCTTAAAAAAATATATATTATCCTTTTTGAAAAAACCAAAAAAATTAGCAGATACTTAATTAATCATGTGCTAATGGATTCGCTCGCGTTTTTCCGGTGGGGAGAATAGTTCGTCATAGCACGAACACTTAATATAAAAAAGAAACAAAGTGTAGTTTATTAAAATTGCAGCAGCGCCTGGCACATTGGGACCGGGAAGGCAGACGTGACTAACGAGTACGACTACAACAAGTCATTCCACCGACCGGAGTTAAAGTGCATAACTAGGGGCAGTTTTGTTCCCAAAATTTTCCCGCTTACACCTATCCTCGGAATCTTTGGAACACATGCATCGGAGCTTACATGTGATCAAAGAAAAAACCAATTTGCACAGTTTAGCTATAATCGCGAGACGAATCTTTTGAGCCTAAATTAGGCATGATTAGCCATAAGTGCTACAGTAACCACATGTGCTTAATGAACGGCTTAAGTAAGCTCAAAAGATTCATTTCCTTCTTCGTGGTTTTCCAGGCGAGTTCTGAAATTTTAGTTTTTTCATTCGTGTCCGAAAACACCCTGCCAGACATGCCCGGTCAAACGTCTGATGTGACACCCAAAAATTTTCTTTTCCCCAACTAAACACAGGGCCTAGGATGGCTCTGAATCTGGGACAAAAGGTGGATTGGTCAAAGTCGTTGTCCACGTTTGCACACCATCATAGTGTACACCAACGATCGATCAATCTGAATGAATGTTTTGGGACAAAGGATCATAGCTTCAGCAAATAAAAGCGCAACAAACAATGCAAGCCTTTTAGTTTCATTATAGATATTACTACTACTTTGGAGCAGATTTTACAAGCATGCTACATTAGAAAAAGGGAGAGGTAGAAGTAGCCAGGATATAGCATTGGAAATAACAAATGGGAAGTTTATATATCCATACTAGTACTGTATATATTACACTTAAGAAAGACGGCTAGTACATTCTGCATCTGGATCTTGGAATATAACTCCTGATGATTGGCCCGCAGCATGGTGGAGACTGGAGAGCTTTGACCAGCACAATAATATCAAACCACGCCAAGAAGCAGAACCCCATGATACGAGGATACTCAGACGAGCTTCGTTTGGGCCTCCAAAATTACGAGCAACTTCAGTCAATGGGCCAGGCAGCACAGCCTAATATATCACTCTTCTTTTTTTCCCCTGCTGCCTCTACTGTATGAAATTATTCTTCACTTTCAAGTTCAGCACTTTCCACTTTCTTTTCTTTTCTTGCATCAATCACCACCATTTTTTCTCACACGATAAAATTCTTCGTCCTAGCCCTGTTACCATTAGATTGATCTCTGGTACTGCACAAGAGACATCTACAGTTATGGCGAATCAATTCCCATCAAATCAGAACTAAAACTTTTTTTCCGTGGATATCAGCCTAAAACTGACTATGGAACCAACCACATATCAGCGGTACAGAGCAATAACAGGAGTAGTTACGAGTTAGCAGCTAGTATGCATTATGCAAGTTCCAGACATCACGAACGATTTTGTTAGCATCATCATCCGCGAACTGCTACATATCAGTTTGTTACTTTTTTTTAAACAAAAAATCATTAGATTACTATAGATTAAAGACACAGTTTAGGGAAATTAATTCCCTGATACATAGTCCCTGAAACAAAATTATTATACAGAACAGAACCATCCTTATAGAAGGTAGGTCGTACTCGTAAAAGGATAAGTGACTAAGAAACAACTTTGCAGCAACGGAACCACAACAACAGTATTTTTCCCTGACCTACAGAAGGTAAGGATAACAACAAGTTTGTTTACTCAAAACACAATTTCCTCTGCGTCCAATGGGAAGGCAAAATTAAGGCCGTCCATGGGAAGGCAAAATTAAAGGTTGGTCTATAACTGCAAGTGTCAAAAAGGGAAAAAAAATGAAGCTCTTGCCAGTCCCGACGGACGCAAGGACAGCAGAGCTCAGTCCAAGCAGGCAGAGGCAGTAAGCAATTTGCCCAAAGCACATGCCAAACTTGCGCATGCATGCGCTCTGTTTTTACGCTCGAAAGAACGAAAGCCAACACAACTTTAACTTGGACCGCAGATTCACACCAAAAAGGATTAGAATGCAATGTAAGTTCAAGCAGTAAATTTCAGAAAACTCCACATATTAATGATCGAAGTTGCACAAAATTAATGACATGTACAAATTAACCTTTATGTTTTGTGGTCTATATGTTTCATAAAACCCCACCTTCTTAAAATTCTTGATTAATTTTCAATATATTTTTGAAACATTTTTTTTTTGTAGCGAAGAGTTAAACTAGTCAACCTTATTATTTTATATTTTGTTTTTTAATTTATTATTTATTTTATGTATTTTTATTTTTATTTTTTATTTTTTTTATTTAGTTTAATTTTTTTTTATGTATTTTTTTTTTTGATTAATTTTATTTTTTTTTATAATTTTGAATTTTATTTTTTATATTAATTTTATTTTATTTTTTATTTTTATTCTTTTTTTTTTTATCAAGAACTTAATAATTAAAAAATATATATAACACTATGTTTTTAGAGTTGTAGGTATATCGTGCTCAACATGCAAAGGGTTGAAGGTTTTGGTGAAACTTTTGGAACGCATATACAAGGGTTTTGTGCCAAGGTCAGAATACTTGTGGATTTCTATCAACTTATATCATAAAAACATGGGGTTTTTCTATAAATTTACTCTAAGTTCAATTCAACAATGTACAAGTTTTATTCAGGGTAATGACAGAAAACAGGAAAATTCTCCCAAACTTACAGCTCAACAATGGTGAGGTCCATTTCCAATTCCAAAAAAGTGGCATGCACGAGAGGTTGCAAAGAGCTAAGCAACCCACAGGCAGAAAAAAAAAGGGGAAGTAATGGCCATTCGCCCAGGCATGAAAAGAAATGGAAAGAATAATGAAGATTCGCCTTATTGACACAAGCAACCTGCACAGCCATCTTGCTGCAAGACAGTAGTCTAATTATAGGGATAAACACCTTGGCATTGACTTCTTCACACTGACTGGGTTGGTCCTAGGGTTTTAGAACGTTTAAACACAGGCCCAACTCTCTTGAATAATTCAGGGGGTGTTTGGGGGAGAGGGGCTAAACTTTAGCCCCTCTCTCAAAAAACATAAGTCTTCTAGGGAGGGACTTATTGTTTTGAGAGAGGGGCTAAAGTTAGCCCCTCTCTCCAAACACCCCCTCAAACAGCACAACACTACTAGTTTCAGTGTTTATAGTCAGGTAAAGGGTAAATATAAGTAACCTACAGATTATAGAAGTCAATCTAACAGTGCAGCCGAAGTCCACCTTAAAAAACGAATCACCACCTAAGTCATAGAACTTCTCACCTGAAGTCACTGTAGATGTTTCTAAAACAGCCAGTCTAACAGACATTACTCACACAGAGGCAATGCCAAATAAAACAGTAACAGTACCAGCATCATTTACCCTATGGCATTACTGAATTGCAGTACACAACTGCAAACGTAGGTACACAAGGTTTCTAATGGAGCGTCCTTAATATCGTGGAGGTGCCCAGTGGAATTTGCTTTTCTAAATGGATTTTCAAAGGTTTATTCTAAACTTATAGATATTACTCCACTCCGTCCCAAAATAAATGCAGCGAAACGTGTAGTTCACGGTGGCACTTATTTTGGAGGAGGGAATAAGTGACAATAACAATACAATTTTATATCCCATTTAGTGATTTACTAGTTCCTATCCAAATACAACTTCATACAACAAAACTGTAAATGTGTACATAAGTTTTGAACGGTAAGTTTAAGTAACCTTAAAATTGAACCTTTACATGATATAATCATTCCCAAACCCCCCAAAAGGCATACCTTCTGCCAGAAAGAAGAAGTATATGGTGTTGATTATATAACTAATAGTACTGAATAGAGATACCAAATAATTTGTTTCTATAATATTGATCTAAGCTCAATAAAGGTCACAGAAGCAGACATTTGCAAGCGGGATGTTCTACTTATTCATCCAAATGTAATACCATTGGTCTTTCCTGTTTGCATTATTGATCATAGACCGTGTCACGAGCACAAAGATGAAATGGCGGCCATTTTTCAATCTAAACGCATAACAAACATAGGGCAGAAGAAAGAAAAGGAGCATTGTTCGGTCTTTTAACTAGAACAAAAACAAGTCAATAATCAATAAAATTCTGTATTCTTTTTTCTTCCGATCATATACATTTGTTGGGAAACATCAACCCAAACAAAATGTTGGGGATGCAGTGTATATCAAAACCTCACATCTCAAATAAATCTGAGCAACCTATCCGATTGTATTAAATTACTCATGCCCACGCCTTTTTACACCTATAAACCTAATCCCAGACTAAATCATAGGAAACAAACACAACCAGAATTGCTCAACATTACCCAGGAACAAGCAATGAATGGAATAAATGATTTAGACCATTAGTACGAAGAACTGCTCAAGTAAGGATTCCAGCCTATAACAAAAGGAGAGAAAACAAGAAAGAAATAACTTCAATTGTATCAAAATAACTAAGGCCAAGGCCTTCATGCAAAAGAGACCCCCCAAATTGGTATATGTGATGCTAAACTTTTACAGAGAAGCTACCTCGGTGGAGCGGCTGCATTTCACACAAAGTTGGATCAAGCCAATGAGCCTCCCCGGCGTTTGTGCGGCCTACTGGGTAGTCAGTGATTTCTGTCCGGGTGCGCACAACCCTGTTGGAACATCTCCCGCACCTGGCGCTTCAAGAGGGTCAAGCCCATCCTTGAGTGACCCGCAAAAACTTGCAACCCAGCTCCTGCCCGTGGCCTCCTGCACCTTTTCGGAATCCTTGTCTCGGCCAGGGGAAACTCCGCAGCATCAAGTGTGCTCCATGAGCTGCCGCGAGCAGCTGCTCTAATCTGGTGATCTCCTTGAGCAGGCCCGCACTGAGTGCTTGCGGTCCTTCCCTTCTTGGACTCGTCGAGGATGCGGTCGAGAGTGTGATGAGGGGGCCAGCCCAGGGGAAGGTCTGGCCGCTGTGAGGTGCGCCTGGAGGCCGAGTCCTGGCATGGGATTTGCTGCCCCGAGCGCCCAGGTGGACGACGAATCAGCACGGCGCCCCATGGCGTAGTACGGCGGAGGCGAGGCTGCCCCGGTGGCGCGATGTCGTTCGCGCGGGGCACCGTGAGGCCCCCCGATGACGCTGCAGTGGCGCGCGGGCGGACCATGTGCGGGAGACGCTCAGAGAGTGACGCTGAGAATGGGAGCCGGAGCCGGAGCCGGAGCTCCCGCCCGCTGCTCTCCGGCGTGGTGGCCGTGGCCGTGGGAAGGGAGTCACGATGTACCGCCGGCGCGGCCGAAGGAGCCGTTGCGCTGTCCGACGACTGCCCCCGGCTCCTTGTCGTCAGCATGAGGAATGGTGAGATCGGTGAGGGCCCTTGCGGGCGCGGCGGATCTGGGCCTCTCCTCGCTGCGCGGCGGGGGCCGGGGCGGGGGAGAGAGCGGCGGCGGCGATTGGCGGAGTGCTTGCGCCAGCTGGCGGAATTGAGGTCGAGGCCGTCCGCGGAGGGCGTTGGCAGAGGTCGAGGGCCTTGACGGCGCGGTCGAGGAAGTCGAGGAGGAGACGTCGAGCGGGGGGGCCGGGAGAGGGGTTGGGAGTCGGCGAGGGCGAAGAGGATGGCGCGGAATCCTCGAGGCAGATGAAGGAGGCGTCGAGGAGGCGGCGCGTCCAGGCGAGGGAGAGGATGTCCGGGGCGGAGGGGTCGGAGTTGGAGTCGGAGAGGAGGTCGTGGAGGAGGTCGGCGGCGTGGCGATGGAAAGGCGTCGATCTCGAGTCGAGGAAGAGGTGTGGGTGTGGGGTGTGGGAGTGGGAAGTGGTGGTCGGGTGGGGGAGGAGGGATCCTGGTCGCGGCGGTGGGAGAGGAAGGAGCGGCCGTTTAAGAGGTGAGCTGCGCGCCGCCGACGAGGATCGGTGGCCGGCATTCGGCGGCGGCGGTAGGTTTTAATCGATTGATTGATGAATGGATGGATGGATCGCGTTCTCCCCGTTTCCAACTCCTCTTGTCTTGTGGTTTGGAGACGACAGAGAGAGAGAGAGAGAGAGCGAGGGGATAGAAAGAAGAAATTGGGATTTTACTACTAGTAAAGTACTCCCTCCTGAAGAGGAGCAAGCAACGCAAATGCAAGAAGCGGGAAGGGGTTTGTCTGTCTGTCTGGTCTGTCTGACTGACGAGGTGGGTCCAGGGTGGTCTGTCTCCACCCTGGCTCAGCCTGTTCGCGTTGCTGGCTGCCTAGTGCCTTCCCTCCATTAATATACTATATTAACGCCCTGGTGTACGCCTGCTTGTATTTTGTACACTTCCCAACGTGTGTTTTGCACGCTAATCTTCAATCAAGCTTTTTTAAAAACGCTTTGAGTATTAGTAATGTCATACACTAATGCAGATATCATCCTGTTCCTGTACATAATTTGGAGCTTCCTTCCCTGTAGTTTTCCATTTGGACAACACTGACACAACCACCAAAACAACTTCTTTCCACCTGGATTAAAGCAATACATTTGGAGGCCTGTTAATATTTATATTTGTACTGTACGTCTCAATATTTTTGTGGTGTAGTAATATCTTTTGATGTTCTCGGACCTGTAGCGACGTTGATTATGTCACTCCAAGCGTACCAACGATCGACTTGATATTACTACTGTCTCCACTTGCCGCCAATACGCAGCTCCATTTGAAATTTCGGTATTTTTAACTACTAGGTTCAGATTTTTCCCTAGGCAGTATGAATGTTTTTTTTTTCTTTTTGACGGAAGGCAACTACTGTGCCTGTTTTCGTTAAAAAAAAATAAAGGAACAAGAGTGTAGTATATGTGATTGTAACCCAAGAGAAGGGAGATCGACCATTCCGGTTCCGGAGGCCGTCACGAGCCCTGGAACACAAGAAATTCTGTACACGTGGTTCTAATGAGCTACTAAGTATACTCTAACATGGCTACAGTGTAGACCAAAACAGGTTAAGCCACGTGATTGATTGGCCCGTGTCGCCCGTCCACGACGAAAGCTCTGCTCAACGGAGCGTGGTTGTCACTGGACAGTGAAAGCCAGGTGTCCCACTCCCATACAAACTGCGGTACGGAGTTAATGCTCGGCGGCGTAGAATACGGCACGTGCCATTTGGCCGCCGCTAATCTCTCTTTTGTTTTGATTACTAATCGAACTTAAACAACCAAATACGACAATTGCATGACAAAGGTCATGGGAAGGAAGCAAGGCAGGTTGGTTTTGGTTTTGTTTTCTAATCGATCGCTGCCAATGCAGCAGCGGGCGATTTTCTCGTCTGTTGGCGGTTGGGTTTCGATGCCTTTAAGTTAATTAAGGGCAACCCACCGATCGCATCCAACCTTAATCTTTAGCTACCGATACCAAGCACAGAATTAATGTCGATGATGCTGACATTGCTACGTGAACAGCTACTATTTGTAAGGCGTACTACAACAGCTTCTACTGATTAATAATGTACTCCTACCCTAAATTAGGCCACATTCACAATCCTATCCTCCATGAGCAATTTGGATCCTCTGCAGTGGAGGAGAAGAATGCAGAGGGAGCTCAGTGCTCTGCATCAGGGTGTGTTTGTTTTACTGTTGGATTCACATCCAACGGTCTAACAAAAATCGCTAGCAGTAAGGTCTAAACAGTCAATGGAAACAGTAATCAGCAAAACAGTAAGCAAAGGCTACTGTTTCAATCACTTGCTACAGTAAACTAAAAACACTGTTTGGTGCATTGATTCCGCTGTAGCAGACTCCAAGAATACTGTAGCTAATACCGTTCTTCTCTGCTGTACGGTAGGGATCTTGGACCCTAAACATAACTAGTAGTAGAATTACTCCCTCCGTTTCAAAATGTTTGACACCCGTTGGTTAACTTTTTAGCACATATTGATCATTTAGTCTTATTAAAAAATTAAATGAATATGTAAATACTAATATGTGTACATGGAAAGTATATTTAACAGTGAATCAAAGTGTATGAAAAAAAATAAATAATTACTTATTTTTTTTTTAATAAAACGAATGGTCAAACACGTACTAAAAGTCAACGGTGTCAAATATTTTGAAACGGATGAAGTATATATAACCTATGAGTTGCATTGAATCCTCCGCAGTAACTGCGAGGAACCTGCATCCCTACGAGGTGCACTAAATAGGTTTTTCTAATTAGTACTTCCTCCATCTAACTTTTGATAGTCATATTTCAAATCTGAAAATTTTATTTGATAGGGCATATTTCAACTCCACAACTTATCATCTTAATGACTTTCTTGGATTTAATGCATGACTCTTCATTCTTCCACACAAGATTGGTTTGCATGGCATCGAGAAATGTAAATACTAATGAATCGCTTGTTTAACGAGGAATGACTAGTAGCATATTTAAATGATGAAAGTAGATCACTTATTCTTCTTGGTCTGGTGTCAAGATGAAATATGACTATCAAAAGTAGCATGGGGGAGTATTAAACTTAAACTTCGTCATTAATTAAGCAATGAGTACTACTGTAGCACGGTACCCTGAACTTTCTTTCACGGGGACAAATGGGTCACCCCGGTTGGTTGGCCACATCAGACAGTCAGTAGCTACCCAAGATATAATATAATAGAATCAGAATTGATGATAGCTGTTTTGCTGTCTGGCCATAATTAATGCTCAAGCTCACCATCTGCCATCATTTTAAACCCAACATTCAGACCGACGGCTCCTCAATCCATTCATTCTCTTGCTCAAAAAAACTTTTTAAGCCCAACATACAAGCACAAGATCTTGTTCTAATCTTACAGACATCTACACTTCAATCCCCTTTTTACACGTCTAACAAACACGCAACGGCGATCCCGTGGTGATCTAGGGGGCCAGCCGGAGGAACACAAGGATTTCAACCAAAGAACTGCACATGAATACACACAAGTGAACTAGAACCACAGAATTCTCCTATCATAATACCATACGCCTGGAGTGGCTTGGTCCTCCCGGTACACTGGAGTGCTTTCTGATCGCTAATCTACTCATTTATTCACATGCCAGCTTGGTGTCAAAGCTTGGTCAAACAGATAGCAAAAGCCTGGAAGCCCGACAATGGGTACCGGTAAATCCATGGTGAACATGTCCCTTTGCAACTTTGCGATGCAGGATCACGTATCATGGTTGGGATGATGACGACGACGACGAACTCGATGGCTGGAGAAAGGGTTGGGTTTGCTGTTGTGCAGCTGCCCCTGCTGGTGAAGGTTCAGAGGCGGCTCCAGAAGCTGGCTGAGGTGGCAGCAGCTATCAAGCTGGAAAGTTTCTTCACTGAAAGCCACCGTCACACGGCGCACGGAAAGTTTGAGGCACCCAGCATTGCAGCTGTTTTCATGCCACCTGGTGTTTGTTCCCGGAGACCAAAGGCTCTCCTTGTTCACATCATCGCCATCTTGCTCTTGCTCTTGGCTCTTTGCCCCGCTTTGCAGAGCCCCTCCCGCAAACTCAAGGAAGCGAGAACTACTGGAAAAGTCTGTCGAATGATCTGTGATGGAGTACTTGGAGAAGGAAGTTGCCATACTGCGGGAATGAGGACTCCTCAAATAACCTTCGGGAGGAGCTCTTTAGGTTGGCCAGGCACAATGCACAGGCTCTACTGCTGATGCTGGATGGAAATTGCATAGCGCATTGCATCCCGTCTTGTCCGCCCCGGGTTCCAAAGCCATTTAGCTCATAATTCACCATCTGCACGATGGGATAACATACCCCGTTGGAACTTTTTGGGGAAACTTTTCCTAGAGGAGAACCGACGGCTCGTCCGTTCTTGTGAGCAAAGTGTCCCCGGCATTGTATGGGAGGCTGCGTGTCATAGATGATGGAATTTGGTGCCCGAGGAAATTTTGACGGCTGCAATACATGTTGTATGTCAGATTATTTATGCATGTATCTGTGACACTGTATGTGAACAACGCGGGTGCAAGAAGATTATGGCAAAGGAACTTTACCTCACTTTCCCAATATAGCCACTACTTGATCGGAGATATTTTTGGAGTCCATAGAAATGATGTAGTCCAGTGTGTGTTCGTTCGCCGCTCCTTTAACGTGATAGTAAGGAACCTTTTCCAGTTCCCTCAATCCCAGCACAGCTAAAGATGCAATTAAAATTGTTAGTGGCAATTTCTAGTTTTCTCTTCAATATACTACTCACAGTACTGTAAACAAGTTATTCTGAAAATGCTGTAGGTAATCTCTAAAAATTGTGTCATAGAAGTCCTTATACAGCAAGAAAAACATGGAAACTACGACACATTCAACATGTTACTATTAACTTAAACAATCATGTTATATGGGAGGTTCCGCCAGCAAGCAATGCATTAGATCCACAAAACGCAGTAAACTGCATCCTAACGCATTAAATGAATAGTAACTTGAAGTGTTTGCATAACTGCAATATCTACATATCAATTACCAGATACATTGCTTTCAGGAGAGACAAATGGACTAGTATACGTCGTACAAAATGGTAGGCAATCAACGGCCAGAAGAAAGTTTAATAGAAGACTGTTCGAGGGCAATAATTACCCAATATGCTTATAGTACATGAGTAATCAAATTCTTTTTCGATCACTGCAACAAGCTCGCTTTCTTTACAGCAAGTTGAATCGATTTCTACTATAAGTACGCACGTTTTCCAGTCGCTTTTTGAACCAGACAAAATTTCATACTAAACAGATTTTTTCAAAATTACTGAAATGACCACCAGAAATTCTACTACGGGCCAAGCATTAAGTCAAAAATTGATTCTCAAGGGAGGTTTTACACAAGAAATAGAATAAAGACAGTCACTGGTGCTAGGGATAAGGAATGCAAAGTTACGGACTAAAATAAGTAAAAAAACAAATAACTCCTATGAGTACTGGTCCTAGTTTTTATCTGCCAACAAATATATCTATTATAATAATCAAAAAATAGTGCCGATTAGGGCTTATAATGGGTACGTGGAAAAAGAATGCAGGACTTACCAGAGCTAAGGCCAGGTAGAGATGATAAGTTAGTTTTGATTTGTCCTTTTTATGAAACATGGTTACTCCATCTCGAGGTTCCAGGCTGTGCAAAAGAGATGAAAAGAATGTTTTAAAAGACAGAGGAAAATATCATATCTCAACAAGAAAACAAGGATAAAAGAATGAAGACCAAAGTGGGTAAACTTGAAACATAACATCTCATCAATGCAGAGTTTATTTCATCAAGAAAGCGATTGGTGCGATAATTGGAAAACTAGGTTACGCCCAATAAGATTCAGTCTCAGCCAGGTCCCAATAAATGTAAAACCCCGAAGGTCCAATTTTGTTCAGTTGCCGCAAGCCCCATGGGGCAGGCCACACATGTATATCGCATATTTTGTCTTTCACGTCATTTACTCTAGAAAGAGCTAACCTGGAAGTAGCATTGGACCAAATGGCACTACTTGTCTGCTAGTGTAAACCGCAATGTAAAACTAACAGTGTGGTGTGAAATTAAAGGTGGAGAAATACAAAAAAGAACATGGTGGGACTCCAAGCACCGCTCAGGGAATAATGATTGTAATAGGAATTACGTATTGTATTATTTGCTATTGGATTAAGTGGTTACCTGCTTTAAGAGAGACTGGAAATGTAAGCTTTCCCACAAAAATTCTGGGTTCCTTGACAATATCCTTGCACATGTCTCTCCAAGTGTACAAACTGAACAGCGCAGGCACAACATCCTGCGGGAGGGCCAACTTGGCTATCATCTTGGCCTCCGCCTTTTCATCCGTTCGCGAAGTAATTCAGAGGAAGACCAAGCCCACTTTGCTTTGCTGAGCTACCACGGGCGTGTCATCCAGCTCGCTTGACGTCCAATGGATTTCCCTCGGTGACGGCCCGAAAAGCCTGAAATTTTCACCTCGAAACTCCGCTTGGATAGAGTCCCGAACTGTCCTGAATCACGAATACTATGCCTGCGGAAAGAACATCTCCAGATGTGATGCAGGTCAGGAGTGAACAAACTGCAAAAGATACCAAGCTGCAATTAACAACTAATCAGGCACCGGTCAATAAAATCTGCTGAAATCAGCTCGCCTCACTCATCATCAGAGGCACTGCTTATGGACATATAAAAAACAGAGCAGGCCATAATTTATACTACATCTTGATAAGCTCAAGTCCCAAAAGATTTTTTTGGGGGGGGGGGGGGGTTTTTTTTTTTTTTTTTTTTTTTTGGGTTGTATGCATCGGCCCACATGATGTCATGGTTGGGCGGATCCAACTTGAGACATGGGGGTTTCAGTGTAATGAAAATTAAGAGAAGAGCCTCTTCCCAGATCTAGACAGAGAAGCTAGTTCCCGATGGGGGGAAAGAGAAGATGAAATCAGAAGGCGAGGAATCAAGGGGATCTCAACGAGCAGGACGACACGGCGCCCTTCCCCTCCCCTTCCCTGCCTGCTCTTCGCGAGTCGCCAGATGGAAGTCGATGGGCGCAGGCGCAAGGGAGCGGAAGGAGACGAGACGGGGGATTTTCTTTTATGCACGTGATGAAGGGGGAGATAACCGAGTGGCTCTACCTTTTATATCACATTTCACATAGTAAAGAACTAGCCCATTCTTTATCACAATGATGATTCGTGCCACATGTCAGCGGTACTTAAGAAAAAAATACAAGGAAAACTCACTTAGGGAATTACTATCGATGAGCAAACTCTCGGACGCCTGATAATCCACTACCACGTCTTTTCTCATGATACCCATTGTTTCCTTCTTCTCCTTCACATGCGTGTCGTAACCCTCTAAAGCCATTGGACACGTCTACCTCCCTCAAAGGTCATAATGTACACTTTTTCATGATCGTCGTTAGCTAAAGGGTGTCAGGTTTTACAAGGACCTGCGGGAAGGCAAGAGTTAGACCCGTTGGAGAGCAGAGACGCTAAATCCAGGCTCCTCCTTATTAGATCCGGCGGTTCCGTCACGCATCAGAGGAGAAAAGAGAAAAAGGAGATAAAGAGATAATTAGTGGCAAAGTGGTAGTAAGTTAACTAACTTGTAGGTGTAGCGAAGGTGGAGGTCACGAATTTGAGATAGATAGAATGGGGTGATCCAAATTAAAACAAAATGTAAAATATTGATGTTGTTAAATGAAAGCAAAAGTTTAAATAATGATATAATATGAAAACTTTTAAAAATACATAGTAACAAACTCTTAATAACTTTTTTCAATTGGATTATGCAGGCTAAATTAAACAGAGGAACCAATTAGCTTCGAGGCAAGTACTTCCATGCTACTCTCCGTTTTAAAATAATTATTTTCTTCGTTTCAAAAATGTATGTTGTCGCTGATTTTCGTATTAGTTTGACCATTCATCTATTAAAAAATTTAGTAT
Source organism: Oryza longistaminata (assembly GCA_009805545.1). Classification (NCBI taxonomy): domain Eukaryota; kingdom Viridiplantae; phylum Streptophyta; class Magnoliopsida; order Poales; family Poaceae; genus Oryza; species Oryza longistaminata. The sequence continues at coordinate 23,984,361 of CM020179.1, read as the reverse complement.
AAAAATTGAACGTATAAGTTATATTATTATAAGCTTCTTTAATAGTAAAACAAGTTGTAATAAATAAATGATATGTATATAATTTTGTTAAATAGAATGATGATCAAATTTATGCAAAAAGTCAATAACGGCATCACGTTTGATATTATAAAGTCCGTGTTTGATTTTTGTCAATTTTTTTTAGTTTAATCAAATTTATAAAAAAGGTACACCTATAACATTAATTAGTTTCATTAAATGTAATATGGAATATATTTTGGCATTATGTTTGTTTTTGTGTTAGAAATATTTTTATAAATTTGTTAAATTTAAAAGAAGAATCGATATGAATCGGAGGAGGTAGTATATTTTTGTGAGTTGTGTACGATGTGAAATAGGTTTTAGAGAAATGAGGCAAGGCAACAAGATTGGGTTAGTGGAGCCATAGAGGCAAAAGTGAATAAACACGAATCCACTTTGCGCGTTTGCCTTTTGAAAAGAGAGAGAGAGAGATCGAGTCCCCTTTGCACATACAGTCTCAACAGCGACATACCTCCACCTTTGGCGAGCATAATCCGACAGTGGGAGGCACTAAGATAAAAAATCTACAAGTTTTTCATTGGCTGCAAGACACATGAATCGCTTGCCGAGCATGGAGAACAACTGAAAAAGATCGCATCTTGTATTCCTCCTGCAAATATTGTGTTCCTCCTCTGATTGGGAGGCAAGCAATACATGGGATCGATATGTAGCACTAGTAATCACATCTTTATACTATGCAATCGAGTCAGCTAAGCTCTTGCATTTACATAATTTACATGTGCATGGCCACTGAACCAGGCTTTACTAAAAAAGTAGTAGGACACCTAAGCTTCAGGCTTGCAGTAATTCAGAATAATCTTGAATCCCCATTTGTCGATCTACTGCATTTTCCTGCAACTTTTTCCCCTTCTCGAGATCTAATCTGGTCCAGTGTTAGTACAGAGCGACATGATAGCTTAGCTGCCTCCCAAACAGCACCGCTGCAACGCGAGCAGAGAGGCGGTTTTGCGTAACTATCTGCTACTACTAGTATTTGCTGTCTGGTTACAGGTAAACAAAACTGAATCTGACCGGAGACTTTTCGGTGGCTCTCTGAAGAAATTTACTTTTGAAACTTGCTTCCCGGCCATTGATTCTCTGATATGCTGTTAACACTTGTCATCATTCCATTTCTTCTATACCATTGTACTGCTAACTAAAATATCTAAATGCGATTTAGCAGATATTTCGACCTGGACAGCCACAAGAGAATCTGAAAATTGTAGCAGCCGAGGACGAACCTAATTAAACATTTAGTCAGTGAGCACTAATCAGCCATGTATAACAGAGAAATATTTTATTACTAACATGTCTACACCCTGCTGCATCTTCTGCTAAAGTGGCTTGCAATATGCAGAACCGAGAGACCACAGCAAGTGCCTGAGCGCAAGTGGAAGATCTCTGAAACAAAAAGGATATGCTAGTGGTACTTATCCATCAAATAAACAGGATAGGAAAGCACAAGGCAATACACAAGATGACTTTTTCCCACATGATGAAAGGAAAGGGCAATGGCAAAAAATATCTCAAGATTTTATCTGCCATTCATGTCATACAACTGTTCAAATTCCTGCATCGATCGAGTTCACATTTTCATGAATGACAGAGAAAGGGAGAGAAATTGATCATCTTTTCAGTTCGGCGGTGTTAAGATAACCACCGGGTAGGATACCTTGTTTGGTTATCGATCTCTCAAAGATCGGCTCTAGTACTATTTAGCAAAAGTTGCATTGATTAATTAGTCTGCCAAATATCATTGCGAACATGACCTATCAGGCAATCCAAGACAAATATCAGTCACTGTGCATATAACATAGAGCAGTGGATGAATAAAAGCAAGCAGCATCATGGAACTGCCTGTAGCTACATCTAACCAAATGGTTCCCCAAAACTCCAAAATAATGTGGTTGCTTGCTGCTGGCTTAATGCTGCATGCCGGTAGCTTTTTTTTTTTCCTCTCCTTAATTCCTTTACTCTCCCGGTCTCTTGTTAACTTGGGACCAAAACCATTTCACCAGAAGCAGACAAATCATTGGATAAAGCTCAATCTATCAGCTAACAATATCTATCATATTGCGTACCACTCATACACATATTATATCGCACTTGCAGATAGAAGTCAAATAATGTTGGGGGAAATGCATGCATGTGCATACGAAATTCACGTGGAAACAAACAAACAGGCCAAATAATTAAAACAAATGCATGAGGGGCAACAAAACTTTACATAGTGCAAAATTAACAATACTACTAAATCTGCATCTGTTCTTGTTTAATGCATAATGAAGTACTGCAAGAGCAGTAGGCCAAGGTCCCCTGGAAATTAAACAAAAACGAGACACACGAGTGATTCAGAGAGGGCAAAACACATCTCTCGCCGGATAAGGTTAAAAATGTCGCGATCGTCATGCCCACCAGCACTTGACATGATGGTTAAATTCTTCTCCACTCCGGGAAACATCCAACATGAGCTAGCTAGGTGGAAGTACTTTCCTGAGACCAGCAACCAAGCACCCCTTGGCTGCCTCTGCTTTGCTTAAAGGCTGCAGATATATATAGATAGATAGATAGATAGTGCAAGCGAACCACTACCACCGGAGCAAGATCGATATAATGTAACGATTCAATTCGTGTGTGATTGAGTCAAGCAAGAAATGCTTCTTATATATGCGAATTGAAGAATATTATGTATGTACGTGATGGCTTCGTGTTGGAGGAAACATTTTTCGTTCGTCCGACCCGTGGGTTTTTTTCCATTTGTTTACTCGCTTTTTCGTGGGCGTATCTAATGCTAGCTAGCCTATCTCGATATGTTTAAGAATAATGTTTTATGAAATTAATTAGTCCGGTGGGTGGCAAGTATATATCGCTCACATATATATCGTGTCCCCTACCTTATTGTTGCACGCTGTGACCCGGATTGGATGCTGGTTCATGTTGCTATCTACTCTGAAGTTCTGAATGAACATATATACTGAAGTAATTTAGACTGCTAATTATAATGCTGAGGCTTCTTGGACTTTCTTTTTAAAAAAACACACAAGCCAACGCAGCATAGTACTTTCTTTCAGTTAATTGCCGTGTACTTGTTTGGTATTTTAGTTTGTATGCTTCCAATCTTCTAACAATGTGTTTCAGGAAAAAAAAAT